>LR736863.1:8973647-9430117 GCA_902654985.2 Oryctes borbonicus | reverse complement strand
GCGTATGACGCTGACCTGGGCGGAATCCTCCCTCCGTATCGCTGCCGACGTATGACGCTGACCTAGACAATTCTTCTCCGTATCGCTGTCGGTGCTAGACACTGGCCTGAGAGGAGCCCTCCCCCCGTATCCCTGTCGGCGTATGACGCTGACCTCGACGGAAGTCTTCTCCGTATCGCCGTCGGTGTTTGACACTGTCCTTGGCGGAGCCCTCCCCCGTGGCCGTGTTATTCATTTTTTTTTGCAGAGTTAAGTTAAATCTTATTTAATTCTCGTTTTAACTTACGGTCTTAGACCGTAAGTTTGTTCAGTTATTATCAATTTGTACTTTGCCGAATTTTCCGTTTACTGCTCATAGATTGATAACCGAATTTTTAACACGTAGAATATTAAAATACCGTATCTAATTTCTATATATCTTTTGTACATAGAAGTGTGTCCAAACTTATTTTCCGAGTTTCGTTTAATTTCATTGATCGAAGTTCGTTACTTGTCTCGTACATAAGATTGTTTAAAGTTTGAATTCTGTTTGATTTTATTTCTCTGAAGTTATTTGTTTATTTTCCTTTGTAAATAAAACATTTATTTTCTTAATTGTACTTACCTCTTTTATTTCCGACATAATTGCTACCCAAAGGTTGATTTGTTAATGAACGCACAAGCATCACGATACACTACTCGCTTCATTTTAATAATTAGCAAAATTAATTTAAAGCTTCACGAGGTACTCACCATATAAGCAACATATGACAGATAGAAAATATCATATCCTGTAAGCATATCAAGTACCGCCGTCATCTATTGCTGAGAGACGCAACTGCAAAGAATAAGCAAATACCGACGTCACACATATCTTCTCATTATCATAAATTTTGTCAAAAGTAGTAAAAGGTAAAGTAAGAGACAAATTATTTATTTTCCGTATTTTCAAAACCTCAAAATTTACTAGAATCGAAACACGAATTTCCGAGTTTGTGAGAAGTAACAAAAACACGCATGCAAAGTTGTACGTTACAAAGAGAATATAAAATCCTTCAGCAATTAATGAATTTTGTAATGCTATTACCTATGGACTGTGGCTTGATGTTTATAACGCTCCTGCAATTCAAAATTTGATTTGTTTATTAATAGTTTTTACGTTATAAATGAATATATTTAATGAACCAGCTACCACCAACCATTATCTATATTCATTTATATTAATTGCCCTGGGTGTGCTAGCCTCGAAGTCGAAGAGTGCTACCCTCGCAGATTCTGTGGCAAAGAGTGCATAATTCTGTAGAGGTCGATATAGCGATATAATTCGACAATCTCCGTGATTAGAGTATCCTTAATTAGATACTCTCATCCGAACAAGTCAGTTTTTACGTTATTTAAACAGCGTTTTCCCAAAACGGAAAATAAATACCAATAAAAAGAGTAGCCTATTAGTCTCACCTGAGATAGTAGCCTGCAGAGAAAGAGTGATATTGTGCTAGATGAATCCATTATGAATAATGAGTACCTGTCTATATATAGGCAACTACAAAAACAGTATAATTTATTATTAAGATAAACTAAGGAACATCATTACAACAGCAGAAGACTTAATTCAAGTAATAAACCGAGAGAAATGTGTAGTCATTAACTCAAATTTGCGAAACGGTAGAAAAAATACATATCCTGATCGCTTAAAAAAGGTGACTGCGACAATTTAAACAACTACAGACCTACCAGTTTGTTAAGTAGCTTCTCGAAAGTGTTTGAAACCTTAATATTTAATCGTCTACATGGATTCTTATCCCAATGTCACATCTTTCATCCGTTTCAGCATGGATTCACTAAATTGAGATCTACGAGTGCTGCGCTAGTCGAGTTCATAGAAAAGATTTTGTCTATATCGGAAGATAGCGGAATACCGTGTGGTATTTTTTTAGATCTCAGTAAAGCTTTTGCTAACGTAAATCAGGAATTATACTTGTCTAAACTTAATCATTACGATATCAGAGGCGTTGCGAACAGGTTATTAACATGATACCTTACAAATAAGAAACAAATAGTTCGTGTTGAACTAAATGGCAGAATGTTTTTTTCAGAACCCCAAGTTATGTCGGGTGGAATATCACAATCAATATCACATTACTTTTTAATATATTGATCAACGATTTACATCATATAACGTCTGGCTCATCGCATACGCTTATCAACTACACGGATGACACAAGCCTCCTTGTGCATGGTCAAAATTCTTCACATTTAATTTCTAAATGTAGTAGGCTGTTTGCTAGCTTAACACAATGGTTTGAGATGAATAGACTAACACTAAATATTGACAAAATTGCATGTATAATATCCAACACCACTAATTCCAATAGGTTCTATTAAATTTCTGGAAGCCCATCTCGATGAGTATTTAAGATGGAATAAGCACATTGATAATCTGTATTGTAGACTAAATTCAATCTGCTACGGCATTCATAAATTAAAAGACACTGTTGATATCTTTGCTCCGAAAACATTATATAACGCTAGTTTCGGCAGTTATCTAAGACATGGTATTGCAGTATGGGGACAGAGTACGAACATTAGTAGGGTCTTTGTTGCCCAAAAACCAATTTGTGTTAACAATGTACGGAATTAATTATAGAGAATCATGTAGAAATGTCTTCAAACATTATATAGTATAATGTTCTTAGTAAGATACAATGAGCGTTTTTCGAGCCCCAAGGCTGATCATGACTACAATACGAGGAATCGAAACCTAAATTATATTTTTATTGTTCATAGATTATCCTTCACTGAAAAGAGTCTCCACTATTCTTGTTTAAATCTTTATAATAAATTACCTGTTTTTGTGAAATCGGCCAAAACAATTGCATTGTTAAAAAAAGGCTATTTACTCTATCTATCTATGTTACAGGACAACCGTACTATTTTCTTTATTTTTATATTAGCAACCTACAAAATAAAAATTAAAGAGACCCCCAGATTTAAAATTGCGGTTGTACTTAACAACGTTACTCTACAGCTCTGATTAAAACATTGTGTACTGTATTGTGTTCATCAAATCTTTCATGGTTTGTATTCGCATGATTCGATTTTCGCAGTTAGGAAAATTATGTCCTTAAAATTATAGAATTTTGTATTTATAAATAGTACTACGCACGCTATGTTTTATGTATTATTCTAACATTAAAATATATTACGTTGTATTTCATGACATATAGGAAATATCGAATGAGATCCAGGTGGATCCAGCGATCAGGACGGCTAAGTTAAAGTAGTCACTGTAGTGAAATTCAAATTCAGCGCGTTAAGTTAAGGTGGTAGACCTGTGAATAAAGAATAACATTTATAAGGATTTTTTTTTTAACCTTTAATAAAAAATAACTCTTGTAGAAATTACGTTTTTCGACATTTAAAACAACTTTTTAAAAAAGATAATTTGAATTTCTTAAACGTAATCGTCGACAACTTTGTAAAGATAAACTTCTAAGTACATATTATTAAGTGAAGCTAACCATAAAGTGTTGCGTACACATAATTATTCTTATACTTATCGTATGATGTGAAAATATAGGTAACATAGGTCCGATCCGAACAATCTATGGTTCGGAAATTTATGGATTCCCATACCACCCACTAGTTATTTATACCATATTGAAATTATCGACTGGATCGGATACATATTGTTTCGCAGTCATTTCGTCGTACCCGAAAAAATAAAAGCAACATTAGGACTAATAATGAATAATTATTAATATACAGGCTGAACCATTTAAAGTGACACAATCAACAACGATTGCAAATTCTGAGCAGGTGGTGTTATTATTAGAGTGATGACGTTCGTTACAGTTTGCTAGCGAGTGTTAGTCAGCCAAGCGTCGATCTAACTATGATATATTTTTCTTTGTTCCTTGTAAATTCGTTTCGTTGGCCAATACCGCCGTCGCTCTCTGCTTATCTCTTACGTGGCGAGTTACACATATGCGAGACTTAACCTGACACCGAACGTAACGCCAATGGCAAACTGCACGCAACGTCGCTACTCTAGTTATTATGCATGGTTTATTATTTAATATTAGGTTGTGTTTCGTGTGAAATATTGTATTTTATAATATAGGTAACTTAAAAGATACATGTATTTACATTTTAAAGATAAAACAGCTATAAATTAATAAGAAATATATTTTAATTACATATAATCGGTATACTTTAATAACACTACTTTCTTCTTTTAAGAAATTTTTGCCGAGCCATGCGTTTTATTGCGTTGTAATGGTTTATAGCACATCGTTCATCTGCTCCTTTTAAAATTCAATTTACATGTTTTACCCAACCAAAAATCATTACCCCTACTAATGTCATGACAATTAACTCGTTTAAGTTGGGATGATTTATGCATATTATTTGACTGTAATCAACTGACTTTATAACGTCTGCACAGATTACTTTGCTTATATTGAAATTTATACAAAGTTCGGGCAATATTTTTGCAACTAAGGTTGCACAATGATGAAATATACTTGTAAATCGGGTAGTCGGTAGCAATAGATGCTTATTTGTAAAACTAATTAAAGAATAAGTTGTATTTGCAATTATATTGTGCTGTGCGCGCATTATAGTAGGATCTAGTATCTGACGCTATGTACATTGTAGTTGGGTGCAATTATGTCATCAAAAAATTGATCACAATACATTTGACAGAAACGGTTAGACAGCTACTTCATTTGTATTTCATTGTAGGGTTTTGGAATCGTAGACTGCAGGTTAACTTAGGAGCAGCAATATGATCAAATTTAATCTTCGAGTTTGCATTTGATTTATATGCACCTACAAACTAAGAGAAAAACGTTTCTGCATAAAACATACCAGGCATATTTATCGTTGGTAGTGATCCCTTTACAAGTTTTATATTTGACTTGCAAACATCTATAAAATGTGCTCCACACATAAAAACCTTATTTTACAGTTCGATGTTCGAATAATTCTGCAAAAAAGCATAACCGGTACGTTGCAACTATATTTCTTTAATATCTTCACTTTTGATGGTAAATCTGTACCTATAATAAACATTTCATAATATCTCATTTTTATATTTTCATTTTTACATTACGTAGTAGACACTTCATCCGTGCAATTAGGCACAATGCATTTACTTACAAGCCGCCTGCACTTCATAATTTAACAATATCGAAATGGTTTATCTTAATCAATGATTATTTTCCAGAGTAAAGGAGATTGTCAGTTTGACCTAGGCGGACGTTTACGGCCTGTCGCTTAAGGGGTTAGTAATATAAGGAAGCTAAAAACTACAGAAATATAAAATAAACAATTTTTATCAAATGATTGATTACTTTTAACCTACCTGTATACACACTACAATACTAGTCTATCACACTATAATATAATGTATACAATAAAAAAAACAAAAGTAAAACACTTCAATCACACGTAAATAAAACACAAATAACAGATCACAACAATGATTATACGCATGCGTGAGTTGCCATACGACCGCTAGAGGCACTGCAAGCAATGACATTAAACTTTAATAAGTGCCACCCCTATGGAATAACCCTTCTTATTGATGACTCTCCTGCTGTCTTGCAGTGCACCATTCAACTATAACGTTCGAATCCATTTCGTTTTCAACCGGCCGGTACATTCTGAATTAAATAAACAATTTAGGTGATATCACTATTAGAAATAAGAACAGTATGTGGATGCCTTTCAATATATACTAGCATCTTCCTTTTGGATATCCTATAAACGCATTTTTATTTTCTATATAAATATAACAAAATAT
Source organism: Oryctes borbonicus (assembly GCA_902654985.2). NCBI lineage: Eukaryota > Metazoa > Arthropoda > Insecta > Coleoptera > Scarabaeidae > Oryctes > Oryctes borbonicus. Next base: position 9,424,329 of record LR736863.1, on the reverse strand, counting down.
ATTGAAAATGAAAAAAAAAACGCTTCATTTGCACACTAAAATTTTAATTTCAAATTGTTTCACTTTTATTTCTTCGTGTTGCTACTAGATGACAGTATCAGTCCAGAGATTTAATTTCAATAAAGTAAGATGCCTAGATGGATTTTTGCCGTATCAGAAAAAGATCAATATGCCAATGTAAATTTCCAGTGGTTGTTTTGAGTGGTTGTATCCAGGGTTGTAAACTGCTCATCCTTCACACGTAAATCTGTAATTAATATTTTATTAAACGTATATATAATAGATTTCGGTGAAATGTAGTAGCTTACTCAATACTGAATACCAGTGCAACATAAAAGTTACTTTCTGTAATTGTTCAGTAAATATGTCAGATAATCACAGAAAATTGTACTCTAAAAAAGGAACCGGCACAGTTCCAAAAATAAAGTATGGAAATAATACATCGCTGCTTAATCATGATGAATCAAACCTTCTATCCAATAATTTGGTATGTAATGCTACAGAAATAAACATAGCTTAGTCTGTTCAACACATTGCCTAAATATAACATCCTATATATAACTTACTCCTGTTTCAGAGTAGAGATTGTAACAGACCAAATTCTGTTAAACATCTTAGAAATTCTGGAAAATATCAAACCCCACATCATTATTTTGGTATGGATCATTTTGCCGATGAACATAACATGTCTAATCAAAACGGATCTATATTGCCTCGTAAGTACTGAAAATTGTTGTGAATTTTAATTAGTTTCACTCTATTTATTTTTCAATCAGCAAATGATCTGTCTTCTCAAAACATCAGTGGTTCAATATCTAGACGCAATTCATCTGAAACCATCCCGAAATGTGATAACATTACAAAATACCCTGTTAAAAAGCAAATTGAAGATAAGTTGAACCAAATAAGAGAGTACCTACATATTACATCAACACTCATGTCAAATATGAAAAATTCAGATGATCAGGTTTGTAGCAACAATTTAATGTTACACACATTCTATAAATTAATATATCTGTAGTCTAACGATACTGAAATCGAAGAATTAGAGAAAACATATAGAGATTTAAAAGATAGCGAAACAAAATTAAATACAATGTTAGATGATATTGGTAGCTATGATAAAAATGTCGCGGAAGAAACCAAAAAGTTAAAGGTGATATTAAGTTTTTGGTAATTATGTTATGTGCATGAATTTTTCATATATAACTTTTATTTAGTGTGTCTGAAAATGTTTTCATGTTTGTGTTATGTTGCCTACTATTAACCTTTAAATGGCTAGTATTCCTGCTGGTAATATACAGACGATTAAATATGACAATAACATTTCAAGTACTAATACAAACACTTATATAATCAGATGGTTTAATTACCCTGTTTTTATAACTAATACAAGATTAGGCATCTAACAGCTTCCATTATTTTTCCAACGCAAGTACCCATTTTCTTGTAAATTGAATTAGATGAGTAGAAATTTGCAGGTTACTGATGGTTGCAAAATCTCATTACGTAATGATGCTATAACATACAAACTATTTGATTTCATTTTATATAGTTGGCCTGTGAGTGAAAGCTAAAAGCGATATTTACCGCAATAATTAAGCTGCTATTAAACTTTTTGATAACAGGCAGTGCAAAAAAAAATTAAAAAAGCATTACTGGCCAGTTGAGTTTCATTTTATTAAAACGCTAACAATATAGTGTGTTTAGGTAGGTGATGTCACAAAAAAGAAACTTATATTATCACGTGTATATAAAAATATTCTTTACAAAGAATTTTCCTCAAAAACAAATAACACTGAGCTTTTGAAGCAAATTTGTGAACAGTGTGTAGAGAGATCAATTTTTGTAATTTCTAAATGACATTTTTGAGTGAAAACATTCAAGATTTGTAAAATTATAACTGATAATAGATAGAAACAATACATAAGTATTGGCAACCTCCGCACCACACAAATTTAATTAATCATATGATAATTAATCCGGGACGGTCGTTTCAAGGACACGAATAGTATATGTTTAATTAAATTTGTGTGATGCGGAGGTTGCCGATACTTATGTGTTGTTTACCATACTGCGCCATAGTCCCTGCTATCATTATTGATAATAGATAATCCTATGCCGGGCATTCTAAAGCATGCTACCCCCTATTAAAACCTGATGAAATGTGTATATCGATTCTTATATTACTTAAACTAATTCTTGTAGAATTTTTAGCTTCTCAGCAGAATGTTACCTTCCTACCACCACAGATATAAAAGCTTTACAGATAGCCAATGTATTGTAGCATTGTAGTCTGTGTGTTTCAATTTTGAAAGTGGATTTCAACGGTTTCTACGCATTATTAACCAAACCTAAAAGAAGTTGATTTTACGTGCAGATTGAAATGTATTTCTGTCGATGATAATGCAGAATTCTAGGAATGCAAAAGTCTAATATCGCAGAGACCTAGTAACGCCTCCTTTACCAGTGCCGTGTCTTCAAACAAAATTGTTTTAATTTCAAAAAATGTGTCCAGATAATAGCATGAGATCAGTATAGCTACTTTATCTGCGCCCCGTCTGCTATACCTATGAAAAATTTCTGTACCTTTAGGTTAGGGTATGTTATTCACTATACAAACAAAACTAGTAATTATACAAGTTACGATGGTTTTAACGTTGAGTGGTTAAACAGCATTTTTTTCAATAGCATGGGTCCAATGTATTTGTTAATTGCACTTTAGATTGGAACAAATTATTGGACTAGATTGCTATCCGTTCGCAAAGATTATCAGCAACTACCTAGTTTCAAAAAACGATCCTACAACGTTCCACTAATCCACCTACGCGTCACTTTTAGGTTAGAATAGGTTCTATGGATGCATGTGATGATATTTCAAATAAATTTTCGACTAAAATTTATATTGGAAAATATAAATAGTAACAAGGAAAAATATGAAATAAATCGTACTTAAATTTACGCGTATGCTTTTTACCACGCTATCATTTTCGAATTGTTCAAGGTCGTTCTTAAGTGCTTAATGTGATCAATTTGTCTGCTTAAAGTCAAGTCGCCTGAGACATCATCTGCGTTTCATTACTTTTTATTTCCATTCATTATGAATGTTAACATAGATTTTTTGTAAATAAATTGAAAAATGAGCATGTAATAATAAGCACAAAACAAATAGTAACAGATTAAGTTTAAAACTGATTTTTTTCAAATTTTTGTTATTTGAAGAACGGATAAATGACAATAAAGAAAAAAACAGTCCACAAAAATAGAATATTGGGTAGAGCAGTCATCTAATAAAACAATCTATTCAATTGTTCAGTTCTAACTTTATACAATTAATTTATTGCTTCATAAGAGAAACCAAATGTTGGTGTCATTGGTATAAATAAGTAAGACATTTCAATTAGAATTAACATAGTTCTGTTTCTTCTTTTTCAAGACCCTGATATCTTAAGGGTGTCGGGTAATTAACATACTTATTTTTAAAGATCATTCAAGTTATAAAGTTAAAACCATATGAAAACATTAATATAGAATAAAAAAAGTTTGTGCAAAAAAAAACAAGGAAAACAACATTAAAAGAATATAAAAAAATGTGCTATATGCGGTAGTTTCGCATTGCGTGATGTTCGAATCATTTTGAACCAGTGTAGTTATTAAAAGTAACAATGTTTGCTTAGAGAATTGTTGAAAATGGCCCTTTTGATGTGTGTAAGACCGTTTCGGCATACGGATTCGAAATTAAAGCCCTTTTTGACATGCGTAATCCATTTGGATTATAGGGGCTCCTACAACCGCAAGCAAGTAATTTCTGAAAGTCTCAGTCTCACGGTGTACGCGGACAACACCGCAGTATACACAAGCAGTTGCGACGAGGTGATAATGGTAAGGAACCTCCAACATGCGGTGGACAATTTTATAGAATGAGTCGACAGATGGAGCTCTGTATCAACGAAACGAAAATCCGATGATTGCTGTTTACAAATCCTAGCAGCGTGGAGAACCTGCCTACGAGTGATTAAACAGTTGAAAGACATGAAGAGGAGTAGATCATTGGCATATTTTAGTTTTAAGGCATATAGGCGGTAAAAGTAGACTTTCCCCCACATCATTCAGTCATACGGTTAACAATAGGATCACTAATTCCCGAAACAATTGTTTCGAATAATTAAATAATTTTTGTGGTACAGTGCGCCGATACTTTAGTGTTTATTAGACTACCCCACACTCATGTCCTTAGATCCGTGCGAACAGTTACTGCAATGCTAGAACTCATTGTAAGGGATATAAATTAAAGCAGATTCACATGTCGTCGGAATTTACAGCAATTACTGCAATAATTTTGGAGTCGTTGGTCTAAAGAGTTTCTGGCACAACAATTTCAACGAACAAAATGGACAATTGCTCCGAGGACCATTGAGGTTGAAATAAAAACAACTTACCTATTGTATCTTAGCAAGTAGGGAGAATAGCAGAACTTTATCCAGAAAACAATGCAGTAATCTACAGCACTCCAGGTGAGGGTGTCTCAAATTTGTCCATTACCGACGGAACCTAAAAAGAAAATCAATGATGAATAAATACAGTACTCCATTACTTATGTACTATACCGAGTGTTTCATGATATAATTACCACTTGTTGCTCCAGGAATCTAAAGTCAAAAATATCCGGTGAACAATTGCCCAAAACTGTATTGTAACTGAGCTTCAAGCATTTGAAGTTGTAGAAAACCTTACTAATGCAGATATAGGCGCTTCTGTTAATTTCGCTGTCATTAAAAAGTCGGGGTGGCTGTGATTCATGATTAGAGCGCAACAAGTCGATTGCCTAGCAGTTGCGCCACTGCGCCGGGTTAACCGAAATAACGTGCGCGTTATTTAGAACAAAAAACAATAAGAGAATTTATGAAAACGCAAATGTAATATAATAAACAAATTACCGAATATGCTTAGATGGCTGAAAATAAATCCGGAAATGAGACCTTCGACATCTGTATCATAGCGTACGTTTCTATAGTGGTCTCATTGAGATCCGTCCGTTGAGGCGTATATACCTGCTTATATGTGGAAAAAGATAGTTCTACAACTAGCGATGTAATATTCACGTACTTAAAGTGGTTTTTGAATTTGTATAACGGATCTTCCGCAACACTATTGTTAAAAAGATGGCGTCATCCAGAAAAATCGACATTTTTACGTAATACAGTATTAAATTTTTGTCTGACATACCAACAATTTCACACGAATCCCGTAAGGATAACGAAGTGTTTTGCAATTTTTTTATTGCGTCAGCTACTGGAACGTTATATGCAGTAAATTTAATTGAACAGCTCTGAATAATTGACCTGTGTGAAGCATAACCGCGACAGCATCGGTAACTAACTGATACATTATGATTCATTCTATGATTGATTCTATGATACATTCTAACTGATACATTATGAACAGCTTCGACAGTACATCTTTGCTGTGTTTTACAGGCTAGCAAATAAGGGCGTGACGGTCCTCTCAAAGTCATTGTCCGTGCTACAATCGATACTACGGAACTTTTTTTAATGTCTGAAGTTTCATCTCTAGTTAGCCACAACCGTTCATTTTTTACTACGGTTTTCGCGTAATTCTCAATCTTCTCGCGCATTGACGGCAAATACCTACGTAGCATTTGCAGACTTGGTAGTTCCCACGTTGCATTGTATTTCTTTCAAAATTAATAAAACATCGTTTGTCCGATTTTTGCAAACGGTATATTACACGCACTTAACATCATAGTTAAATCAGAAATTGTTTACACGGTCTCCTTCCGGCTTTTTAAAAATTTGTGTGTTGCGCTATTTCCATATATATGGTTTCTAACATAAACTTTTCAAACTAAACACCTGGTTTCTTTACTATCATATATTAAGTCTGGAAATTGCCATAAATACGTGTTTACCCTGTAAACAAACTGGTAAGTTGATGCATTTCAATGCATTTTCAACATTGTTAATGCTTTCCGTTCAATTTCGTTCAACTTCACACTGTGATATAACACATAGCACACAGCATAGAAGACCGGGAAGTGCTGACATGTGACGAAGCAGCTCTGTATCTCCCCCCTCCCCTACATATAAACATCATATAAGATTCATAAGTAGACTTGCGCTTTTGTTTATTAGGGTCTTAATAAGATAGTAATATTAATATATTAAGAGCTTGTAAAACATCTTGGTTTCCAAGTTGAAACCGCGTTGTAATCGCATGAGTCCGCCGACGTTTCACTTCCAGATGCATGGGGCTTCTTCTCACCGGTACAACATGCAGCAGCCCAGTAAAAGCACCATGAAACTGAGGGCGAAACGTCGGCAAACTCATGTGATTATGACGCGGTTTCAACTCAGAAATCAAGAAGATCTTTAGAAGAGAACATTGACCAAGGAAATTTATAACAACCACTTATAAAACCATTAACAATGACGAATTAAACACACAAAATTTTCTTCACCTTTTATTTGCTGGTGTGTATAGTTGTACAATACAGTGCTGACGATATGTAAATTACCATCTGAGGATATGTGAACTGGGCCCATATCACAAAATGAATTATTTGTGAAGAAATTTTTTTAAGATAGTAATATATCTTATAAGGTAATGTCAAATGTACAAATGTTAATTTCGTTTAATGTTACAGATGCTTGAAAATGGGTTTGACAGTGCATCCGATACAGCTTCACATTTATCTAAAGGATTTCTCGAAAAGAAAGTGGAACATGCCAACAGACAGTTAGAAATGCTACATGAGCATGAAAATTTGTTAATTGCATTACAAATGAAAGCCGAGAATCAGCTTCGAGATGCTCGACATGCTCAACAAAGATTATCTGGTCACCAAAATACGTCTCACATTGATGATGTTTCAGATCATAATTCAAACGAAATTAACGACTCGTCCTATAATCCAGGAAGTAAGAAAGCAAATCAAGATATCATAAAAGAATTAGAAGATCGGTTAAATAGTCTTAAAGCAGATAATTGTATGCCACGTCAGAGTTCATTAAATATACAAGAACAATTTCAAGCACAAGTGGATTCAATACAGCAAAAAATTAATCAACTTAGGGATTCTAATGATAACAGAAATCAGTTGATTCATTTATTAGATAAACGTGATGTACAACTTCAGTCAGAACATATGGAATTACAGGGAAAATTGAGGGAATTGCAAAATAAAAAAATGCAAGTTGATCAGTTGGTCTCGCAACTACAAAGCATGAACGAGGAACCCGAAGAAGATGATATAGGTATATTTAATTTGATTGTAATGAGTCAGTTATCCCAAAATATTCAGATTGAAGAATTTTAAATTGCAGTTGAGATACTTTAATTCTAATATTTTCCATGTTTAATAGGATTTCAGGTTAGAAAAATAGTAAGTATGAAAGAGCAACTTTCCAAACTAAAAGACATGCTTGAAATAGTAAAAAATTCTGAAAATCTACGTGAGCACCAAAACGTAAATGAATCGGATATTGCACAGTCCGATACTGCGAATCCTATATCGTCAAAATCAGAAAATATGATCCAAAACGACGTACGTAGTAATCAACACGATAACTATGAAAACATTTCTAATTCGCGATTGGAGAGTAACCCGCGGTCTTCTAATGAACGAAAAATTAAAGAGAAACAGGTAAATAAAAAGTCTATGAATGCAAATGAAAAGGAAAGAATGAAGTTACAGGCTGAGTTGCACGCAAAAAAGAGGGAATTAGAAGAATTGATGTGTAAACATAAAGGTTAGTTATAGGGCTTAAATTTAATTATTTTCAATAATAACCTAATATTCCCAAACTCCGGCAATGTATTGTACACGCGAAAATAATGTAAAAAAACTGATGCGTTCTTATCCGATTTTCATGTTTTCAAGTTACATTTAAACAATATGTAATATATTTGCAAGTTTTTAAATATAGCGGTTTTTTTAATAAATGTTCAAAAATATCGCCATTGACCTCTAATTATTTTATGCTTTGTCTACGGGGGCGCCTGTTGCTTTCATAATTGTTTCATATCTTTCTTTGATATAGAAAAAAAAATATTGGACATACCTTACTTTTTGTTTTACATTGGTAATCAATGCATAATATTTTTATTTTATTTAAGCCCTGTTAATTCGAAAGCCATTTACAAGAACACTAGTTAACATTTTTTAATTACTCTGTAACTTGAAAAAAAAATGAAAATCGGATAGGATGGAGGATAGGAACATGAGCTTTTTTTCACTGCTTTCACGAGTACAATATACTCCTGGAGTTTCGTCCTTTCCTCCCGACTAACCCTTTACAAAATGAAACTATAAATTACGGTGCAAAGTTTCTATAATCGTGAGCAGTGGCGGTTCGTAGTACTAGCACTAGTAGGGGTAACTCGTGCAATGTTGCTGCGGAGCTGCGAAACATACTAAAACCTTTCTAACCAGAGAATACTAATATATTATATTGTTGCAATCTACTTTGCAAGTAATGTATGTTAAGTAAATAGACCCGTAGAGATACAATACGTATGTAAGTATAATTTGTAAGTACTAATAAGGAAAAACCACGTTATCAGTAGAAACGGTAAATATCTAACTATCACTATATAACACACGACACTCTACAAAAAACTTAAATTTATATATTGGAATTATTATATATTTTATATTATTTATTATTATATTTATATTAATTATATTTTTTAGATTGATTTAGATATTAAGTATGCAAAAGGGTATTTAGTAGAATGTAATGAAGTTAGATTAATAGTTCCAACAATTACAATGGTTTATCGATTATTTTAAGGGACAGAACGAAGTTATGATCCAACAACTCTGTGCACCAAATCCATTTTCTTTCGGTATACTCCAATATTTCCAAATCAATTTATTATCTAGAGTACCCGGTTAAATATACTTTGCACTATATGTTATTACTTGTTACTACAGCGGCTTCATCCAATTTAAACCAAGATGTTCAATGTGAAAATAAATCGGATATTGGTGCTACAAACCACAGCTTGTACGAAGGTACTACAAATTCTTGGTATCCAATGCCATCTAATTTATATCACCTACCAAATTCTAGCGAACGATATTCAAGGTATTTCACATAATCAAATGTAAATATGTGCGGAGGTTACATCATAATTTTTCAGCGACGAAGGTGGTGAAGATGACATAAACGAATATTCTGAACTGAATTCTTCAGGTGAAGCTAGTAATGTTCAAATGATACAACCTATGGCAGCTTTAAATTATCCTACATCAAACTACGTAAAACATAAAAGTGCCGAGCCTTCTCTAGATATACCAGAGTCATATATGAGAACTTCCTCGCATACCCCCGACCACAGTATTCACTCCGTAGCTGGTAGTGGTACCAGAGCTCCCGCCGGTAGAAGTAGGTCTAATAATGAGAGAGATACACAAAATAAAAGCCAGGTACGAATTATTTCCTTTGTAAAACTTTGAAAGAAGTGAGGTAATAGTTTATCTAATGAAAAATCAAGTTTTACGTGTTTATACTAATATGCATTTATGCAACCCTAGGTTCAAAAACAACTTGAATTAATAAGGAGCGTATGTGATTCTATGTTGGAACAGCAAACATTGGCGAAGGAACCTCCTGCAGTGACACAAAATGTTCGAAATAATCTAACTCCTTCACCTTTCTACTTAGACCCTAGGCAATTTGGTTCCTCCAATCACCAGCCTGGAAACGCATTGAATATAGTGCATCCAGTAATTGACGCTGGCTGGACACCTCCTAATTCTAGTCAATCTAATATCATGTTTAACGATGCATCAGGATATCAAAATTGGTTAACAACAAATACTCTTCAAACACAAGCATTTATGTTGAACACGTTAAATCAATGTTGCCAAATGCTTTGGTTGCAACAAAGAGAATTAGGTTCTTTACGGAATACAATCACTACGGTATGTATTTATGGAATGAATTAATTAACATTTTTTATTTATGTTTTATACCTACAAAGTAACGAATGTTTAAACGCATACCTACTTATTTTTTGTGGTTTTACCACAAAATATGAATAAATCAAAGTTCAGAGAACGTTAAGCTGGCGAAACATATAAAGGCGCACGTATATTATGTAAAATTTTAAATGCGAAAAACCCAGCTTCGAACGTGTATAATAGTTTGCCCACAGTATTCAATGTAGGAATTTAAAAGTTGACTAACTAACATAACATTTCATATGAATGGCAGTACTACTACTTGTTTATGTATCTGTAAACTCATCCCTTTTTACTTAAGAGATGTATTACAATTAAACGGATTGACGCGGTCCCTACTCGATACAGTAAGATGTCGCACACTAGCAACAGCTATCTGGGGTTTTCTAAAAAATGAATTTCTAATATAATAAGGTTCTATCTACGGTATTTTATTATATTTCAAATTCCGCAAAATAAATCATTATTCATATTATGAAGGCGACGTTTTAAGTCGTTCACAGACAAAGAACTAGTTTACGATTATTTTTCTTTTTACTTGTTAGCTTGTGATTTCATTAATTAGGTTTAGTTAAAATATTTATAACATTTCAAATCGAGTAGGCATTAGAATTAATTATTCTTCTTCGTCTTTTGTTAAGAATGATTGATTTTTTTTTCCTTCCGTTTAGAAAGTTCTGGTAATTAACATGGGAAAAGAGTTGCTTTGAACTTCGTTTACTTAAGTCACTGCATTAAATGTATGTACACTACTATTATTAATTATTGTATCGCACATGCGCAAATTCCTTAAATGTATTTCTATTTCAAAGCAAACCTTGCGAAATAAACATGGGGCGACGAGTTTTATTTATGCACTACAATGTAAAGTACGTACTTTTTCTTGCAATATTCATATTAAAAATAATCTATGTATACAAACACCCTAATAAAAACACCTTCGAAAATGGACAGGTACGGATAGATTCACAACCTCTTTTGAAATGAGTACGCCTATATATCTTCTTGCAAAGCAATTGGTTACAAGGTCCTGCCAGTTAACATTATCGTATCGTGTGAACCGTTGTCTATTGGTTCTGTTCTTAGAAGACCAAAAGTAGATTTTGCTTTTTCGAGTTTACTCTCGCTAGATTCGTGATATCCTACACTGTGTGATGATGTCCATGTGATGAAGTATAATTTGCTCTATTTGCACCAAATCGGGGGTAAATGCTTATAACAAACCACTTTTATACTAAACAAAAGGGGAATTACAGATTTTAACAATGTATACAACTCAATTGTGGTATCAACATAACACCTTTCTACACAAAGGTCTTCAATTTGAACAGTCATCAAGTGCCATTCAAGTAAAGAAAATGCCAAGACTTCCAAGTCAACAAGGCGTAACTCTCGAAAACAAGGGAAAATTAAGTGCACTTCTAAAGAGAAATGTATCCATTCTGAGCAATCACAAAAAAGACCAAAACAAACTTCAAAAACCTTTTTGTAATAATATCACTCTGTACAAGAGAATTGATTCTTCAAAAACGACAACTTGTATTTCATCACACATTTCCATAACTTTTACAAATGAGATCGTGCTTATAGGAGAAGTAAATATAGAAATAATACCAGCATCATTTTTAACGTAATAAATAAGTATAGTCTTCCTAAACTACAACAAATAAATAATACACAGAGTTATCTTGATAGCAGGTAAGTCCCGTAAATAGACTCACAACGCCATACGCAAACTGCATAGTTCTCCAATTTACGATGCAAATATAATACTTCCATTATTAATTTTCGTACATATGCTCCTCTTTTTTAAATTATTTTTTGTTCAGATACACAAATATCTCTGATATATCACTGGAAGAGGAAATTTGCAGAAGACCGAAATGCATTCTCCATTGGACCCAAAGAGATATGTGGAAGAAAACGCTCTCTAAATGAAAATGAGGTCAACAACATAGTAAAATCAACCATTTTCTTCCATCCGCGCGATTCGCGAAAGACTAAATTTAAATTACATGCGTCAAACCATCTGGAATGCAATACAAGCAAATTATATATACAGATGGCCAGCCCACAAAATAGATTTCATGCTGCAACATGCAACTGCTAGGCTTGCCTTTACTGAAGCGAATGTAGATCTTAATTGGCACACTTATCTTCAGTGATGAAAAAGTCTTCTCGATGGATAGTCTCGTAACCCTCTATACAAGATACAAAGGAAAGAATGTCGTCAAAACAAGCGTAGCGGCCGAACTTCCTTAGGTCTATGGGGTTAGTGCGAATTGGACCTAGAATGAATGCCGACGAATATGTCAACGTTTTGGAAACCAGTTGGTTGGTACCAAGTGTACAAGCAGTATATGATGATGAACCGTTAATCTTCGTTCATGACAACAGTGTGGTACATTCATCGCATAGAGTTAGGAATTGGTTCCAAGCCCATCTTCAATTCACTCTTTTGGATTTGCCGGCAAAGTCCCCTGCGACAATCTCGTGGGTTCAATATAAACAAAATGGAAGATGCCATTTCTAATAATGGGTTTTGAGTAAAATATTAATTGTTTTTTTCTTTGGATTTACCATTTTACCTTTACTTACTTACTTTACTACCCTGTGTAAAAATATGTTTACTGTCACATATTTATAAAGCGTATAATTTTTATTGAAATCGTTGAATTAATTGTTTAGGCTTAAATTTAGTAATTGTGTAAAAACAACCGGTACAGTCGCAGATAAACGTTGAAAGTTTGTTTTTTTGAAAAGAAAAATTTAAGTCGTTATTTTACTTTCACTAAAAACGCAAGTTTTTCTTCAACGTTTACGATGTAATGAAAGATAGAGAAAATTAATGAGAAGAAAAAATTAGGAAGATAAATAAATACATTTATTTTACACGGACGATATACGTTTTGCAATGGAAGCGGTTTGCAAAAAGATATTTAATGTAGTAGGTATTCTTAATTCATAAGGCGATCTAAATATATCGGCTTCAGAATTAACCAATTTGTTAAACTGTGTGTAAGTAGTGCTTAGTATAATTTATAAACACTTCTGTCCGAACCTCTAAATTTCTTTTATAGAACACCAAGTATCCCTCGTTAACGTATATTTAAGTAGGTTCACCGTCATAAAGTATTTTACTATTAATTAATTATTATCCAGATTGATAAATTGATTATACTCGATACTGATAGAACTATCTGTTGTATATTTTTACATTTATATTCATATTAATGCGAAATTCGGTCACAAAATGATTAATGCACATAATTAGAAAGGAAATAAAGCAGGTTCCAAGAATTGTTTGCACGCATATTATAAGGCAACTAATAAATCTCTTTTAGGTAAAAAGGGGTCGTATTGACCAGTTTGAAGAGACACCAACAGTAATACGGCCATTCATATGAAATCTTATGCTAGTTAGCCGACCTACAATTTCAAACCTTGAATACGATAGGCATCTTCGCATTTAAAAATTTTACATATGTACATATGTACTTATATGCGTCAATTATTGAGGAGATTTCAGTAGTTTGTTTTATTCATTAAATGCAGAAACAAAAAAAAAAATGCAGATAATTACAGGAGTATTCTTCCTACTACCCACAGTCCTCGTTATCGTCATTTATTCGTTTTTTTCCTCTTTTATACTTCTTTGTATCCTGTTGATACAAACGTCCTATCTTGAAAGAATAAGACAATATACAATCTTACCATATTGAAAACTAACTATTAATTGACTTTTTTTGTCTGATACTGAAATTCAATTCATTACAAATATACCATGTGGCAACTTACAAAATAACACGTCATCTGCAGTCTATCTGACAACTAAAATTACATTCATTATGCCGACTGCAGGAGTGAACTACCTGTGATGTTGTGTGGCAATTTATACTCGAATTCAATCGTTGCGTTTCCTAAACGCAGCTATTGTTTTGACAAAGTGTATTTCGATTAAGTAAATTTCAATTTTTTAATAAGTCACTTAATAATTTAAATTACTAATCACTTACAATATTAAAAATTATATTAAAACTGGATGATGTTACGTAATTTTCAAGTTGCAGAAAACGCGACCAAACACTTAATATATGTATGTAAGATACTATGTTCAATTATAACACAACAATACATAATAGAAATTTGGGGAGACAAAATGAATATGGCAAAGTAATGTATACATTGATGTTTTGTTTGCTTTGATACTTGATTTTCTAACATTTCTTAGGATGTTCAGATTTATATTTGTTATATAAAGTAGAAGCTGCATTAAGTTTTATTTGCTTTCGAAGTTGTACGTTATGACTATTTAAATAGATGATTTTCTAAGAGTGTTCATTCAAATTTCGCTATTTTAAGGGAAAAAACTTTTGAATTCAACTATTACAAATCTTTGGATATTTACAGGGTATTCGATTTAAAATAAACGAGTTATCGATTGAATTTTGTGTACTTTAGCGATTCATTTAAAACACGTATGCCTACGCATATTAACTGCCTACCATAAAAATCAGTCTTAACATAAAAAAATATCATATACAGACTGTTGTATTAAAAAAAAATTAATAGTTGTGCTCCACTGTAGATAATCATCTTGTGAAGTTGCAAATATTTTAAGAATATGCGTTAATAATTGCTATATCAGTTCATATTACGTAGGCAAAGACGCTTAAATTATTGTCGTTATTGATTGTTTTTGATATTACGTATTCTTGTATTATAGATGCAAGAAAAATTGCAAACGTCGTTTGAGCAGAACAACCCAATTCCGTTGTATGAAGGCAGCAACTCCTGCGTATATCCTGTCGCAATGCCACCACCTGATTCTAGAGAAGGATCACAAATCAGAACTGGTTTTGTAAATTCAAAAATGAACCAAGTTTCTTCTGCTACATCCTTGCCAAACCTCAACCACCCGCATGCAACACATACTACTAACACGATTGAGTCTGCTTATGCTAATCAAAATAATTTGCATAACGCTCGCATATTAGAAAGTAGTTTGAATAATAGTGTCCACCAAAATGCTGCAAGTGGTCACGCCAATAACACTCTTTTGCAAAGTGTTAATCAGTCATTGCCCTCGCAAATATGGAATGGGCAAGCTCTGAATAACCAAGTGGCCCCTGGTAACAGAGCTAACAATTATTGGGACAATTTTCGCAGGTAAGTAGTATTTTTATTGTTACTATTTAATCCTAGTTATTAATAGTGGGTGTTTAACTATTATTTATGTTTGTGAACAAACTAGGTTTTCATTAATTGTGCTTTTATGTTTGCTGTGTGTTCTCCTTTTTATTATTCCATCCCCTAAGAATCATTTGACGGTACTATTTCTGAAATATAAATAACATCCTTTTGAGGTAAGAGAACACATAAATAACTGTATAATTTCTTTTATATAAATATTAACTCTATTAAAATATCTCAGCTTTAGCTTTCTTTGATATTTACAAACTAACATAATTTAGTCAAAATATTATAAATTAAAGTAACGCTCAGTGCCCTAATTATCGATATGATTTTTTTAAGGGCGTAAATATGTTGGAGTTGTGATTAACGATAAGAGCGGCAAGTTAACAAAACGGATGAATTGGTGAGCGTACTGGATACTGCACACGTATAAAAAATTTCACCACGTATATATAAAATTAAAAGAGTTCGGTGAGTACATGCGAATGTACGTAGAAACAGTCCAATTGTTTCTGTGAAGCGGTTGATGGTCACAGGACTTGATAATATTACAATATTCCGCTTACTATACTTGCCCATTTTGATCTTAATTAACTATAATATCTTGTGTTTGTGACTATAGTTTATAATGTCTTAATTTGTATATGAATAAATTAATATTATTGTTACATGGTTATAAGAAATATTTTAGACATACACGTGTTTGTTTATTTTAGTTGCTTCTTATCCCATAGCTTGTCTAAAACAGCGATTATGATGATTTTTATTTTTTTGGCCCTATATTCGGGCCCTAAAATAAGTTTCGGTGATTAGATTTTCGATATCCATACCTAGAGCCGATTAAAGTGGATTAAAGCAAAATTTGACACTTCGGTTAATTTATCTTTGCTCACTATCGTTGACTACAGATGTCTCGTAGCTGCCTGCGTAAAAACGTTCTGACCGCTTCTCTAGTATCTTCGCTCTTATCGAGTATGACAGCTCGCTTCTGCAACTATAGTTACGGAAAGTTACTATTCGCACTGATTGGCCCGTTTTGCCAACTTATCATTCTTATTGAGTATCACAGCTTCGCTGTCAAAGCACCCTTACTTGACGAGTTAACAAGCGTACTACTGCTACTTACTTTTTTTTAATATACGTATATGTATTTTGACTAATAACCTTTTTATTGATTATTTTATGTATATTCCGGGGATTTATGATATGTTGAGTGAGTGCTCACTGATAAATAATTATAACGAATCAAAAACAGTAGAGGAAATGTTATTTAAATATTTTCTGATTTACAAGATTATTTTTTAACATGTTTGAATGAGAATATTTAATTAAAGATACTCTAATTACTGAAAATGTCGAATTATTTTTTTAATTTAATTTAATAAATAAAAGAAACAAACTAGAATTTCAAATACAAAAATTTCAGAATAGAGTAATGTCCTGTTATAAAGGTACTTCCAGCAATTTGATGCAGAAATTTATAGCCGTTTTTTACTTTTGCAATGCAGTTATTTTATTAACAAAATGTAGTAAGAAATTAAATTACCATAACAGCTAGAAGAAAATATCAGTAACTAACTGACACTCAAACTTCGGTACTTTTGTTGTTGAGACAACGGTTTGGAAATGCCCATTTATTCTCCAAACAAAGATAAAATTAAAATTTGAGACATACAGAATAAGTAATCTCTGCGGGTTCGAGTAATTGCGTGTTTGAGAATAAAGATTTTTCAAAACTGTTTTTATTGTTAAGAGACTTGATTGTAGGCATGTTTTAAAGTACCTGATTACATTTTGCCTCAGAATTTAAGGAGGATTCCAAAAATGTAATAATATATACACATTGTTCAAGCAAAACAGTTTACACCCATAATTTAATAACACACCATAATCTCGAACAAATAAATAATTTTAAAAGGCAGCATCTATTTTACTTAACTTATATTGAAACGCATTTATATTGCTTACACTACGTACAGTATTTATATAGGCATTTACTTTGTAGTTAATCCATCTTCCTATCTAATCTCTTCAGTTTTTCGTGAATCATACGCGTTGTCCGTCTCATCCTCTCCATCTTCCATGATAGTCAGCGACATGTTAACCTTCGAAAAACAGCGACGAAATCTATACTGGAACCAATGTGGAGTAAGATAAGCCTTGTTCCTCTGTCCGTTAGTTTTTTCAGGTTGGTTGACAAACTTACCTATTTTGCCTTCTGTTCTATGCTACCTTATCGTCACGAAATAATTCCCTCTCCGTCTTGTAATCTCTTCTCTTTCTATTAATAAGGATTTTTTTGTGTGTTCACAATATCTGAAATTAATGTGAAGCTAATACTACAATTAAGAAAGAAATTTTATTGAAACTTACCTGACGTTAGTGGTTTTTGAAAGTTTGCATAATCTTCTACAGCTTATTCTTGATATATTTCTGCCATGATTTTGTTTAGCGTTGTTCATTCTTGAAACAGAAGCTATACACTTCCGACCTACAGCATTTTTCACATTTTCATCAATCATTTCCAATTCCAATTTGGAATGAGGTCTGGGACTGTTTTTTATAATCAACATTTGTCTATTTATGTTCGCTATTTATTGTTTATACGTGCTAGTTAACTTACTAGAAAATGTATGTAGAAAAATTATTGTAACGATGATGGAATTGTGCCAAAAGGATAATGTTTACACGTTTGCTTTACTGAATATCTTCAGCGACACAAAAGTTTATACTATTTTCACAGTACATAACATAACATGAATCAAACCTGGCCACAATATCGATGCCCATCTTGTAGAATCTGGTTGATATAAAAAAATCTTCGATGTTTTGCTGAAAGCTCCAAGAGATATCGATAATCGAATAAAATTTAAATCGCCACTCTTGCGCGTAAGAGGTTTAAAATACCGATCGTCAACCTTTCCGCTACACAATAAATTCGCACCCGCCAGCATATATTCTGAGTAGCAGCTGAAATATCTCCGCGCTGGAAGGGTTAAAGAAAGTCTCAAATTATGTCGATTATCTCAAAAACTAAGTTAGCTGGCTGAAAAATTGAAGAAAGTTTACATGAATTGAGAGGCATTCAAAAACGGGACATAACATGTGTATTATATGTTGTTTAAAATGCCACACTTGTATCGTGAACAGCGGAAACCGAATATTTTTTATTTGAGAACACTCTAAATTGCTCAGGAAAGGAATTATCTTCCGTCCTGGCACTAGGTGGACACCTTACATACGCTTATATACAAGTTTTAGTTTAATTTTCGTGTAGAGAGTAAACAGACTTTACCAAACCGTTGACTCACCCTGTATATAATACAATTCAGCCAATCTATACTAAAGTAATTTTCAGTTTTTAGGAATGACCTTTGAACATACAATTTTGTAATCGCAAATAATTACCTTTGGTTTAATTTAAAAATGTTTAGTATTTGATGCTTTCATATACATAGAAAATAATAAATTGGATTTGATAATGATTTTATAAAACGAATAAATAATACTTCGTACCCTGTGTTCAGAAAATTTGCTGTATCGAATAATGCGAATATAAAAGTCTAAGTACTGAATATGTTGCTTATAGCTTTGTTTTTCAGCTATTCCAGACAAAATTTATTGTCATCAAAAAGTAACGAGGGTCTACAAAACCAGTCGTCTGCTACGGAAAGAACAAGTAACACTACGGAACGATGTAGTTATACACTCCCATCGTTCTCTACACAAAAACGCAATCCTACTCAGCAGGATTCTCTAAATTCGTCTATAGATAATACACCTAAAAGAAAAACAACATTTAAATCTCCAAGACAACCACTTAATACAGAAAGCATTGCCAGTAGTATACCGCCAGATGTTCTCAACGTTAATGAAATTCAAATATCACACCACAAGTCGAACGAAAACAGTGATTTAATGGAACTACCTTTACAACTGGGATTATTTGAACAGTTTACCGATACCTTTGATCACCTTACTACCACTAATACAAATAGACCCGAAACTCATGATTGCAAAAACTGTATAGTTCCTAACCAACGAAATCGAAACGAATGGCACAATAACACGAATCATACTAACAGACGAACAAAGTCTAAACTGTTTGAAGAATTAAGAGAAAATGTCTATAAAGAGGTTGCATCTCTTATATCTGCTAATCAAGGACGACCTCACTTCTTAATTCAATTATTCAGAGACTTACAACTGGTCAGTTCAGATCCAATGCGGAGAAAAACGTTGCAAGCTATTCAGTCTCTTATATCTCATTCCCTCTCTAGTAATGCTTCAAGTGTATTCCAACAGGTTTGTAATATGAAAGAATGGGCAGAAATGAGCTATTTTATGCAAATTCAGTTGCTAATTAATAATCAAGAACAAGTATCTATGCTTATCTACTGCAGTTATGTAATTAGTATTTTTAAAAAAGTGCTTTTTGCGATTTACATCGGAATCTATTCACTTATTCCCCTCGCATAAAGAATAACAAAAACATTAAGCACTATCACAATTAGAATAGTACGTTCAAAATGCGTAACACTATTTTTTTGCAAAAAGGTAATACACATTCTCTGTGTTATTTCTTAGGTTTCTGGCACAATGAATGAAGCATAAAAATCATCGCTAACTTGAAGTAGCGAAGTATGTAATTTATGTTGAGGAGACCAAAGATTGCTACACCAGATAAAACTTGTATCTGTTTATACTGATGATCAATTTGTCTTTCTTCCGTATCATCAAGACTTTTGCATTATTTCATTCTTTGAGTTATGTCACTTGTTGTTTGAGTAAAATTTTCGTTTTCCCATTTAAAAACGAAACATTTTCGAAAAAGCAATAAACAAATTCCATTGAAAGCTGAATAAATTGATAATCTCGTTCAGCTTCTGAACTACTTTTTCCTCTTTTAATATGTGTTCGCATCCTTTTCATCTCTTTTCTCTCTAAGTTCTCTCTAACCATGGTAAGAATATGATTGCTGTTGGCATCAGCCCCTGTATGGCTGCTGCAATTAGTTATATCTTTGGTATATTTATTTTCTGTATAAATACGTAATCTATTTTTACTTTTAAACAACCCTCCTGGAAACATCCACATTACTTCATTCATTTCTTTATAATCAGAACTTGTTCATTTGATTCTCTGCTACCGCTTCTCTTAACATTTTTGCAATTGTGTAAGCTTTTGCCATCCGTTATGTTTCTCTCTCCCAATTTTTACGTTTAGGTCCCCTAGTATTACTTTAATATGGTATCTTATCTTTCCTTTCGTCGTTATTCTTTGTAATTAGTTTATTCGTCTTGAGGTTTTAGTTATTCTACTTATTTTTCAAGCCATCGCCTTGTTGCGATCTTTCAATTTTAGACTACTCAATATCTGCTTATCTCCGCTTCTTCTTGCTTCTTACCATTTGTCTTGATTGTTTCCCACTCCGCAAATGCCTATGCCTTATTCACTATCAATTTATTATACTTTACGTAATCTTTTCTCTGCTTTTTTCATTTGGGTACCAACAGTTTCCTTTCCTCCTGTATGTTCTTAGGATAATCTTTGTCAATCCATGTATCCAGTCCCCTTCAGTTTTTTTGTGCTTCGCAAAATCTTCATTTTGTACTATCTTTAGTTAGTTTTATCAGTATTGGTCTTTTTCTCTCCTCTCTATATTTGCCAGTTCTTGCCATTTTCATCTACATCAGCTATTCTATTAACATTCACTTATATTTTTTCTATTATTTTACTTATCTTTTCTTCCCTGTCCGCATTTGTTTCATTTTTATCATCCTCGATTTCCTTTACCACAATATTTTCTTTAATTAATACAGGATACCGCTCCATTATTTTTGGGTACTTAATTGTAAACATTGCTAATTTTGATTTTTTCCATTAAAAACATCAAACTTGTAAGTTTTTTTTTTAAGAATGCAGTTAAAGCGTCAGAGTTATTTTTTAATCGTTTCTGATTTTGGTAGATACCATTTCTTCCTAATATCATTGACTCGTTCCTTCTGTTATTGTTATTTCTCTTCAAACAAAACATAGGTGTAGAAAATAACCCACTTTAGTACAGATCAAACGATTAACTAATTATATTATTGATACAAACATATCTAGCCTTTTTAATAAAAAAAAACTTGTTCTGTTACTCTTGCATTAAAATCTTAAACATCATGCAGGTTTCTAATTAAATTGAGCGACCATTGTAAAAGATGACTACAAAAAGTTGCTTACAATTAGTACAAATATGCACTTTATCTTTAAAACAAATCGAGAGTCCCATTTTCTGATAGCCCATTTTTACTCATTCTTTTCTACTTACATACAATTGTCTGTAATAGCACATAAGACATAATAACAATTTAATAATATAAGATCATAAATACTTTTTTGTGGAAAAACAACATTCGATTTCATTGTGACTCATTGTTGACGATTGTTTAATATCTACAATTGTACCCTCAAATAATTTTATATGACATGGTCTAAAAATATAGGTACTTATAATTTCCATCACTACACTTTTTACAGCTCTCAAAGAAATGTTCTTTCAGTTTTAATCATACTTTATTCGACAAGATGTTTCTGTACACTTTTTCCACATTTCAATTTAAAGTAGTAAATATGTTTCCAACGACCTCTGGTATAATCAGAAGTGTAATATTAGTAAAAATATTTTATTTATATAGATCACAGGTAACTTGGTTATCCTCAAAGTTTCAGAATTTAATTATTATTACATATACATTTAATTGTCATAACAGATATCTCGGCTGTTGTGAGAGATGCGACAAAATTTTATATCCAAGAAAATAATTGAAGATAAAGTGTGTTGGATGTAGCAAATACATTCAAAATTTTAAACGGAATACCCTGAATGGCTAATTTAAGAATAAATCAATATAAAATATTTTCTGTACTAAAAAAAAAACAACTGTATGGAATTAAATTAGTAACGGGATTTTGACAGGAGGGCGGGATTTTGTAATTGGCTTAATAATAATCAAAATTTAATCCTTTGGGACGATGAATCTAATAACGGAATTTATAATAGAAGAAACAATCATCTCTGGGGTTGCGCAGAGATCACGTTAATTTCGTGAATGCAGATTTTCTATTGATGTGTGGCTGGAGGTATTAGCCGATGCTATAGTTGGTCTCCATTTCTATGAAGGATGGCTTAATGGGGGACGATATGCCGATTTTCTTCTGACAGAATTCGAAGGTTATCTGGATAATATACCCCTAAAAGTACGTCGCGATAATTGATTCCACCAGGATGATGCACCTCCCCACAATACACGCAACGTCAGAAATATTTTAAATGAAAAGTTTGGTGCAAAAAAGATAGGAAGTGGTAGCCCCATCAACTGGCCACCAGAAAGCTACATCTCCCAATTCTAGAATATTTTTGTGTGTTTTCTGAAACAAAAGTTTATGTTACTTGCCCACAAGATCTACACGATCTTAAAAATCGTATTCGTAGGACTTGGATTTCGTAGGAGAAACCCAAATCTCGAGAATATTTTGTAAACAACGAAAGTCACGTTTTTCGAGTACATAATAAGATTGGGTACGTTCTGTTTAATTGTTTTCTTTTGCTGTGGCACATAATAGAAAATTAAATGTGGAACAACTTTTCCTCTATAACATTTTGTGGTATCTCTAACAGCAGTCGAGATATCTGTGGTGACAACTAAAATCAAACGGATTGTGCATAAACATTTAATAGACCAGTTTGGTGAATAAATATTCATATTCATTAACTGTATAATTGTTTAATTAAAATTATATCAGTTGGAATGAGTTTGCAAAAATATAATTCAAATTATTTATTACATACAAATAAACGAACATCGGTTTAAATTTGAATTGACGTTTCGCTGTATATACTATCAACTTCTAGGATATCTTGCAGACTTGTGATTTCTTCGCCAAATATATACATTAATTGTAAAGCAAACCACCTTGAATGCACAAATCGCTAGGATATTTATCCGGAGGGCGATATGGATGACATTGGTGTGTATCTTACCCAAATTCACAACAACTGAAAAATGACCAAATACCGATGCAACCATCGCGCTCAATTGAACACGCATATATAAATCATAATTGAATCAGTCTACCGGAAGATCTGGCATTAAAAACGAAAGCGAAACCTCGATTCAAAAGAATGACAGCAATTCCTGAAAGAAATTACTACAAATTGCTTCAATAGATTTTACAGTAATTCATCACGTAGATAATGTAAAAAATAAATCAAACTTGAAATGCTCTTGAATTGAACTGAAATATTTCATAATGTGATTCATAATATTAATTATGCAAAAAGTAATTTTTGCTTTATAAGTAGTACGTGTTCTTCCAGATGTCAAAATGTAATTCTTCTTTTGCTAATCCTTTCATCTCTGAAGTAAAAATGTCATTATTTATGAAGTTATACTCTTTTCTAGGCTACGAATGCGCAAACAATGGGGATTGATAATGATGTTCTTGCGCATTACCCATCCTATTTCGAAGTCCCAGCAAATTCTTGGAATCATCTAAGATTAAATATTGTAAGTCTACATACGGTTTATAATTACAATCACTTGTAAACGATGTATGTTTCTATTGCAGGAAAGTGATAGTAGTCTAGATACCGATTGCCCAGATTACTTATCTGAAGTTCTCGAATTTTTGAATTCCCATAGCAACGACATTTTACAGCAGAATTTATTGGATTCTTTAAAAGATCTACTGACTGAATGTACATTTTCTAGTGTATTTTTGAATAATAACAAGGACAGCATTATTCAAAAACATTTCGCTAATTTCGCCACAGAAGCTTTTGAACAATATAAAGGAAAACGGTAATCAATGCTTTAATTATATCATATCAATATTGAATTCTATCCACTGTGCTGACATTCAGAAACGCGGGTACGTATAGGCAAGTGAACGATTACTTGTCCACTTACTTACTTTGCGTTATCTGATTAATTTACTAAAAGAAAACCGAATATGATGTAGGTAAAGGTCATCACTGCATTATTTAAAATTCAATTTAAGCCATAGGTTTTTCCTAACTTTAGATAGGAAAACTGTTTAAAATTTTATGAAAACCTTTGAATTTACCAGTTGAATAAGTGTAAATATGTTTTGAAAGTTTCGCCCGTGAACAGTGCCGTTCCAGACTAAATCGCACAAGCCGTTTTAACAGATTTTTTATAAATTAATAAAAATGTTTGCTATTGCCTTTCGAATTTATTAAGAAACGCAGAGATTACGCACCTAATCTAAATAAATTCAATAATATTTGTTCCATATATCTTTTTTATACAAGCATGGTAAAAACAGATGAACACGTTTTAAGAACTACAGCTGCAACTAGCAGCATTACAAATTTTTAAAATATGCGGTTGAATTGCGGTTGATTTTAAAATAAAAGGCTAAACAGCGTTAAATGAGCAAAAAAGTGGATTGAATAGCAAAACGTTATCTTTTGCAGTTTTTTTTTTTTTTTTCTGTAAAAATTACTATTTTAGCTATTATTACTATCACAGAAACGGTTAAATTGGGAAAGTGGTAGCGTTTTATTACTGATTAATATATAGTTAATAGAAAAGCAAAACGCTTTTTTTAATGGAACGTGATATTTTTCACAATTTTGATATGCGTTAGTAATCTAATACTTATAGTATACTGTTGAAATCCTATGTGAAACCAAATAGTTCATCATTAAAGTACAGAATATAATTTTTCCTACATCTAATTGTTACGTGATTGTGAATCTTTTTGACACGTTTGGTTTCTTATTGGTTTAGTACTATAATAGAGCCGGTATATATTAATTATATTAATTAGTGTAACTGGCGCATCTGCCGAAATATTATATGTATCTATAGGCAGAAATTAATATCTATACATTAAAAAGAGATTCGTTCGTGACATAAGATTCTATGGTTAGTGGTTAGCACGCCTGTTCAGTAAACGGAAGATGGCAGATTCGAATCCCTACCTGAGTTATTTTTGAAAAATGTAATTAAGTAGATTTTGTTTAATAGAAATGTGTTGTTTATTCATTTTTCTATTAACTGCATATTAACCGGTATCAATAACGCTACTTTTGTGTACTCTGTATATTTTGTACATGACTACCGCCTTGAGATTACTTTAGTAATGATTATTTTTATGATTCTTTTAATTATAACTACTGTAGTCGTGACTGGATTAATCAATTACTGTAGTCATGACCAAGTCAATCACCCAAAAAAGTAGTCAAGCGTTAAAAGTACTCGACTAACGCCCATGTCTGATTCCAACCAAAGAATTAAAAAAATTATAAACCAAATAACATATTTTAGCGTACAAGATGTGAGAATGAATATTTTACACACTATTGAAGATTTATTGAAGGGAGAGATTTCATTAATAACACTGATGAGAGAAACTATGCCTGATGATTTGAATTCGTTGATGGCAAGTGACACAAGTGGTTTACAAGCAACTCAAAATATACCATTCGATTTATCATCTCAACTTCCAACATGTAATGTTGCAGAAGATAGCAATAGTACACCTCAAATACAAAATGGAGATTTGGCAGAAGCCGATCAGAGTAGATTAGAACTTGAAGATGAAGAGGAAGGTGCTGTAGGTGGCGTCCTCAATATCACAGATGATTGTAGTACCAACAGTATAGGGCAGGTAATATATTCACGTTCATTAACGTTTTTAAAAATGATAAGGGTAACGAGTTGTATCTGTAACTTTATGAGTTATCTATTATTGTCATTATTAAATGTAAAATACTTCCTTGATAGATTATTAAAGCATAAGTAACATCGCTCTATTTTTGAATTATATCCAAGAACAGTATGAATCCAACAATAAAATTGAAACAAAAACTCTAACATAAAAGTTGACACTCGAATATATTAAAAAATAAACAAAATTTATATGGGGACACTACTGAAATAGGAATCGCACTATAACATGCACTTTCTAAAACATGTAATAGGGCACATCAGAAAATGCCTTGAAACAATAACCAACAAAATATAATGCTAAGATAGCTTAGCTTCCTCATGCCTCAGCCTTCCTTCCTCAGCCGTGAATTATTCCATCAATACCATGAGGAAGCTAAGCTATCTTAGCATTATATTTTTTGGTCATGTAATAGGGATTCGTTCTTTAAATGTGAAATGATGCATGAATCAAACATTTATTTTTGTTATAAATTTAAATAGGTTTAACAATAAATCAGAAATGGCAATTTTGAAGTAAACATGAAATCAATATCAACTCTAACGACAATAAACATAATGTAATAATAGACATAGATCTAAGGAATAAATTTCTTTTAGTATTAGTATCTTATGGTAATGGAGGTTCGCCTTTGGAGCAAATGTTAAATTAGGAATATAGAACTAGGTGCATATTGATGTAGATTATTAAATGTGTATTAAAGTTGACGACTCGGTGTGAATTCACAGCAGTTAAATGTGGACAAATGAAAAAGGGGACTAAATCTCGCAAATATCTCTATTTAAGGCTACCGGTTTCGTGTGTACATCACACATCATCAAGCCCAGACCAAAAAGGATAAATTTACGTAAAACAGACAAACTTGTCGATGATATAACGAGTTCGTGAGATTATAGTTCATGAATTCACTACAACATCAACAAGTTTGTTTGAGATTTACGTAAATTTATCCATTTTAATCTGAGCCTGATGGTGTTTGATGTACACGCAAAACCAGTAGCCTAATCATTACATAGAAATATTTGTGAGATTAAATCCCCTTTCTTTCTTTATCTGTGTTTAACTATTAAATGTGCACCTAAAATTTTCCTAAATTATATGCAGTATTATTATATATGTTATAGTCAAGCAAGAATAAAGAGTTGCTACTCGACCTGGTAGATAAGAAACAACTCTTATTCTGATTGAAATATTTGTTGTTGTAATGGTTTTTATTACAATTAGTAGTCGAACTCGTATATTACACTAACTATTTGCATACTGTACTGCTCAAGTCCCTATGTAATTAAATATATGAAACGGGGAGTATTGGTGGGAGTATGACAGACGCATACCCCGTTTATATTCTTCCGTTTCACTATTTATATATACAGTATCATTCATGACGACTACCTTTTTATGCACGTTTCTTTGAAAATAATGAAAATACTCAATAATGATGCAAGGACTGTGGCGTAGTATGGTAAACAACCTCATCATCAACCGGTGACCGGCGTTGTTTACCATACTACGCCACAGTCCTCGCTATCATTATTGAACATGTTCACTCTTGATTAAATCAGAAACGGATATTAACTTCTTTTTTAAACGAAATACCTATATATTACGATTTCTTTGCACAGAACACTTAAATATAAATTACATATTACGGATCTACGATTTTGAGAAACTATTTTCATCGTCAGTCAAGCTGGTACGATCACGTTCAACTGCCCAACATTTCACTATGGCAAATGATGCAGAGTCCCCATAAACAGCATCTATCTCGACTTCAATTTGCGTAGGCGCATTGCCTTTCATATACAAGAATGTAATCATTATTTGATATTAGATTTTTTTCCATTTTTACGGAAAAACCAACATCGACTGACGTATCTTTCAACGCATGCACAATTACCAGAATAGTTTTGACGTCATCTTCTTTTCTCTCTTACAATTTTTTTTGTAATATCAATTGCGAATAATTGCCCAAGCATTCGGGAGGATGTAATATCATTTGGTAAAGAATTTAATATTATCTCTTTATTGAATACATCTTGACCTGTCAGTTTTTGTGATATGTTGAATTGTTTTCGCGTTCAATTGGTCCTGATACAAAATTAATGGAAAACCAATATTAAATCAATTTAAATTTTGAAGGTAAATGATTTGGCAACTGCAAATTTACTACTAAATGGTGAGTTCAAGGATTAGGACACATATATTTCTTTGTTATTTAATAATAATAAATGTAATATGCATATACGGTTTTTTATGTATTACCTATTGCCTCGATTGACAAATACATTAGCTTATATAAACTACAAGTGAAAAAAAAGCATGTAGCAAAATCAAAACAAACCAAAAGGAACCAGTGTATTCAAGGCGCTCCAGTTAATTGAACTCTAATGCAAAAGGGCATAACCGCAGCTCCTCTATGGTAAATAATGATAAATCGCTTGAAATCGCTTTATGTTGGGTACATATCATTATCGAAGAAAAGCATGTAGTAAGCAGTCACTAAATTTCTTAATTTATGCATAGCAGAAATGATAATTAATTTAATTTTTATTGTTTCTGCAACTGAAAGGTAAGAAAATATTTTTCATAAAATGTAATTACTCAAAGTATTTTCTTCTTTGAACCAAATTCGCGAAGACGCTTTAATAAATCTATATAAGCAAGTATCATAGTCATCCATGGAATAGGCTAAAAACGATTACATTATGGAGTTTATTTCAGACGGATACGGAATTTGCTGAGCAAGGTTTGGATCAGGTACCCACGCGATTAACTGCACATTCAAGATCGCAATTAAGCACTCCTGTTAGAGGTAACGTAATAATAAAAACAATATAGCTCAAAATATACATACCCTTTCCTTTACAGATCATTTAAATTCTGCGAGGGCTGATACCTCGGAACAATTTTAATCTTGTTACTGTTTTATGTCCCTTTATCTTCTGAAGTAGTACTCAAAACTGCTATTTTGCGGTAGGCTCTTGTACATACACATACTAAAAATAATATGCTTCCTTTCACTCTGTTTCGTTTATGTAATTCAGTTTGTCTAATTTAAAGATATACATAATACAGTTTTTTCTTGAATTATCAACGGCACTTTATTTACTTTAAAATGAACTGGAAGTGACAATATGTAACAATAAGAAGCGTTTTACGTTTAGTAAGTATACGAAGTTTTTTAATTTAGGTATTAATATTTTCGACTAATATGAGTGATAAAGGAAATATATATATTGTTCTTTGGGAAATTAATGTATTCAGGATTTAATATTAACTCCGATTAAATAGTAATCGGCATATTGATTGTATGTGCATTTGAAATTCCGGACGCCTATTCTTCAATCAAGCCAACGATCGCAGTGCGAAAATCGTGGGCCCGATTCTCGTGACTAGAATTTGGGTATCCTTGCAACATTCACTTCTACCGATTCAAAGAACCTAGCTCTCTGAGGAATGTCTAAGAAAATCTTAAAGAAGTGGGGGAAGCATACACAGATAGATGATGGGTTATACAAATACAGGTTCATATTCATTTACATCTTGTGTCCGTTAAATATTCTATAGTTATTTTGTGTACAAAAGTAAATAAGAAAAATAGTAGTTTATAAGAATTTATTATATCAGCTGGTGATTATTTATTCACAATTTGCTGGGAACCTAAAAATCCATAATCCATTTGAAATGGAAGATATAAAAATAAACTGAATGCAATTTACAATTCGCTTAGAAAAGTACAAGATGTCCCATCGGGAATCAAAACTATTGATATCCAAAAATGTAAGAGTTGGAGAAATCTCAAATATATATTGGGGTTAGATTATTCCGATCATGCTCTGTTACGTTCGCGTGGACCTCAATTATGTTCCTGGTTACAATCAGATCTGTACGGTATAGAGTCGTATTTTAATTATATGAAAATAGGATCTTCACGAAATATATTCCATAATGTTTGTAATCTATGCTTTTTAAATTTACAATCCACCTTTGAAGCGATCTATTAATTAATAAATAAACACACGAACAAAAGTTTACAGGATACAAATGTTGCTGTATCAACTTTTATAATTTGGAGTTGATACTTTTTGTTATGTGATCATCTGCAATGTACTTATCCATTATATTCCTGAACGTGTAGTTTGTAGGTAGATAAATATCAAACTTATGTTATTTGTTTGAATTAGGGATTATGATCAGCTTAAAGTAATTATATTAGTTGCGAAACGCTTATAGGTAAATCTAAGAAATCTTTAAAAAATGTTCCTTAAAGAAGTCTCTCATTTGAAATTGTCTTTGACTTTGCACGTATTTTTAAATAAATTTTCCATAATATCTTATGGGTATCAATTTCCAGTAAGACCCAGAAAGACAAACATATTTTAGATGAGTTGGCTCTCGACTCGAATTTGTGTGTACCAAACTACCAGGTTTCTCCAGCTTATATTTTTACAGATATCGAGAGATACGGTTTCCGGTGGGGCATGCTATATATAAAGAAAGTTATTAATAATGAGTGTCAGTACGTTAGTTAACTACCAAGCAAACAATTCGACGCTAGATTCACCGAAATTACACCGAGAGCTTTCCGCCATGGTTTAAGGACCTTTTTTCTTTGCCGCATTCGATGCATTATGGATCAACACAGAGAACCGTCACGTCCCGCGCAAGTCGCAGTCTACCACACTTGCGAATTCGTTTTTTCTCAACCTTCCAAATATTCTATTTTTTATCAATAAAGTACAAAGCAACGTAACAATTAATTACACTATTTAAGGATATTTCAAATTGTATAAAATATTGAATTTTATTTAATCAACACGGTAGTATTCCTCATTTTAAGGTTTCTCTTCCAGCCATCTCTCTAACGGTAATATTTATTATTTCAATTTATTAATTTGCGGCTGAAATAAATATTAAATAATTTACAATTGATGTTATATAATAATTATTATACATATCACAGAAATAAAATACCAGAAAGTAATCAAATATAGTGTTTGTGTGTATTTCCCACATTCATAAATAATTAATAAAATTTGTATAAAAACCGACTGTCGGAAATAACTTATCTGTATATGTTCGAATTCTAGTGTTTCTAAAAAACCTATTGCAAATTCAAATTACAAAAAATATATTATCCTATATTATACGTACAAAGTTCTCAGATACTCGAATAACTTTGTTGCTTTAAGATATATTTTTTAAATGTGATATAGATATACAGTTAAAAATTTATAACATTTCGCTTCTGAGTTGACAGGAATGCTTCCTGCTTTTTTAAATATCACCCTCTGTATTGTTATATTTTCGGATACCTTTCTCGAGTTTATGTCAACCTTCTTCAATATTCCTTATACCCATTTATCTTTCTTAGTTTTTGAGGTAACTTGAGACTTGTACGAAATTCTACTGTTTCTTTAACGGTCGATATGTGAAACGCCTTATATGCTAAGCAGAGTTTCAGATTTTATCTGATTGACCGTTTCTTGAAGTATTCGTCAATGCATCGAAACATTTTTTATCAACTTGGGTCTACAAGATGGCATCGAACTCGGAGCCATGTTTGATTCATGC
Organism: Oryctes borbonicus; assembly: GCA_902654985.2. Lineage (NCBI taxonomy): Eukaryota > Metazoa > Arthropoda > Insecta > Coleoptera > Scarabaeidae > Oryctes > Oryctes borbonicus. The sequence goes on along the minus strand of LR736863.1, from coordinate 9,392,825 downwards.
TATTTCGATTTTTATAACATCTGCACATTTTTCCAGAATCTGATATTTTCTGAGACTTATACACCTAAAACCTATCTATACTTAAAATATGTTGTTCATTAGAAAATTGAATATGTAGAAATCTGCAGATATAAGTATCTTGCTAAAGTGCATAGTATGTTCGACGAAATGCCATACACGAAACGCTTTCAAGCGATTCATAGGTGTTTACTGGTTTATCAAAAACTACTTTTAGCATCCAAACGATTACAGTTATTGTACTTGTAGATTCATGGCGTAATAAATATTATAAATTTGTAACTGGAATAATAGGTACTAACCTTGCTCTATGTGTGATTATTACAGCCATCTCTTTAATGTTATGTTGGCTTGTTTTCTTATTGTTTGGGTTGAACCTGATACAAAAATAGTGGAAGATCAATATTTAATCAACTTAAATTATGTAATTTATAATATGTATCATAGTTATTATATTACATGAACCAGTATGTAATTTGACATGATGGGGTTTTTGAAAATAGCTAAAGGAACGGGAGAGAACAATGGTATCCATATGTTTGTGTAATATATTCTTGTTGTAGTTAAATAAATCTTTAAAACCACTGTCAGTGTTTGAATAGAAACGAAATAATGATCTCAGAAGTGGGACAACATATATTATAGTTTACAAACAGGCCCAAAGCCCCAAAAGTTTAAATCGCCGAGCCCTTATTGGCTATTCATGTGGTGCAAAAAGTTGAGGGCGCAAAATTGAGTTGTGCTTATTACTATTATTACTAGGGAACTCTAATATAGACGAATTTAACTATGTACTGTTCCTGAGTTGCGATTATTTTGAAGACACCATTTTACATGTTTTGCAAGATGTTTCTATTAGCGTTATTCGCGGTAACGATTCCGAACATGATCGAAGCATCTTAAAAAGCGTTCGTGGTACGAGAAGTTCCGATCCAGAGCAGAAAATCCTTCGTTCATGGAACATATATGGTACGTTCGGAATACATTCGGATACTGTTAATACCAACATGCTACCAACGCATAGACTGTAAATTCTGATACGTTATAGCGGATTACAGTTGTGATACCGGTGGTATTCTATCTCACTTCACAAATCGATTGTATTGCTGGTGTTGATTAAAAAAAAAAATTAACAAACTCCGTTAATTCTCTAAAAAATATGTTTTAATTAAAAACTAGTCTAGTAAAAAGTCATCTACTTCCTTGGAACATATCAAATTTATTTATGTTCTAATCTTAACCCTCAAATCACAATATGATATCGTGATACCAATTACCCTATAATCGCATAATTCACCAAAACGTGCCGCACCGGAACTTTCCCCTTGTCCTTTTTATCGTCCGTAATTAACAAAAATGTTGGGAAAATTCCTGGTAACGCATGCCCGTTGAAATGTAAGAATAATCTATCTCCGATATGTTGGGAATCATTACCGTGTATAAAGTTATTGTTGAGTACGCAAATGGTGAACCTTGAAAGCTATTTGGGGCCTTTTTAATAACCATTACTAGTACTTGCAGGTAATATCGCCTAAACCAATCATAAAATCAGATACTACTAGTGATTTTTAATTACAAGATTCTGGTTTAGTATTATAGGAATATTCTTTTCGAGAATTTATTTACGTATACAACGGAGTTAGTCGGTAAGTGAACTGTGCTGTTAATTAAATCATTTCCTAAACATATGATTGTTTACAGTTTGCGTTGCACCAAGATCACCTTCCGAAGAAGTTGATGCAGCAATAAACAAGGAAATACTCCCATGCATTACTTATTTAATGCGAAATTATTTTTAGGTTTTAACAATTTAGCATATTTCTTAAGAAATTCACAAATATTCATGTACAAGCTTATTTCACTTTACCGCACATTTTACAATACTGGTTAATGTGATTGCTTTATAAAAATACATACATTTTTACAATGTAGGAAGGGTGTACGCAAAAACAGTGTTGCGATATCTGAAGGACGCTATGGACCTTTGTTTGGTATAATATATTCCCAAGAATAAAACTAAATGGTCTGGTTGATGAAGATCATTACAGTGGCTTTGTTTTTAAATTTGAAGGAAGTAGTATAGCATGGAAAAATAGAAAACAACGATCTGTGGCTCTTTCAAGGCGCAAGACATAGCTCTTAGTGAAGCTGTTAATGGAGCTAACTTTCTTAAAAATTTGATGGCAGAATTTCAATAAGAAAATATATGTCAATAAACAATCAGCACAAGAATTAACAAGTAATCACATCCTAAACAAAAGAACGGAGCATATAGATATATGATTCCATTTTGTGAGAGGCGGTAGAAGACGGTTTAATATATATTTTTAAATATCTTCCAACTGAAGATATGGTAGCCAATATCTTGATGAAGGCTGTACACAAGTGTACTCGGATTGGAGAAGATGGAAGACAACATTAAGGGAGAGCGTTGAGGATATTGTATTTGTAATATTGCTTTATTTTTTATAATAATAGGTTGGTACTATGTAGCAGTAATGTCAAAATATGGCACCATGAATTATAATAATGTTTGTATTATTAAAATGAAAAATACATTCTGAATACAGTTTAAACGATATAGCCAATATTCTACAAACCTATGTCGATTAGAATTATAAAAAAACATGCGGCCCGTCATCATATCCTCATAAATAAATTTATTAAACCTAATTTTCATTTCTAAGACGGGAGATTTAATTACTGTTATTCTTGAGATATAAAAAAATATTCTCTTTATATATTTATATGTATTACATTACATTCAATTTAGTATGTATTCGCTCCAAAATAGGTTGCTAAGAATAATGATTTGTGTATATCTTAATAAAGCAAAATTCTAATACGGGCGCTACCCGTTACGAAAGTTCGGGGAGCGCCCGTATTACGAAATTCAAGGAACTCAAGTATAACAGTATTTTCAGGAAATATTCAGTACTTCAATTATACATTAAACATTAAAGATAATGTTTCAATAAATTTAATAATACTTTATTTCAATTAGTTATGTTACTATTGTATTATTTTGTACCTTAACTTCTATAAGTGGTAGTGTAATACTTAAAATTCCTACGCTGCTTCATATAAACCTCTACTCCAACTTCATATTCTGTAGAGTGTCACATACTTCAGCATCAAATAATTTAGCAGCTACATCCTTCATAGAACAGTGACATAAGCTTTTTGAATAGTCATCCACTGCTTTATAGAAATCCTTGAGCAATATACCTTCAAAATGGTTCTTTAACATAATTAGAAATGTTGCCATTTGTGCTGCTTTAAATTTTCGAAAATCCGTTAGAGGTCGAGCTTTCCACTTCTCAAGTTTTATAGTCTGTAAAGGGGTGATTATTATTTTAATGCATAACACAACAGGAACATAATCAGCAATATTAATTTTAATATATACATATGTTAAACAGCATATTCGTCTGCAAAAACCATTAAAAAATGTTAATATGATCTTAATTATACTTAATATATTTCATAAATTTAAGTGATATGTTTGCATATGTATGATTTTTAAATTACCTGTGAACCAAATAGTGTTACAGGAAAATTAAAATAATGCACTAAGCATTCAGCTAAAGATCTGGTCTGTTGTGGAACCTCTCCATTTTTTTTTCTGATTGCAATATCAGCAACTTTTGTATCAAATATATTTTTCAAATGAATATTAAATCGTTTAGTTAATATTTCAACAAGTAATCTTGCATCGTGCAATATCTTTTTAATATAATCACATTCAAATACGTCCTTTAATCCTAAGGGAAATTTCTCAGAATTGATGACCAAAAAATCTATTATATATACTTGATCCCACGTAGAAATGACGAGTAAATTAAAACAAGCCGTCTTTTCGTAACTTGTTGTAATAGTAGCAATTCCAATACTCTCGCAAGTTTTAATATAATTGACAGCATCATAATATCTTGAATCTAGAGATCCCATATAAACATAATTACATGACATTTCCCTCAGTCGCTGATATTCTGCTTTAGCGATTAATATCGCATCACGATTATATGACTTATCATGTATTTTGTTTATATCTATTATACTTTCATTATTGCTAGAGTCACTTAATACTCGGACATTGGAAATATCTGACCTATAGTATGTGTAAGGGCCTTTTATTACATTGTTACATCTATACGAAGTTATGTTAATAAGTGTTACTCTATCCTTACTGCCATCAACAAATTCTCCTTCGAGAATTTCATCTGAATTTATAAGCTCCAATACCAATCTATCGCCTCTTTGAAATTTGTACTCCATTTAGCATATCGATATCACTTTCTGAAATACATTATTATTAGTAATAAACAAGAAGGTTAAACTTATACTTAAAACATACCTATAATAATAATCAGTCAATCGCTGTTGAGGTTATGAATGGACGAGAATAGTGTCAACAAATTAAGCAATAAGCGAAGAATCCAGATATCCTACTTCATCTTACGTCTGCATTCTAGCGATATTCTGCTTATTCTAGAAACGTGCTAATATGCTACAATACTAATCAATTTATACAACCAACTGTAGATACGTAATACTTTCTGTAATCTGCAATACAAATTCAATTTGTAACTTTGGTTGCCTGCTAGTCTAACACAATCATGTATGACAACAATAAGCAAATACATTTCAAATTTTAAATAACGTTATCTTTTTCATAACGTGCGCAGAACATTACATTTACCTTTCATGCATTGACATAATTGAACATCTAAGACGTTTGGCATAGCGAGCAGTTACTGGGATTATTACAAAAAATAGGAACAAGTACGCCAAATTTTACGTTTTTTTCATTCGAGAATTTTACAATCGACATTTTTTTATGAACACATAAACAATGCAAACGTATTTGTACATCTGTTATTAGCAGGCGCGAACAAAATATGCCAGTGGCGTCGGCAACTTGAAAAAAAATAGGTGCTTAAAATGATAAAAATCTACGTTATTGATTTCTATTAAGACTTTACCACTCCTTCCAAATGCATTGAAAAAAGCAGTTTTGTTAATACAAAAAGGAAATACAACAGCAACAATAACCGAATAAGTATGCACGATAACTAGCTGTAACCTAATTAAAGCTTGGCACGCTACTGAGCTATTAGCTGATAACTTAGTAACGCTCAGTTTCAGTTAAATCTACTATAAAATAAAATAAAATCTTCTCTAAAAAAATGTTTAATAGATATGAAAAAGTCGCCAGACACTTTTGTTTGTCTAATTTACATTTTTTTAAGCAAAAGATTGTTGTAATTTAATTTAATTTAATTTTTCTTAAAAATTTTTTATATTTCATGGCTGCTTTATGTATAATTTAATTAATGAACAACACGAAGCATGTATGGAATATTATATAGTTAATTACAAGCCTGCAGCACATGCCATGATTTTTTAGTCGGTTAAGTTCAGACCAAGGAATTTCTAGAAATATATCGTTGAAAAGGAGAGTTATTAGTAAGGTTGCCAAAATGAGTGCTTTCGCAGTAGCGTACAGCTTGGTTACTATCAATATTAAAAGTAATGTATGTAATTGCATAATATTTTAGTTTGATTGTATTGTTGATGTAGACCGTCGTAAAAATTCGCTGCAGTATTCCTTCATTAGGATGGCTTCCATTGATGACTCAGTCATACTCCTACGGCAAGGTGAAAATATGTTGGCGTATTTGGAAAATGAGCATTCTGCGTCTAATTATGTGATGTCACATTACATCATTAGACAAATTACATTCGCACTCTTGGTTTTCATTTGAACTCTTGTCTATACGCACTATAGTTTCAAAATTCTTATTTATAACCGCACATAGTTTATCGGTTGTTAACCTTTCTACATTATCTGTTAGGTTTCCTAACGAGGCTTTGAGGTCATCTATTATATTTACAGCTTCATGTAATGAAAGCTTGGTGTTTTCGAATTTGGAAATAGTATATAAAAGGTTTGATTAATCTTGGTAAATTTGCTCTATTCGAGTATGGATTTCGGTATAAAACAGCTTTAAACCACGTTCCACATCTCGCCAATACCGGCTGTGTGTAGAACTGTAAAAAGAATCGTATGTTAAAAATACATATTGTATTGTAACTACTAAAGAAAACGTTAACAAAGGATATTACAAATTAGCGACGAGGAAAATTGAGAAAAATCGAGGCGATTCAGATACCAAGGCGGTAACAAAGCAAAGATAGAGGAAAAGTAAGGTTAAGAAAGAGGAACTTAAGGCGGGAAAGTAACTCAAGATGAGTAGAGTAGGAAATATAAGTGAATATACAGTTGGAGAGGACATAGACATTTATTGCGAAAGATTAGAGCAATTGTAAACAACACATAAGTATCGGCACCCTCCGCACCACACAAGTTTAATTTATTATATAGTAATATAATAATTAGTTCGGGACGGCCGTTTCGAGGACACGAATGGTCCTCATCATCAACCGGTGACCGAATGATTCGGTCACCGGACTCATTACTAAAGTGCAAAATAATGAATTTGAAACACCTTTGGTACCCGTTTTGAAGCCAAATAAGATTATGTGGAGATTATAAAGTTTCCATAAACAAATATTTGGAAGATTTTGATTATCCGTTGCCAACTATTGCAACATTATTTACAGCGTTGCAAGAATTTACAAAGTTGGGTTGACAGCATACAATCAACTGGAAGTAACGAAAGAAACACCAAAGTTACTAACGTGGAGTACCCATAAAGGAGTTGTGTATTTAGTAAATAGATTACCGTACAGTACAAAATCAGCGTATCAAATATTTTAGAATATAGTCGAAAATTGCTTACAGGGCATTGGAGGTGTGGTTAATTTTATCGATGATATAGTAGTCACAGGAAAAGATAGAAAGGAGCATGATGCTGGTGTTTAAAAGATTAAAAGAAGCGGGGTTTGTATTAAACTTAGAAAAATGCAATTTCTTTGCCAAGGAAATTAAATATTTATGATTCAAAATAAATGCGGAAGGAATAAATAAAGATATGGATATAATAGCCGCGGTTTTAAATTCACCCCGTCCCAAAGGCTGGAGTCAAGTCCGAGCATTTATTGCAATGATAAATTACTATGGGAATTTTATCACTAAGTTGACCGAGTTATTGGTACCGTTATATAAGTTATTACAAAAGAATGTGAAATTTAATTGGTCGAGCGAGTGCGAAGAGTCTTTTAAAAAAGCAAAGGAAGTAACTTTGGACAAGGTATTGATACACTATAATCCAGAATTGCCATTAAAGCTGGCGTGCGATATCAGTTCAATGGGAATAGGTTGCGTTTTCCTACATGAATTACCAGATGGGTCAGAAAGACCCATAGCTTTCGCATCGCGAATACTATCGAAGGTGGAAAAAGGTTATTCAATGATTCATAAGGAAGCTCTGGCAATATATTGGGGGGTAAAAAAAAATGAGTACCTAATGGGACGGAAATGGGTACTGATATCCGACCATAAGCCTTTATTAGCTTTGTTTGGTGAAAAAAAAGGCATACCGGAAATGGCAGCGGGGAGGCTACAAAGGTGGGCTTTATTTCTTTCTGGTTTTGACTATGTTTTTAAACACGTCACAGGAAAGCAAAATGTCGGTCCTGACGGATTGTCGCGATTGCCGTTGGAGGTAGAAGAGAATAGTGAAGCGGAGAAAATTGAATATATTCAATTTGCGCAAGAAGCAATACCATTGGAATGGCACAAAATCAAAGTCGAGACTAGAAGAGATGTAGCGATGAGTAAAATTTAGCGATACATTCAACAAGATTGGCCTACGAAAGTGGAACCTCACCAAAACCTTACGCTATCAGACGAAATGAACTTAGTTTGGAAGGCGGCACCATTATGTGGGGCTATTGTGTAATGATACCAAGAAAGTCTAGAGAAAGATTATTAAAAGAGCTACATTATAGTCATCTAGGAATGACGAAAATGAAAACGCTAGCTCGAAATTATTTTTGGTGGCCTTCATCAGATGTAGAAATCGAGACATTTGTAAAAAAATGTGATGCCTGTATGAGAGTGAGACAGGAGCCTGAAAAAGCTAAATTAATATTGTGGGAGGATACATCTAGAGTTTTTGAACGAGTGCACATGTATTTCTTAGGTCCATTTAAAGGCAAAATGTACCTAGTGCTTATTGATGCTTTCAGCAAATGGCCGGAAGTATTTGAAATGAGCTCCACTACAGCGGACTTAACTATCGAGAGACTAAGGGAAACCTTTGCGAGGTTCGGAATACCGGAAATATTAGTCTCCAATAATGGCACACAATTCACTTCAGCAATATTTTCAGAATGTTGTAAAAAAAATGGTATACAGCATGTGACGTCTCCACCATTTAATCCTACAAATGGATTAGCTGAAAATGTTGTCAAAAGTTTTAAAACGGAATTTAAAAAGCTCTTAACGACCACAGTAATACAGAAACGACTGTACTGGGATATAGGACAACCGTTCATAGTACGACCGGAGAAACACCTGCAAATCTTATGTTTAAGAGACAAATTCGAACAAGATTAGATCTATTACGAAATGATAAAAAAGAAAAAGCACAGTATAGGCAGAAGAACAATTTTAAAGGGAACAGGCAACCAAAATTAGAAAAAGGAGATGTAATTTTTGCAAGAGACTACCGAAATGTAAATAAAAAAGGGTGGGAGAAAGGTGTAATAGAGAAAGTAATAGGGAATCAAAATTATATAATTAGGACCTTGAAAGAAAACTTACTCTGGTGAAGACACTTAAACCAATTGTTAGAAGGAGTACTACAGGACGAAGACAAAGAACAAGAAGAGGGAAGAAAGGAAGATGTGTACGTTGAAGAAACAGAGGATTACGAATATGCGACAATATCTACTGAAGCTGGAAAGGAAGAAGAGGAGAATATAGGAAGACAACAAAAGGACATACCGGAACTTTGACAGGAAAGTAAAATAGAAGAGAGGAACGATTACAGTAAAACAATAGAAAACGAAATGGAACAAAAACCGAAACATCTTAGGCAAACAGTAACAAAAGAAAAACAGGAAAAAAAGAAATAAAAATCTACAGAAAATACTTTGTTTTTTTTAAGGTCTCGCTCCTAGTAAGATTTTTTTTAGGTGCACAATCAATAGTTTTTGTGATTATTAGTCATAATTAAATATATTTTAGCCAAGAGATACATCTTGTAATAAAGATTTAGAGAACAAAATCATTGTATTCTTATATACTTCAAAAAATGTTCTCATTCTTTCATAAGTTTTCATACTGGGTACCCCTTCATATTTTTCTTCTAATTTCGTAATATCATAACTTCCCAACCAAAAACGTCGAACGGTTAATTGAGATCTTATTTGAAGAACTCGAAAAGCGGAATCCATTTTAGGAAAAGTGTAACCTTAGTTGAGGCGCTAAAGCTCGTAGAACCTTTGGAAATTTCCATCGGGTATTTTAAATGTTTCGGTACGTAACTCGAAAAGTAATAGCTGATGTAAGCTGAAGAAATCGAAACTGTTTGGAAGTATTAATCGAACACAAAATAGTGATTTTTTGCTTTAAAAGCGCTTAAATTAGAAAATTACTAGAAATGTAGGCGATTTTAGGATGTGAAATTGTAAACGATATATCAAAAACCGTTAGAAATATCGCCAAATCGACTCGACGATTTCTATACTTGTCACATTTTTTGAACTTTACGGGGCGTAACTCAACAAATAGAAAAGATTGCGTGATAGAAGTTCAAGAAATCGATTGCACGAGGTCGCTTTCGTGAATAAACACTGTTCAAGGGCAAAATTAATTTAATTTTTTCAGAATCAGCTTTTAATCTCGACTTGGGAATGATGAAAAGACTTGGAAATTAAATTAATTTTTATTACAAGTAGCATTTACAAAAATTATCACAATTTACAAGTTTAGTCATCATAGGTTGATTGGGTAGTTCTCTGAAACAATATTAAATTAACACAGAAGCTGTCATTTAAATATATTTTTTTGCTTGTACACATACCAACTACACATTCAGTGTACGCAAAAAGTCCCTGATGCCCCTATAAAATCGCAGATACAAATCTTTGGAAAGAAAGAAGAATATCATACAACAATTCATAATTTAACCAAGCTACGTTTTCATTAGTTTTCATTCTCTTTAAGTATCAGAAAAGAGCTCCATATATAAAATGAGGTCACATTTACAAAATGTTGTAATTCAGCAATGGCCGCTGCATGCACAGCCTCTGTGGAAAATGTTAGAACAGGGATCCCGAATAACACTCCTGGTCTTACTGACAGATAATTAGTTCTACCTTCGGGATGATAACCATAAAGGTCACTTAATGAAATCCTAACTGGCACTATCAATCCATTCATATTCATTATCAAACAATGTTCCTGCTCCGTTATAAACGATAACGTTGCCGGTATTAGCGGGTAATCTGGTATTGCAATAGCTGTAGTGGGATTAACGGTACAAGGGTAACTGTTAGCCATTTTTAGTTTTCTTTTTAATCTTAGCATCTGATATGATCGCTACTTGTCTAGGATGGTTTTATATAAAAAAATAAACCTTTAATGTACGCACCTATCTTGGCCCTGCTGTCCATCGCTGATTTCTATTCGTTATGATTTTATAAATCGTTTGATGTAAACAGCACAAAAAAAAAACTCAAGAGAATGAATTGGAAAGAATCTTGCACAGACCGTTTTGTTGTGGTTTTGATGTATATCCTTACGATGATAAATTATCACTAGAGCGCAACATTCTCGCTTGCCTTCCAGTGATGTTTAACTGCGAGAGGTCGGGAGAGTACACACCTGGTTCGTTACATGTGGCACTTCCCAGCTTTCTATGCTGTGTGCTATATGTGTAATACATATCGTAATGCGAAATTGATAAGTTTCGGAATTGAACGGAAAGCATTATAAATGTTAAAAATGCGTAGAAATGCATCAACTTGTCTGTTTGCTGTTTGCAGCTAGGGTCAACACGTATTTATGGCAATTTCCAGGAGATCAAGTTTTTAGTTTGCGATAAAATATATGTGTAAATACCGCAATACACAAATTTAAAAAAACCGGAAGGAGACCGCATAAAGAATTTCTATGTGATTTAACGATGATGTTAAGTGCGGGCCATATACCGTTTGCAAAAATCGGACAAACAATGTTTCGTTGGTTATGAAAGAAATACAATCCAACGTGGGAATTACCAAGTCCGTAGACGCTACGTAGGTATTTGCCGTCGGTGCGCGAGAAGATTGAGAATTACGCGAAAACCGCAGGAAAAAATGAACGGCTGTGGCTAACTAGAGATGAAACTACAAACGTTAACAAAAATTCTGTAGTATCCATTGCAGCACAGACAATGACTTTTAAAGGACCGTCACACCCTTATTTGCTAGCTTGTAAAACACAGCAAAGATGTACTGCCGAAGCTGTTCATAATGTATTTACTATACGAAAACGTTATCCGGATATGGATCAGCGCAGATGAAAGCAGTTTTTCTTAAATCACCGAAACGTATTCGGCTATTTCGTTCACAGTCTCCTGACATATCGGAACAGCCGCAGTCAATTCTTACACGATGGGGTACATGGTTAGAAGCAGCATTCTATTATTTTCAACATCTTGAAAAGATCAAATTAGCGATTTTACAACTGGACACTAACGAAGCAGCTGCAATAAAGCTAAGTCAAATGCAATTCCAAAATCCTCAAGTTGCAGCAGATTAAAAAAACTATTGGCGACAATTACGTTCCAGTAGCCGACGCAATAAAAAAATTGCAAAACTCTTCCTTACGGGATTCGTGTGAAATTGTTGACCGCGTATAAACAGTGCTACATATTTTAGATGATGAAGAAAGTGTTTCAGTCAGAAAAAAAATTGAATACTATATACGGAAAAATGTCGATTTTAGATTACGCCATCTTTTTAACAATAGTGTTGCGGAAGATCTGTTATACAAATTCAAAATTCACTTGCGGAAGATCTGTTATACAAATTCAAAAATCACTTTAAGTACGCGAGTATTAGGTCCCTAGGTGTAGAACTGCGTGTAAGCAGATATATACGCCGCAACTGAAGGGTCTCAAAGAGACCACCGTACAAACGTACGCTATGATACCGGTGCTGAAGGCCTCACCTCCCGATTTCTTTTCAGTCATCTAAGCATATTCGCTAAGCTGTTTATTATATAATGTTTGCGTTTTCATGAATTATCTTATTGTCTTTTGTTCTAGATAACGCACACGTTTATTTCGGTTAATCCAGGGCAGTGACGCTACTGCTAGGTGATCGACTTGTTGCGCTCCATACATGAGCGAATGAGTAAAGGATATCAGCTGATCAGCTGACTCAACTAATGTCTACAATATATCTCACTTTACGTCTCCATTGTCCATACATTTATGAAGGCATGTCCCTACATGCCTTCAGAAATGTAAAACGTATGTGCAGGCAATATACTTTGGAAGTGTTGCAAATTCTGAATAGGTAGGGCGAGGGTCGTTTCTACTATGACCGACAATCTTATTTAGCATTACGTCACGCGACACAACCTAATTTTTTTTGAATGGAATATATATTTTTTGTGCCTTTGTTGAAAGAGACCGTCATTTGAAATACATTGTACGATTTTACATTAATTTTGAATGTAGAAGTTTCTTACAATTAGATTCGTTTAAAGTTTCAACAATTTTATTCTCGCCGTTTAAAGCATGCTACTAAAATTTACGCGCTTCACCACCAATCTTAGATAAACGAAACCCCCATGAAATACAGCGCCTGAGCAGTATGCAACCATACAACGGTAGTTCCATTTAATTTTGTATCTAAGTATGTGATTTAATCCTTTTCCTACATTATTTTACTCACCTTTAACGTAAACCAGTTCTAATAAGCTAGCAGTGAAAAGTACTGATTTAAATTCTAAACGAACGCAATAAATTAACAAAAAGGAAAGGTTATATTTATTCCAAGCACATAGAGTTCAATCGGTTCATGACATTGCAACCATATCCATTTTTAAAAATTGCGTTTTACGTCCGGTAAAAAAACATTCGCGCGCTTAACAATTTTGAATGTTGGAGGGATATTCCAAAATTATCAATTTCCATTTTTTATTAATAAACATTACGGTTATACTCATAAAAATACGTAGATTTTAATAAACGCAAAATAAAATACATATTCTATTTAAGAAAAATGTAAGTTGTGTTTTTGCTAAATAATTAAGATTGCTGTTGTGAAAATATGACCCCTGCTCTGAATTTGCAATATTTGCTTTCTTTCTTTGTTATTTGCGTGCAACCTGTATATGGATTGCTTGGTAGATTAAAATGTTTAATTCATTAATTTTAATATTTCCTGCTACATTCTTTTAACTGTTCACGGATTACTCTAGAACTAACGTTTTCTAATGGGATGCATGTAAATGCATGTAAACACAATAAATAGAACTACAGGTTGAAAAATCAAGTAACATTTCTGGTAAAGTAGCATCTGTGAAAAACATAGATAAAAAAAATGTAAATGTTTTGAATTTTGTTGCAAAGTAACTATTGAATATTATTTACACATACGCAAAAAAAAAACACTTGTAATTCCTTCACTTTTAAACGTTGCTATTATTCATCTTTATTTTCATCGTGTTTATCATCGCTATATTTAGTAGCAATCCCAATTTTCTATAAAAGATCCCAATTTTCATTTAAAAGGTTAATTTTAAAATGCTAGCAAAACTTTTTGTTTTTGCTTGAAATTTAAGCTTTAAGACAATAGATATTGAAAAAGAATACTAATGATAAGCATAAATTTAAAAACAGAATGCTTCTTTAAAAATTACCTTATTTGAAGTTAATCATAATAATCGAGGAGAGCAACTATAGAAATAAAATATGTACCTACATTAAATTCCACAGATTTTGCCTAAGGAGAAGTAAAAGGTCTTATAGAGTGTTACCTTGTTTTTCTACTCAGAGAATATGTGTACTAGCATGCTTCCCTATCGTGTTCAAAGGTAATGTATTGCATACAGTATTGTAACTTCTTAATTGTCATCAATAACCGGTTAACTGTAAATTTAAATTCAATTAATGTTTGTCTCGACTTGCGTTGTTTATAATTTTATTCATACATATAACATAAAATAGAATCCATATAAGTAATATTAAAATTTATAAGGAAACTCAGGTGACAAGCCGTGATAGATGATGATCAGCCATTAAACATTTACTGTTGAGAGCCGCTGAAACAATATGACAACAACCTAAGAGTTTTCGTGGAACTATGCTACTTAAGAAAAAGAAATTACCTCTAAATCTACTAAAGAGGGCAATACATTGATACAAGTATCCATACTTTATTTATTTTACAAAATATATAGATTTAGATACAAAAATTGACTTTCATAAACACTTACAAATTTAAATATATAACACAGGATTAGTATAACTAATTCGGTCAAGTATTGCTATTAAAAGAAACATTCTCTATTAAATGTGATATTTAATGTAATAAAACTTTAAATACCGCGTGTTCGAATTATATATAATGTCCTTTAATACATCGAGGTATATCTGGTATATTGTGCGTAGGCGGTTTAAAATGCGCATATTTCATAAAGGAATTGTTGCAGTTTAGTTGGGGCTCAGGATCTAAAACCAAAATACCGTTGCAAAATTATTTATACTATTATAATTGCACCTTACCGTATTTTCGCTTCCTTTTCTTCTCACTCTCGTCAATGGCGCCGCAAGCACGTTTTCTACTTTGCTCGCGCATATTTCCATTAATTGTATTTTCAAAACTAGAATTAGTAAATGGCGTATTATAGAGTTGAAGGCTTGTTGTGGTAAAGTCATTTGGTACACTATTTGTATCTATTATCAACGACTGATAACCGTAGTAACCATTAGATGTCATACTTGCAACATTTTTTGCCGCGGTTGTATTCAAATTTTCTTCACTAATAGGATCTTGAAGAACGGGAATAACATAATTAAAAGTGACTCTCATCTCGTCAATAATTGTATACAAAATTGTCAGAATAAATGCGAATTCGAACTAACGCAAAAGCATACTTTCATGACCGAACGCCAGTTACCGACTAATCGTTGGTAGATTGCGTAGTTGAGCTAAATAAATTCTATGAATTACAACATTCAAATAACCAGCCGGGCATCTATGTTTATAATATATTTGTAAATACCGTTTCAGCGTACATTGTGGGTAATTATAAAGAAATAGCAATTCATGGTAGAACTACCTTATGACTGCGAATACTAATTAAGAATTATATCCTCGCATACATCCAAGTTTACAAATGAAACGTTGAGTAATCGATAAATTCGCTGTTAAATTTTTGAAGATCGTTCATATTCGAACGTCACGATGCCAGACGAGTTGTTTTCCATGATACAACGTAAAGTTGTACCACGTTGTACACTGTACATATACCGATAAAATTCATAGCCAGATTTAAACCAGAAATTCGAAGCATGCGAATTTGGCCGATTTAAATGGAAATGGAAATTTTTTTAATACACTACAGATTTGACGCATATATAAATATATACAGGTGATTCAAATTAAGTGCGCACCATTGGTATATCTGTTATTATTGATTGTAGGAAGTAGGTTAAATTAGCAAAGTAATAGTGTTTTTAATGCTGATTAATACGGAAAAACAATTGTATGACGCATTTCCGAGAAATTTTGAAATTTATATATATTTTTTTTTTTATGGAACATCCTATATATTTCTTAACATTTTGGAAAGATATGATGTAAAAGTTTCCCTACACTAATGTCTTATAACAAATAATAAAAAAGTTATGGAAGATTTTAGTTGATGGCAGAGATGTATAAAATTTATAGTAGGTTCTTTGACCCTAAACTAAAATAAATAATATGCCCTTTGAAGTTGCCAAAAACGCACTGAATTTGTTTAACTAAAGATAGTTGGTTATTTGATTTTGTGTTGTGTTTTTTAGTCCTCTATTATTATTATTATTATTATTATTATTATTATTATTATTTTTATTATTAGTTTCTTCAACATTTTTGGTTGTCTTTGTTGTTCAGCGTTAGATAATACGGCACTATGGTATTTCTTCATTTAAAGAAATTCGATAGATAGTTGGAAGCATACATTGTATGTTGCAAAAATTCAAGAAGGACTAGCAGATCGACATTACTTTCGAAAACTTTACAAACAGTTTAGACATGATTCAAAAAGAAAAGAACAAAGAAAAATATCATTATCAATGAAAAAGTAGAAATTCCAGTATTAGCATATTTTGAAGCCCATCGCGAATCTTCCATTAGAGATGCTACTAAGGAATTGGGTTTATGTTATGCATCTGTTCAGAGATTTTAAAAAGCATAAGTATGTATATCCCAGTGAAGTACCGAACCTCACAAACAATACAACCAGGAGATTCGGACAGAAATTAGCTTTCTGCAATGGTTCGTTAATTTTTGTGGTGAAAATTTGAATGGAGGATAGTGTATTTTATGGAGAGATGAAACGAATTTCTCCAATAGAAGTATGTTTAATAAGAAGAATGATCGCTACTGGTCGCAAGAAAATTTATTAGTAGTGCGACCACATGCTGATCAAGTTCGGTTTACTTTTAATGTTTGGTACAGATTAATTGGTTCGATAGTCGTTGGTCCAGTACTCTACAATGGTACACTGACAGGGGACAGATCTCTGGAATTTATTTGTAATGTTCCAAAGGATTTCCTTGATAACGCCAATTATCTCATGCGCCAAAACTTATACTTTCAGCAGGACGGTGCTCCTGCACACAACTGCGGCATAGTACATAGCTATCTGGACACCATCTTTGCCGATAAGTGGATTGATACAAATGGGGCCAGCACGCTCTATCTGACCTTTCACCTTTACATTTTTTTCTTTGGGGACATTTAAGAAATCACGTGTACAAAGCGCGGTACAATAATGTGAACGGATTGCAAAATAAGGTTAGTTTTCCGCGAATTGGATGGAAGGACAGTCTTAAGAGCTACCCAGAGTGTACTTAAGCGGGAACAAAAATGTATTGAGAAGGAAGGCGATACTTTTGAGCATTATTTATAAAGTATATATTTACTTTCTTCTTTTCAATTTAATTTCAACGACATTATTTCTTAAAATAATGTGTTTAATGTTTATTTAAACATAATTACATCTTAATGTAATTATGTTTAAATAAACATTAAACACATGTATCTGTTTTATCAAAAGTTGGTGGAGCAATGATAACACTTAAGACAAAATGGAAACTGCTATAACTTCTTTATTGAAACTTTTACATCATAACTTAAAATATCTTTAAAAGTCGGCTAATGATCATAGTAATCGATGCTTAGCTAACAGGAGGCTTCGCCCAATAATACACCAATAACAGTTAGCACATTACTCTAATAAATTCTTCAGCGTGTCTTAATAATTAATATAGTAAACCACAAAGAAAATTGCAACAATTAAAACATTCTCAATTAACAACTAATACCTTTTACAAAGACAAAATTCCGGTAATTTTTTAATAATCTCGCTTATACAGTTGAAACACAAATATGACGAATTACAAATTGAATGAAAGTAGTTACATACTGTACACCGGAAGTTTGAGCAAGTGTAGTATCTACGGTAGGTTGATTCATATCGGGAAGTTAATCTCGGTACATTAAAATACAGTTTAGATAGAAGCGAGGAACAATTAATGTTAGAATTTAAAAGAGTGAACAGAAATATAATTCTTATAATTTTTCGCCGATTCTTAGATTGATTTAACATATGTGAATAAAAAGAAAGTATTTTCTGTAGTTTTATTTATTTTTCAACATAATCTCTATTTAACTCTATACACTTTTCCAAGCATCTCTCCAGCTTTTTTAAGCTATCCAAAAAGTAGGATATCGGAAAGTCCTCGAAATAGGCATTGTGTTTGAACGTGAACCTTTGCCTGCCGAGGCATTTTTTCAAATTTGGAAATAAAAAGAATAATTTCGGCAATCGAAACTGCGCAGGTGTGCATTGTCTTGATGGATATTTTATTGCTGTACTTAAATGAATTCGTTTTCAAATGAAATATTCCCATATTTTTATGTATCTTAAATGTAATTGTATATGTGGAAATAAGCCAAATATATTAGCAAAATATATGTTATTAATGAATTAATATTGACTGATATTTCTTGTAACTTTTATTGTTACAGTTTTAGATTGTTTTTGTTTTATTTTTTACTTGATGATATCTTGTTTTTGATTGTTACTTTTAAGAAGTTATAGTCAGTATTGTTTTATTTATTTTTTTAATTTATCTTATCTTGATTTTAATTATATATATAATTAACTTTGGTAACAATAAAATCTATCAACAAAACTTTGTTTTACTTACAATTATCTAAGTGAATTACAGACTATTGTTGTATACAACATATATTAATTAATTAAAAAAATTGAGAACTCTGATAGAATTTATATTATATTATATTAAGAATTTATAGGAACCTGTGTGTGCGCTTCACGAAATTAGCAGAGACTACACAGACTCGTGTTTTGTCGACTCTCGGGGAAGCCAGTAGGCAACACGAACCCATTTTCATCAGACGAATAAACACGAGTCTGTCTAGTCTCTGCTAATTTCGTGAATCGCAACTCCTTTCTGCAGGCTTAATAGGAACGAATTGCTCTTGTTTACTTAGATGTTAGGAAATGACTTATTTGTATGCGTTTGGAATACTGGTTATCTTTAATCCCTTTTTATAGTAATCCTTATTTAATTTCCAACCTCCTTGTTTAACGTTTGGTGATGGATTATACGTTACGTAGTTGAAACTACAAGTTTTCGAAATATATTGTAATGAGACTTTAAGTTAAAATATGCAATTTCGAAAAGTTTTCTTAAATTTAGGTTCAAATAAACAAATTTTGATTCAAACATGAGTAACCGTTTATTATAAGTAAAATAATTTAAATCATATTTTCTTACAAATTTTGAATTTTGATTTAAATTAAACAAATTCTCTTCAGTAATCCCTACGTTCTAGCTAAGTATTTTAAATAATAGATAAAAACAGATAGAATTTTGATTGTTTACGTTGGCCAAATAATATACCGTCTTAATACTACCCACATGAGCCCATTTCACTTCTTCAATGAGTCTACGCTTCTTAATATCCTTTCACTAAGGCCTCTGTCCCCTTTTCCCCATAAAATTCCTCCAATTGTTTTATTGATTGAAGTTTTGATGCTTACTTACATCAAAAAGAACAAAAAAAAACGAGTTAACTTGCTTGTTTATTTAATAGGAATCCTTTTTTTATTGGAATAGCATTTTTTATCATTTTGAAAAAATTTCGTTATCTCAGACAAAAGTTATAATAATTTCTTTCTCCTTTTTTCCAATTCAACGTTTACTTAACTTTAAATTCAAATCAACTTATATAAATCGTAGTCCAAAATAGGAAAACTCGAGAGAAGTCTCCAACACTGCTTCTCTTTGTAACTTTTATAAACAAGCATGGCAATCGAGGACCATCATATAAGTTTGGCTGATCAGATGTCAAACTTAAAGTGTTACAACAGAACAAAATTAATTTATTTAAGAAAACTTCCAAAATCATTCATTTGGCTGTACGTTTGCTACGCGCTACCTGCACAGTAGGTAAGCCCGTACCCGTTTGAGATGAATGTTCTTTGCAACTATAATAAAATAATTTTATGTAAAATATGTACATATATTACTATTACTTGAATATTAAAATTTTCTCAAATACACTTCTTAATTCATAAGGACATATCTTTCGTTAATGTCTGTTGCTTATTCCCAGGTATACAATAACATTTAAAATACATAGAAATACCCGTATTTTTCACTGGAAAGGGAAGTGATTGAAGTACATCCATAAATCCGTAAATAAGAGACCATTCGCCATATAGGCCACTCCCACAAAGAAAAAGGTTTAATATCACGTCCATCTAGATATGACATTAATTTTGAAACAAATTGTACCTTCATTCATTTCTGTATGTTGAGAAAGGATACATACACACACTCACTCTGCCCCATGGCAGCTACTGGAATACGCTGTACCTGTACCTTACGGAATTCGGTCCTTGGCCTACTTATGAAAATTTGTTAGATTTTTGATGGCCTTGAAATATTGTTGGTTCCGTAAGACTCATGCCTAACCAATGCAAGACGGTTAGGGTGTACTACACTCTGGAAAATTGGTTGACTGAAAACGGCCGAGTATTCTCGCTATCTGTAATATAAAGTGGGAATTTAAAATTAAACGTGCTCCGGGTTTGGTCCATGTCATGGATAAACGAAAACTCTACGTTTCGCCCACAATCATTTGGGGCTTCTTCGGGAGAGGGAAAGGTGGAAGGCAACAGTTAGCACGGTAACTCAACGTGTAAACCGCGCCAGAGGCGAAACTAACTGAGCGGGAAGCAGTTGATCCCAAGATCCACAGGTCAGGCATACCTCACAGACCTATTGTTAGCACTGTGGACTCCCCTACCTATCACTTATCCAAGTATTTGATCAACATCTTCAAAAAGTACACGAGGAACACCCCTTCCCATGTACTTAACTCTGCTCATTTTGTGGAATTATCTCTAACATTCACACTGAACAAAGGGATATGTTAGTCAGCTTCGACTTCCTATTCATTATTCAGTTAATATCATCGAATAACGGGTTGGTGAATCTGCTAGTCTGAGTCATCTCGTGGGAAAATGTCTCACTTCCATTCCCAGAGTAATTTTACAAACAGTTATCTGGTGCCGCCATGGACTCTCCTTTCTCCTGTGTCGTGGTTAATATTTTCATCTTTTGAGTCCGCTGCTGTTGATTCGGCGGATCTGAAACCTAAGGTATGGTTCCGATATGTCAATGATACCTTCATCATCTAGCCTCATGGCAAAGACGCTTTACCTGATTTCTTAGACCATCTCAATCGTCAACACCCGGATACCAAATTCACTATGGAGGTAGAACATAACGGTATACTCCCGTTCCTTGACGTATTAGTCACACGTAACTTCGATGGTAGCTTAGGTCTTTCCATTTATCGAAAACCCACACACATGGATAGGTATCTCACATGATCACTCGATACAAAAATTCTGTTATTAACTCATTGGTTCACTGAGCGCTGACAGTCTCTGAACCCAACAATCTTTCTACCGAGCTGAATCGTTTACGGAAGACCCTTTTCAATAATGGTTTTCATAATAAGGATATTAACAGAATCAACAACAATCTTCACCCAACCGGTAAACCTACCATCATCAATCTTGCTACCGCTTATCTTCCCTATATGCACAAGGTAACGGATAGAATCGGTAACATTTTGAAAAAATAAAACATCAAAACAATCTTCAAGCCCCTCTCAAAGGTTTCAGGAATTCTTTCGTCTCCCAAAGACAAATTCCACCCTTTAGCGAGTAAAGGTGTTTATAGAATCGCTTGTGGTGTAGTTCATATGCTGAGTTAGCATGATCAACTGTTTCCAAGTCAGTTAGTTTCGCCTCTGGCGTGGTTCACACGTTGAGTTACCATGCTAACATGGGCGAAACGTCGAGTGGTTAAACGAAATAACCATGACATGGTCCGAACCCGGAACACGTTTAGTTTTAACTGACTCTGGCTTAACATTTTAAAGTACTAGTTGTAATTCTAAGACAAAAATATTAAATATAGCATGGTTGCCCGCGATATGAGACCTCCATTAGTTACAATTTTGGTTAAATGCAAGGCTCGATACCTCTCTAATTGCCGCCCTTGCCATTAGCCTCATCATCCTATATATGCACATTGGTGGAATTGGTGACTAGTGGGAGTTTTTAGTAAATAACTTTTCTTTACATATACAATTATTTTGTTTCTCTTCATTTACACATCTTTTGAAATAGTCTTAATGAAACGCATGTTTAGACTATCAGTAAATTTTTGCATGTCTTATAAAAGTTTTTAATATAAAGCCATTATATACATTTGGTAAAAATAACAATTCTATGTTATTGTCCTTATGGTTTTAAGATACATCATAAGCATAATAGACTTTATTACTTTCTATTCTGTTTATACCTATATGCTTAGCACTATATATAAATAACAAAAACCATATACTTAAAATATCTAACTGTACAACAGCAATGTTAATCGATTTTATCATCTTTCTCGGCTTTTCCTTTTGGTGTTTCGGAATATGCACGAAATATATACATCCCTAATGCTACATGTAAAACTATTACTGCAGCAACTGCTGACCAAACATTACTCGTTACTTTAGATGTACTAAGGATACCTAGAAATAATAACTTCAAACTTAAGTAAATCTATCATGTGATGTCATGACCTACCATCAAATATAAAAAATTTTACACTAAAAAACGTCGTTATAGGAGCTAATATAATAAATAAAGAATAGTAAAATACAGTTTTAAAAACAGTAAACTGCGATAATTCAACCATTGCTTAATTAATATTGCAAAAACATACTACGAAAAATATAGGTTATTTGACTCTAAACGAAAAGTTGCGTAGGTTAGAACACGGAGTTAGATACCTTGAAATTACTGTTTTAAATAGTTAACATTCTCTACATAAGGTGGCACTATAAATTAATCAATTCCAAGGCGAGATTCATAGACCGGCCTTAAGTGCAAGAGAACCTTTCTTGCTCAGTGGGGGAGAGCTTATTTGCCACATCTGCATTCAGTTAATAAATAACGATGCTTATTCGTACGCTTACTTTGAAAATAGTATAAGCAACCGTTGTAAGCGCAGAGTGGAGTGGTTCTGTTTATGTAAACACCTAACCCCCCAATACAAATAGACCATTACATTAGCAACTCCTTTACAGGTACAATCTTATTATTATTGATAGAACAGCGTAACGTAACACATATATACATTATAGTCAGATAGTTAAGCTGCCTTTGACTATTTTTTTAAGAAATTGCAGTAGTTGATTCCAATTGTGCGTGATAAAGAAAAATGTGAATGCAACAATCATTATAATTTTATACGCACATCGCTTTATTTATCACATATGCTTCATTTTGTTAAATATATCTCGGAAAATCTGAATAGAATAATGATCTGACTTCCGTATTTTCTGTCGGCGATCAAAATAGCGGGTTCGCTTTCTTTTCTTAAAATAACAACTACTATTTTGTAAGATTTGCTGTAAGAAATAACATGGAATAGTCCTAAGTGTTTTTTTTATGAACAATTTTTTATATTTGAAACGCATTTTTTGTAGTATTTTTCCCCACGTCCATAAAAAATACTTCTCTGTTCTTTATTTACATGTACATATACATATTTCGGAATAGTATGTAAGTACATAAGAGACTATTGTTTCTACATTTGATACTGTTATCAGATGATTCATAAGAACAAAAACATGTCTCACCAATTATTGGTTTCTTTGTTATGTGCACCGATGTTTTGTATAATGCTATTATTTGATTAAGTATATGATACAAACTATTGCTTGATTTTTAACGCATGTCTTTGTTTTTATGAAAATCATGTTTGATGGTGCTGAAGCTTAAGTATCTAGCGTAACTACGCCCCTGGCTAAAACAGTCATGATTTGTCATTCCTGTCAAATATGTTTTATCAAATTTATGTAAGTAATTGTGAATAAAATGTACGGAATTGGCAGATTACCTTGAATAGTTATTATTTTTAATGTAGATATTTTCACCACATAGACAAATAAAGGTAAAATGTTACTTTTAATAAAGTGCACATAAAGTAGTGAGCATTATTAAACAAGTTAGTTTGATAGTTTGGTAGACTTATGACATTTTAAAAGTCTAACCAAGTGTATTGTTTATTTTGTGATTTTTTCTTTGTAAATTTTGTCATTTATAGAATTCGAATTAAATACATAATTTATTTGCGAATAGAATATTAGCTGATAATTGTTAATGTTTTTTGCAGGTGTTAACTTGCTAGTAACATAATTATATTTATAGGGTATGCAAATATACAACTTATGCTTTCATAAATTAGAATGTCCAAGTACAAAGACACATTGCATGAAGGATGGTTAACAAAATCTCCACCGACAAAGAGATTATGGAAAGGAGTAAGTGTTCGGCTTATTTGAAAAACATCTATTATAGCTTGTTTTATACAGAGGTGGAGAAGGAGATGGTTTGCTTTACATCCAGGTGATCTTCCACAGCAGTACATATTGGCTTATTATACAGATCGAAGTTGTCGTAAATTGAAAGGAGTAATTGATTTGGACCATTGTGATCAAGTTGATATTGGCTTTAAGTTTGAAGATAAAAAAGTGAAATTCGATTATTTGTTTGCAATAAAAACGCAACCACGTACATATTACCTTGCAGCTGACACAGAAGCGGAATTGAAAAGTTGGGTAAAATGTATTTGTGATGTTTGTGGACTGAAAGCCACTAACGAAGATGATGATGGTAATTATATTTATTACTTTTGTGTATCTTGTAATGTACTAATTGTATGAATATATAACATATTATGTCTACAGATTCACTACAAAAGAATAATTTTTTTTACATTTAATGTTTTTTGGCTCGGTAACGTCATTAGATATTTCATAGGAGCAAGTTGCCCATCATGAAAAGGTTAAAAAGAATTTTTTCATATCTTCAAATGGTTAGAAATAGCATCGAAAGGCATATTATGTCTTATTCAGATATAAACATTTTAGAAGTAAATTCATTTTCGTCTGAAAATGTGGATAATTTCAAATTGCTTTCAATATTTTGTACTGGTCTTATAGTGAAATTAATTTACTGCATTAGCTCTGCACTGAAAACATTTGTGTATTTGATTTGTGGTTCCTGTGAGAATTATTAAATGCAAGTGTTTAATTTATTAAAAAATGCACAGAGTGTATTGTACTTGGCTCACCTTCAGTGCAAAGATGGTAGGAAATAAGCTGAAAAAGACCAATAGTTACTAACAGAATGCAAAATTTTTCTATTGCACACTGAGAACAAATAAATCAAATTCATTACTATTACTTTTGGACTTGTCAGATGTCTTAATGCACCAAAAATTACCTTCATTTCTTCAACATGTTAATATAGCAGCACCTTATTACAGTGGCAACTATAGAATTAACAACATCTGTTTTGAGGGATTTTGTTCAATTTCTATGCCTTATTAGTAAAGTAGGAGAAATAATCTTTAGTCCACTGTCAGTCAATTGAAAGAACTTACATTACAATATGACTAAATGTTGGTATTCTAGGAGCAAGTAATACATACTGATCATTTTGTAACAGGCAAATAATTTATAATTTTTTAAATCTCTGCTACAACTTAATATTTTGTAAGAAACTTGCGTTTTTTATATTACTTCATGACATCTACTTCCCACCAATTAATGAAGGTTTGGCATAAATCTAGTGATATTGAATACTAGGCTTCTTCAACAGCTTGCTACAAATTGTCTAAGTTTTTGTTTGACGTTGACCAGCACGTTTTTTACCTCACCTCATAAACTTTCTCCGGGCCTTAGATCTGAACTACTAGAAGACCACTTGATTTTGCCAAATGCTTGGGGTCATTATTCTGAACTAACCTGTATTAGGCATGTGTTTACCAATATATGGCTCAAGAGCATTGTCTAATATGCTGATCTATTTATGTTGATCCGTGACTCCATTTATTCAAGATACAAGACTTTTCATAAGAAGCAATTACTGAGAAGCATACTTTCACCGCCATATTTAACTGTTACTTGGGATTCAACTCAGACTTTGGGGACGGACATACAGTTTTTCATCAGAACTGGTTCTTTTAATTTTCGTTTCGTCTGTAGAAAGTGCATCTTGTTATTGTTTTGTTTTTCTCCATATTTTTTTCGTCATAAGTGAGACTGTTTTACAAAAACTACTAGATCACCTATCGAAAAATACCATTAACCGCACAGCTGGCTGTTAGTATCACAATTTCATTTATTTTCACAGAAATTTATGAACAATTACTCGTTGTTAATTGTATGTTCGCATGACTTTTCTATTTTCGGGGAATTCTTGCTTAGCTTGCGATTGTTAAGTTAATATATAGCAACCTCTGTTAGCGATTGGCCATATAAACAATTATTGCTTCAATATATATTGAGTACTTTCTATACTATCAAAATATAGTTTAGAAACAGTTTAAAAGTAATTGTAGGTGGCGTTGTACAACAGAAATAGTAGCCGTTGATGACGTAAATGGGAGTTCAGTTACAAAGCTTCGATTCCTTCGTATATTTTCATTGCATATTGTGTACATTATCAGGGAATCAGCTTTTTGATCTCCCTTATTTTCTTCATTGCAAGATAAAATGTTATTTGCGAAAAATGATCCAATATATTATTTCCGAAGGTATATAACGGACGAAGTTATAAAAGGAATGGTTGGAAATACTAATATATATATATATATGTTAAGTCGAATAGTCAACTGTTTAATCTAACAAATAAAAACGAAACAGAGTTTTTATATGTTTACATATAAATACATATACATATACAAAACATATACTCATGCGCCCTTTGGGTTTTCCTAGTCTTTATTTGGGGAATAAGTTGGGGCTGAACATTTACAGAGAAAGTATGACTAGAAATAGATTTTACAAGATACAGTTTCACTTGGTGTATAATTTGGAGAGAAAACCAAATGTCAGATAAATTCTATAAGGCGCAGTTAGCTACTAATGGTCGAAAAACAATGTATTGATAAGCAAATGTGTCCATTGAAGTGTCATTTAGGTTCTCAACAATACATCAAAGGCAACCTTAACCCGTGGGGTATTGCATTGTGGAGAAGGTAAAAGAATTTACGATTTTTTTATGTACAAGGAAAGACGATTGAACTTAATCAAAATATACAATATCTTGGTCAAGGTGCAACTACAGTTATGCATCTCTCTCAACAAATTGTAAAACCATACTTAGATTTGTATTTTGATAACTAGTTAAAGCAAAAAAAAATACAGTAGGCACAATTTGGATCAACAGGTTTTTCAAACCAAAAACAATAGAAAAAATCAATATGAAGAAACACATCGCGTTATTAAACTAGTTTGATAATAAGATTGTTAATATGGGGCTAAACTTTATAAGAATCAAAGTTGATAAAGTGGAATAAAGCGGAAAAGAGAGTTTATTGAAGTATAGTTGATGGAAGGCGTTGATAAACGTGATTTTTTGATTGGTTTGTACGGTATTCTAACACCCAGAAAATGGAATTTGCGACTTACCTTTCACAAATGACATTACAATTATGAACAGTTGGCTGGAGTAAAGAGAGGATTGCGACACTGTGGACATAAACAAATCTAATGCTTGATTTCTTACATTGTAGATTAGGATTATGAAATGCTCTAATAAAAGCTCAGCAAACCAATAATCAACGCAAAAGAGGAAGACCTTCGGTTGGAACTTTAGAAATGTGTAGTAGGACTACTTCATCAGGAAAAAGTCATTTGAAGTTTGGGCATTCATTGCAGTTCGACTTGTTCCAACATAAATCATAGTCTAGTCAGACGCGATTTGATTGGCTGAAAAAAAAATCGAAACTGCTTTCTGCCTGATTTCATAGTATATTATGAACTCTGTCTAGTTTATAATTCATGCTGGAACAAAACTTACCTAGTCACGAAAAAGGATAGGATGCCATGCGTTGCAAAAAAAAAAAACTGTAAAAGCAAAACGCATTTTATGTGTGAATGTGAAATACATTTATAAGCAAAAAAAAATGCTTTTTATCCTATCACGTAAACTAAACTTACGTAAGAAATAAAAATATTTTTTGATTGTTATATTACAAAATCTCATTTGAGTACACTTGTCAATAATAATGGACAATTCTTTTTTTTGCAAAAACCCCACAAATTATGTTTGTGAGGTCAGAAGTATAAATATTTATATATTTATGTCATGTTATTAAAAATTCAAAAAAATTATTTTTTATACGACTAACACTTAGTTTGGTAGTGAAAGGGAATATCCAATACCGATGTGTAACCAAAACCTACCGATATTTAAGTGTTTATGTTTAGTACAGCTTGTGGCGTTGTACATTCAACGACGTATGTTTCGAAAGTTGAGAACAATGTGTAACTTTACCCAATTTAAACTTACGCTCCAAATCTTAATAATAAGCGCGACCTTCGTTGTGGTTCACGAATTTAGGACAGTGTAATATCAGTCAGTATATATCGTAAACCACGAAAAACAGTTCCGCTGCTGCGTTTTATGTTCAGGAAAGACATAAAATACTTTTACATGTATGAAATGTAATAGACCAACACACATCGTAATCACAAGCATACTATTTTCAAAGTCTAACAAAGACAAGGCAAATTAAAATATTTTACACGAAATAAAATATTAATAGGCACAGTGATTACATTTTCTCTAATACATTAAACGCCTCGTGATTTTATGGAGTTTTCGCAAGTCTGACTTTTTTTTATCTAAATCATACATGCTCTGCAAAATCGCAAACAAAGACAACAACAACATCAATATCTAAATTATAATAACCAGGAAGTGTAGGATA
This sequence comes from Oryctes borbonicus, assembly GCA_902654985.2. NCBI lineage: Eukaryota > Metazoa > Arthropoda > Insecta > Coleoptera > Scarabaeidae > Oryctes > Oryctes borbonicus. Next base: position 9,364,233 of record LR736863.1, on the reverse strand, counting down.
TTTTTTTAGGTGCACAACAAATTTTGTATTTTCTTGACTCTTGGTGGTAATTGCTTTAATTGGATAAATTACATATTATTACTTTATTTAATACATATGTGTGGATTTTCAGAGAAATTGTCAAATTAAAATATTTAAAATGTTTCTAAGTATTACGTCCTTTGAATAGTTTGTAAGTAATAAGTTAAAGTTTTGTTCCAGCATTTGCTAATCCTTTTCTTTCAACATATTTTAACAAAGGCAAGCTTCGCCGCTTAAAATCATATGGTCAATATTTGCTTCATATTTTTGTGATGTTTAAATTAAATTACACACCCTGCAAACTTATTTATAAAACTTAACGGATGTACTATTGATTTCATTTTTAGGTATTCAATTTATTGAAGAGAAATCGCAATCCACTACTCCAATAGAGATACATAATACTCTACAACAGAAACATATCTTAGAATCACCTCCTGTTTCGCCCGTTAGTACTAGTCCTTATATTCCTATATCGGAATGTATTACAGGAAAGTCTCCGGTTTTGTTGAAAGACCACGTAAGTGTTTGCATTTACCAAATATTTAATATTAAGTTCTTCTGCCAACGCAGAGTTTAGCCTGAAAACCGAAAACTCGTTTTAACGATGTTATTATGAATAGAATTCTGAAATTTTAGAATAGGTAGTTGAACCCGAAGTGGTTACCAACTTTCATATTTCATATGCAATGGTATACTTTTTATTAGCTTAATCGATTGTATGCATCACATGTAAATAACTTCAATTAGGGCACCTTACTGCTAAAGTTAACTGTTATCGAGATATTTACGGTCGTACTTACATTTGAGCATTGGAATGTAACAAAAATTAAGGTATTTACTATTTATACAGTTTAAAGAAAGAATCATTAATATCTTGAAAACTTAAAAATACGTGTATATATCAAGTCCTAATATGAACCTATGTGGAATTTCCTTTCCAATTCAGTAGTGTAGATAAAAATGCATGATTCATTTGAAAAAATGAGTTTTTCTAGTTTGAAAATGGCTTATGAACATACTGTATAAAATGTAGTAACGATAACGATAAGGTGTGGTACGCGTGGTTTTCCATTTCGTCCTAAAAATTAAAGAGCGGTGTAAATGCGAAAATTTCAACTTCATCGTAAATATCTCGGAAACAGCTGACTTTAGGAGTAAGGTGCCCTAATTGAAATTATTTATATGGAATGTGTATAATCAAATAAGCTGATAAAAAGTATACCATTCTATTTAAAATAAGAAAGTTGGTATTTTTGAATGTATTTTTGACTACGAAACACCTCTGGTTTCGTGGACGAAAATATTTTAAATAAATAGGGCCGATGCTGTAACTATCTATTTCAAAATTTTCTAGTTCTATTTTATAATATCATTAAAACTTTTAACTAACGAGTTTTGTGTGATATCCTGCTTACAACATCGCAGTGGTGGCGGGTCAATTACAACGCTTCAACTTCGAGGCAATCGAAGCGTTGTAATACACACTGCACCGATCTTATTTAGCTTATACACAATTGTACAATTATTTACAGATTACAGAGAGTTCCGAATTTCCGCAACCGTCTTTAACTTTTCTACTTTAAATGGATCTATATTAATCATTTCGATAGCTAATTAAATCGCCTTTGATGTGATATGTTATGTGTATTTCCAATAGTTGAATATATTACAAATTTTGTTAAACTATTGACAGTTGCAGATTCTGACATTTTAAGACTTAAGCCTAAAAAGACTATACAGTACGTTCGAGCGCCCTATAGTTATATTGTAAAAATGTATGCAACTAATTATTTGTCGTGGAGCATTTATCACAATTCAAACACTTCTTTTTCGATTTTTTAAAACTTAATATTAAATATTTTTTTATATTGTTAGCAACTTCCTTGTTAAATTACCTTCAAAGTTGTTCCAACAATGTAATACTTATTTCTAATTTCTTCCGATATTTATGAGAAATACGTTTGTAATATTCATTATGCGGGACATCTAATCTAGATAGTGATTTTTTTTTAAACAAAAACTAGTGTCTAACAAAACGTTAAATCTTTGCTTAAAATCTCCACATAGTAGTTTTTCTTTGCTATCACCACGGATTAGTTTCAGTTGTAACTTTATTAGGGCTCATTTGTTATAATTTGAATTACTTGTATTTTAATTATTAGTTATTATCAATTATATCGTTTTTTTTGCTATTATTTTTTAGTAATTTTTATTAACTAAAAATGAATTTCTTGAAAGGCATGGTGTTTGTTCTTGTCGCTCGCTACAGAAATATACTCCCAGCAAGAATGTCAGCGTAATACCCCTTGGAACGTTTTTCTATGAGACACAGTAAGCAAGATTGTTTACAAGATCCCCTGTACAGCGGCAAAAAACATGCAGCAGCGAATAAGAAACGCCTTTCTTTAATTAAACGAAGACAACTTGAGACATATTTGACATATTTGATCATCTTCCGAATTAAGATGAAATTAGATTTATTATGAAAAATTTAAAGCTTGATTTACATTATATTTTTTCGTCTTCGAAAATTTCTAAACTAGCCTGCATAATAACTTCAGCTAGAATTTCCCAATTTTATTCAAATCAACATCTTTTGCACGTATCATATTCTATATCCATGTTTAAGTAGAGAAATTACTAATGCAAGGAAAGAAAATACTGGAAAGAAGACTTTAGGTTTATTAATACAAACGTGTATTTCGCAGTTGGTAAATCCGAAAGTTGATGTAATGCGCATATCTAATATGAAACTTGAGGAAAAAATAGGATCGGACCTATTTTGAAAACTAGTTTCTAGTATAAGCTTAAGAGAGCAAATTGGTTTTTGGAAAATTTGTATTACAGAAGAACAGTAAACAGCACATAAGTATCGGCACCCTCCGCACTACACAAGTTTAATTTATTATATAATAATATAATAAATAGTCCGGGACGGCCGTTTTGAGGACACGAATGGTCCTCATCATCAACCGGTGACCGAATGGGTGACCCAGTGACCGGTGACCGATTCGTTCACCGGTTGATGATGAGGACCAATCGTGTCCTCGAAACGGCCGTCCCGGACTATTTATTATATTATTATATAATTAATTAAACTTGTGTGGTGCGGAGGGTGCCGATACTTATGTGTTGTTTATCATACTACGCCACAGTCCTTGCTATCATTACAGAAGAACAGAAAACATATAGATTCTATTTTAAAAAAATCGAAAAAAAGTTTCAATGAATACTGCATGACATATTAAACACCGTACATACATATATTTTTACATTAGGCCACTTTGAAACGTATAAAGTGTTAGCCAATGAATTGGTAGCAAAAGTTGAGTGCGGCTTATGTGTTCTGTTTAAGGTTTTAGCTAAACGAGTGCTACAAAGTTCGTGCGAACCACCACAGTTTGTAAATAATCAAAATCATTCAAACGCTACCTACGAAGCACCAACATATCTAAACTGTGCATATCCTGGGCTATATGAAACACCTCGTGGTCTCTTACCGCACAGGAGCACGAAATCAATTAATAAAACATTCGAAGAGTCTTCAAATCGTAAAAATAGTATCTCACCCTTACAAAGTCCCGCTGGATCCGATAGCGTGTTTACCGATGAAAATTGGAGTAACGATACCGTTTTTAAACAATGTAAGTATGTTTACCTCCGAAATGTTAAGGTATAAATTTCCATAGATAACTAGAGCCGTATGAATGAAACAGAAAGAAAATCTTTTAAATAATTTAGATTTCCGGGTCGAAACCATGTTGTAATTGCATGAGTCTGCCGATGTTTCGCTTTTAGTTGCACGGAGTTCCTTCTGGGCTGCTGCATGTTATAATGTTTCACAACAGTTATACAATATACAGCAGCCCAGAAGAGGGCGAAACCTAGGCAGACACCTGCGATTTCAAGCCGGAAACCTAAATTCTTTCAAAGAAAGCAACGACCGCGGAAGTCTACTACAACAGAAACAAAATCTCTTATTAATACTTACCTTAATATTTAAAAAACGTATGGGCAACTGTTTTTTTATGCAGAATGATTAAAGTTAAATGTACACCATAGCTATCGCCGTTATTTAATACTGCCATCGGTGGCTTAGCAAGTGGTGTTTTTAATCGTAATTAAGATGCAACTCACAAACAAATAAATTAATAATGCGTCATGCAGAAAATTCAAAGTTTAGTGTTTATTGAAACGGAACGTCGTACATATTTTTAAAAATTTAATTTGTGATATACGTTTTAATAAAGTATCTTTCTAAAATAAGTAATAAATGAATATGCCCTGCTTTAGTTTATGAGAGACGGTTACATTGTACAAAAATCGTAGTAGACTTTCTATTACGCCAAAAGAAATACTATACTCTTTGAAAATTGCGGATTTCATCAATTGTTTTGTTGGGGTTGTCTCTGAATGAATCGGGGTTGACACTATGCTAGCATACTCGCACTAGTCATGGATAATATAGATGGCCCTCTCCAATATAAAGTTTTGAATTATCTAAGTAACTGAAACGAATATAGGCACATACAAAAGCGCCAAAATCGTCGATGTGTCAACTAACTAAATAACCGAAAAATATGAATTATTTATTATGAACCTGTATTAAATTTTCTTCCAATGTTTTTAATATGTGTTGAATACAATGAAGAACACGCAGAAATATATACTGCTTGGATCACTAACGTTTTCTCAATACAATAACCACTTAATAACAGTGGAAAAAAAATCATATTTTACATTAATTGTCTGTATCGTTATGGCACATGCTTACAAAAAGTTTTATCTACATATCTAAATTAAAACAAAATAGATTCTCTTAGTGTATTTATTAGTAATTATTAGTGCATTTATTAGTAATTCAATATAATACATTTTCCATCAATGCCGTTATGAACAGCCTTGTTTTAGGAGAAACATTAAATTCATAGAAATACATATTATTTAAACTAAATACAGGCAAGTGAGTACAGTCAATTGATGATTTTCTTACAACGAAAGTATTTAAAAAATAATTATTGCAAATAAGGAATTGTGAATAATAATAATTATTTTAAATAGCTGTAACTGTATCTTTGAAAAAACAAAATCTAGAAAAACAACATAAAATGCGTTTCTGTCTAGAAAAGACCAAGGTTTATGTTTCCTTTTATCCTGTTTGCTGCAGTCACATTCTCGCCGCCTAGATTTTGATTTTATTTTTATATTTTCTCACTCTTGGTGTCTCCTGATCTGTGTTGTATATCTTAGCGAAAGACATTAGTGCGTCATATCTATACGTTTCATAACATCTGTAACAGTTCTGGTCTTCGTCCTCGGAGGTGGTGGGCGATCTTGAGGCTTCACAGTGCCCTTCACTAATGAGCCCTATGACAGCTCCTCTAAAAGTTCTCTAAAATTATCTAGTTAAAACCTCTGAAATTGATCCAAAAATGGAGTTGAAAAACGAATTTTATTACAGAAGCATCCAGAAGTGCGGGAAACAAACAGACGATACGAGCGTCTTAATTCTTTGCAAGAACCTCTCGGTCGCCCCCCAAAAACTTATTCATATTACGTGGGTTTTCTATATGTATCAGTACTTTGGTGTCGCTTTAGAATTAAGAAAAATTAACTTAAAAAAAATAAGTAGCTATAAAACGATGAACCTTTTACTTTAAACTTAAAGTTATATGGTACTTTTAAGAATATATTTGAACAGCGTATGCTTATTGCGGTTGAAAATGAGTACAATGCTTTTATTTATAATAATACGTTATGTACTATTATATCTATGTTATTGTTTCTTTTTAAGCTTTGAGAAATTTTAAGACGTCAAGCAGTTTGGAGGACATAGAGATAGCTGAGAAATTTACGAAAATTCAAGTAGATTCCAACACTTCGGAAGATTCTCCGCAAGTGCCACCAAGACCACCAAAACCTGCACATATAAACCAGAGCTCATATTCTTCTAACTATCTTAACATATCAACACCACCAAACTTAACTAAGACATCCAAAAATTCTACCAATTGCGACGATGCGCCATCTCATATAGCAGGCGACGATATGTATGATTTTCCAAGATCACATCAGGTGGAAGCTGAGTCAACGCAAAATAGCGTAATCAAGCGACATTGTTACAATAACGCCGCACCTGCAATGTGTCAGGACGGTCAAGTGTTTAAATATGATATGTCCCCTCAGGCAGGAACCAGTAATCAACAAGTAAGTGTGTACTTTCAGATTTACAAGACACATTGCAGACAGGATACGTACGTTTGTTGTTTTCAGTACGATTTACTAAAAAATGTTTTGACGTGTCTTCTCCTGCTCTGACACAAAATTTATATTGACATTTTAAGGAAAAGATGATGAAAATCGTAGTTTTTCATACTCTTTCACGGAAAGATCTATTTCCTTGCCTGATTTGCAAGAATGTTGACTCGAACACACAACCCCTAACTTTATTCAGTTAAGCGCAGGTCCTCTTACCACTGGACCACCATGTTTTTTTTTTTTGATTTTTTTATAATCAAATTACCACTGAAATTTCATCAATAACTTTTAAATTAATATGTTTATCTGCGTCTTTCGGAGGGGTTTTTGTTACCTTTTTTTTTGATACTTTGGAGCCAGAAATGCAATGCTAGATTTTTTGACAGCAAGACAGGTGCCCTACTTACTTCACGGCATTGGTTGACAAATTACTTAGAAGAATGATGGAGAGAAGATTTTGTCGAATTAATTTTCCTGCTAGATCTTATGATCTTATACCGATGGACTTCTTTTTGTGGGGTATTCTAAAACAAAAGAACAATGTAGATGACTTACCGTATGATCGTGCGATATTGAGGGTACAAATATAGACCTCGGTGAATGAAATAAATGTACCGACAGAGGGAGCTAAAACATGATTATTATGTTCATGAATTTGTTATTATTGACAATCCAATGTCCAAAATGTAATGCGCCATCCATACTATCGGGATTTATTGTCAATTTTTGTGGATTCAACTTAAGCACATAATGTTGGATTACAAATAACTTTCTTTTATAAATTAATAAATAAATTTTTTCACGTTAAGCTAATTTCTTAGAAAGCAGAATTCGTGAAGGATAACTTCTCGTCGTAAAGTTAATAATAAACAATTGTTTCCTCTTGTCAATTCTATTTGGGGACATTCTATATATTTTTTCGAAAATAATTTGTATATCCTGGGGACTATGTAATATACTTCAGAATATGTTTAGAAGGATATATGTACTATGGTTTCCGAGATATTTACAAAAATTTAAAAATCGTGCAAATTTTTAGAGGGGGCTGTATCCCGAAATCGGTGGTTCGACCACTAAAAGATGGTGATGCTCTTATGTCAAGGTACTCTGTCTATCTTTAGATTTTAGATTACAGTTGATTCTATACACTTCACTTTGCTTCGTTGTGCATCTATTTATTGAAATTTGATAAAATTTAGATTTTACAAAACTACCCTAATTCAATACTTTACTACAGGTGTACTTTTAACTGCTTAAACCATTGATTGAACTGGATCGAATAATTGTTCGAACAATTTTCAAATGCTGCTCCTATTCTTTTAGTCCTACTGGGGCGGTTTTTTGCAATATTAATATAATTTACCTTTTCCGACAGGTATTTGTATATGATACGGATGATATGAGCGACGTTCCACCGTCACCTTCATCACAAAATTCATCACTGTATTGTAATTTACCTAGTCCATTATTACCAGATACTCAGGTACATATTTTACAATGTGTTTACGTATACCTTAAGTAATTTGCAATTGATTAATTCTAGTTAATACCACCGCCAGTAGTTAATCGCGGCTTAAAACCTAAAAGGAAACTGTCAGATACTTTGTCGATATCTTCGAATCCAGAGCCATCTTCACCGCGATTAGCACCTTCCGTTGATCGAAAACTTAAACCAACCACCACAGTGTTGCCAGTAAATGTCGATTTATGTTTTTTTTATGAAAAAAATCGAATATTTATATTGCAGAAGTTATCTCGTATGCAATCACCTCATGTGGAACCACAAGGAAATTTGAGAAAAATGTTCAACGTAGATACAGATACTATATATAACATGAGAGCTGCACCAAGTCCACTCCCTACTATCCTAAGGAGATCACACGATAGTCTTGTTTCTGACAATGAACAGGTAATTTGTATGCAAGCGTTACTCTGCTAAAATGTTTGAGCTCAACGACTCAATGTTACTAATAATTTGTTTATATAAATGTTAATTTAAGGTAACATTATGTGTTCTTTTTTTAGTTCTACCTATTTTCAACAACAGATAGCTTACAAAATTACCATAAGTTAGAATATTTGGATTTGGATTTGGACAATAAAACATCTCAATTTTCGAGCTCAAAAACGTCGCAACCATTACGTTCTCCTGGTGCTAACACTGTATATAAAAAGGTTGACTTTATGAAAACAGAAGCTTTTAACATTACACGTAATAATTTGGAAAAAGAGAGAAACGCAAGGTTTGAATAAGCTAATTTTATTGTGTATATACTATAGGATTATCAATCTTATGATTTATAATTTATGCACACAACGCATTTCCTTAATTCATCTCTTGTACAGTTTATACTTTTATATAGCATATTTTTCTAAGAAAAACATGTTTTATAGTCAAGACAACTTAACATAGCTTTAACATTTTGTTAATAGTATTTTATACTGTGGCCATTTTTTGACAATTTTATATTTTATTAAATGATCTATATATTAGACAGTTACTATTGTAATTACAAATAGTTTTAGTAAATTGATTAAATAAAATATTTTTACATCAGCAGAATAGTAATTTTGCACATGTATTCTACCTTTATGTGTTACATAAGTTTAGTTTAACCTAGGATTTGTCGTAATGTAATAAATGCAATCGGTAATACACAGTAACTTACCGAATTGAAATTTAGCAAATAAAGTTGATCTTTTTTATACACTGTGTCCATTGATGGACTTGACTATAGGTATGATGGGTAAAACATTTTTTTGACTTGGAATTTAAAGTTTGGGAAATAAGTCCTGCTTGGGTTGAAACTTATTTTTAGTTTGCTCCCGATTTTTTTAAATAAAGTAGGCCTTTACAACTATTTTCGTTGTAGCTGAAGTGCCTTGTTTCACAATATGATTCATTAGAAACATCTAATGAAAATTGTTCAGAATGAAGTTGTGGTATTATGCACATATGCTATTTGTTAACCAAAAAATAATGCTAAGATAGCTTAGCTTCCTCGTGGTATTGATGGAGTAATTCACGGCAAACGCAATAAAAGGAGAGAGAGAGAAAAATACAGTAACACGGACATGTTTTTGCCTACCCGGCGTCTTCACCGTGGTTTCGAGAATACTATTCATATCTCTACCTTCTATCGCTGTTGCCTCGCAGTTAATACCACAACTTTCAAAACGACAAACTCGACATTTCTTGGCGCCCTCTAGTGCCGTTCAGGAAGCAGCGACATAAACCGGGTGCTGTTCCCAAACCATCCCTCGAGCAGTTCACATGACTGCCACACACGAGATGGCGACGCTGGTAGCGCTTTGGGAAACCGCACATGTGAATATTCTGACAGGCTTACCATGATGTATATAAACAGAACATATCAGAAAATGCGTAGAAACAATAACCAAAAAATAATGCTAAGATAGCTTAGCTTCCTCATGGTATGGTATTGATGGAATAATTCACGGCAAACGCAATAAAAGGAGAGAGACAAAAATACACAAACACACGGACATGTTTCTGCCTACCCAGCGTCATCAGCGTGGTTTCCAGAGTACTTTTCATATCTCTACCTTCTATCGCTGTTGCCTCACAGTTAATAGCACAACTTTCAAAACGACAAACTCGACATTTCTTGGCGCCTTCTAGTGCCAACTGCGAGGCAACAGCGATAGAAGGTAGAGATATGAAAAGTACTCTCGAAACCACGCTGATGACGCCGTTTAGGCAGAAACATGTCCGTGTATTAGTGTATTTTTCTCTCTCTCCTTTTATTGCGTTTGCCGTGAATTATTCCATCAATATCACGAGGAAGCTAAGCTATCTTAGCATTATTTTTTGGTTATTGTTTCTAGGCATTTTCTGATGTGTTCTGTTTATGTTATTTGTTGTTTGATCACTTTTGTTTGAGCTAAATCGTACGCCAATATGTTACTAACAGAAGTTGCTTAGAACGACAAATTATGGAGTTATGCAAATTTTCAGAATGATCGTTCTATTTTGGTAATCGTGATGAAGTTGATAATAGGAGAAAAAAAAATATTGGTTTTATGACGCAAAGCCATTCTTTATCAAAAGTTTTTCTCTCCTAAGAAATTCACTGCAGAAATTTCATTTATTGCTTTCTGTGTACATTATTGTTTTATTCCTTTTTGAAATACTTCTCCTGATTATTAAATTTGTAACACCCTGTTATTAGATCTAAAATTTTTCCATGGTAATCGTAAAATTAATAACCAATTCCATGATCATTCTGAACACAAAACTTTTCTTAGTACTACGTTTTCGTACTGTTAGCGGGAAAAGTGCTACACCTGAAACGAAAATAATACAAAACGGATTTACCAAAGTAAGCCGATTATTCAGAAAATTTGCATAACGCCTTGAGTTTTCGATCTGAACTTTTCTTCATAACTCATTGGCGGACTGTGAACGGAAAAGAATATTTTACATGAAACAAAAATGTTTTTTTGCTCAACTGTAAAGGCCTACATGATAAAAAAAAACAAATGTAAACTAAAAATAAGTTTCAGACGAAGCGGGACTTGTTTTCCAAATATTATATTCTAAGTCAAAAATTTGTTGTCCATCACTACTATTGTCAACTCCAACTGTAGACACATTGTAACGTAGATTTTAGATAAATTGCAAATGTGAATGAAATACGAGCGACGATAAAGTATTAACATCAATTAAAAATGTGAAGGAAAAAATAACCTTTAAACTTGAAATTCATTGCCGTTTCTCTATTAAAGCGCACCGCGTATGCAACTTCCAACTTTTTTAAAAATGAGCGAAATGTTTTAAATTGAATATAAATATTTTTATTTATTTTTATCATTTATGTATCTATCACTAATGTAAACTCCCCTTTCGATCCAATGGATGTTGATTAAAAAGTGTCTTCTATGGATTTATTAGCACACGTAAGTAAGCAAACATTACACATATGTATATAAATATCAAATTAAACCATAAGTTACTCACGGAAAATATATACTTATACAGGGTGAGTCAGAAGGAGTGGGCTGAATTTGAGGAGTGTATTGCATATGTGAAAAAAAATCGTTCTTATCTGATTTTCATTTGTTTTCATGTTAATGGGTAATTAAACAAATTTAACTAGCGTTCTTGTAAACGGACAAAATTTTCGCTTGTTTTCGAGTTAATACGTTTTAAATAAAATAAAGATATCTTTGCATTGATTACCCATGTAAAACAAAAAATCAGGTACGTTTCTACATTAAACGTTTTTTTTGCTTATCACATAAGATGTATCGGCTGTCTAAATCAATTCTTTTGAGGCCCAAAATTACTTCATTTACTTTGTTATTCCGATCAGTGTCAGGGTCAGTGTATTCTGACAGGGATTTAGAATATGCGAATGGGGTATTTCTTTATAGTTTCTGTAATGGGGATACTGCAGCTACATAAAACGTTTAGAGGTAAATGGTGGCATTTTTGAACATTTTAATAAATGTTCAAAAATGCAGATACAATTAACGTTACAACAACGTTATTAAACGAACGATACAATTAAAAAATGTTAATGTATGAAGTTTCGTTTGTTTGTAATTACGCCATAACCTGAAAACAAATAAAAATCGGATAAGAACATATGAGACTTTTTTACATTATTTTTATGTGTACGATACTCTCCTAAGAGTTTCTTAATGTTAATTATGGCATACACGAAACCATCAGGAAACAAGAAAATTATTCAAACAGAGAAATTGCTAGAAAAATCAATCGAGATCCTAAAAAGTTCAAACTTCAGCAAGTGTACGTACAGTTCGTAGAATAATCCGAAAGTGTCCCTATCTCCGACGACAAAAGCTAAAGAAGAAACCACGTTTCTTCAGCATCATAGAGAAGCTCGGTTAGCATTTCGCCGGACTGACTTGAACTGGAAAGATGAATGATTTGAGGAAGGTCAAATTATTTCTATCCCGTCGTCATACGGCCGTCGGTTCAGTCATGGTATGGGCAGCAATTTCCTTCCTGATTTAGTTGTTTTGGAAGGACGGCAGAATTCAGGATCTTTTAGAGATTTAGAAAATCAACTTTAATGAAATATTTGAAGGTCAGCAATGGATTTTCCAGCAAGATAACGCGGCTATCCACACAGGACGTGTTAAACAATGGTTTCTAGAGAATAATGTGAGTGTTCTAGACTGGCCAGCCCTCTTCCCAGATTTAAATCTTATTGAAAATGTTTGGGGATAGCTGGCACGAAAAATTTATGCCGAAGGAAAACAATTCGAAGACAGAAGAGGTCTTATTGCAGCAATTGAAGCTGCTTTTGAAACAATACCAAAGAGTTATTTAGAAAATTTATATCATTCTTTAGGAAAGAGGATGTTTGAAGTAATTCGTTGTAATGGAGGACCTACAAAATATTAGCAAATTTATAACAAAACTTAAAAGCATTCTTTTTATTGTTTATTTCTGTAATAAGTGTCCCTGTTAAAATACACATCGAATAGAGAAAAAGAATTACCATCTTCTGTTCTAGCATTTTGTTTTGTATTTCGCGTTAACTAAGTTAGAACCAAAGAAATAATTCTCGCCAAAATGATTTCAAATAGATATGAGCACTATATTAGAAATTCCTACTAAAATTTCATGTGAGGGTAAACAAGTGACCGGGAGTGTATAAGCGTTGTATTTGCTAACGGTTTCGTTGTACCACAGTTTTAGTATTGACAAATCCAGGTTTCGGGTAAAAATTATCTCGATTTTTTTTACATTCAGAAGCACCAAAACCACCAGAAATATTCTTTAATTCGTTTATTATAACATCTGTTTTAATTTCATCTTTTAGTTGTATTACTTGTGATTTTTTTTTGAGGTATATCATGAAAATGTTCGTTAATAAAATGCAAATTAGTCTGTAAAGATGGATCCTGTAACAGAGTTTTACATTTGCTTGTCCTTTGTGCATTCCCATTTAAATGTTTATTACATCAGCAACTAACCACGTTCCCCATCTTGTTACGATTGGAGACGAAGGTAAGGAAAGTGCTGGCCATTTGTCTTATATAAAGCAACTATTAGGTGCTTTCAAGAAACCTTTTTTGGAGTTTGGGATTAATTAATTCATTAAATTCGCAAATTGCTCTCTAATAAATTTCGTAGCTTTAAATATATAAGCTGTAGCGTCAGTCATAAAGAACAAAACTTTCTCCCGTTTCCTCACATTTTCGAAAATGTTATCAATACTGCTGACAGCTACTTCTGTTATTGTATCATCCATTCTATTATTTTGCTGGCTATTAAATATGGCTTTGTTGGACAATTTGTATACAAAGCACCAACAATGATGTGAACTATGCTTCGCTCTAACGCATCCACAGTTTCGTCTGCGCTCAACCAGCATCTCCTAATTTTGCTTACGACTTTGGTGTATATTTTTGGAAGATAGTTTTTTTGTAACGTTGACTTGTCGGGAATACTTCTACCCGTATATTTTTCCAGAAAATGTTTAAAGATTTGATTATCTAGTTTCGAAAGGGAATATTTGCAGCTACAATGGCTTCGCAGAGATCGACACAAAAATATTCATTCGAGACATCAGGATTGCGATGAACATCAACTTTTGGTATTAAGGTATTAATGACCTCTTAGCAGGGACGTTTGTTAGGCGTCATAGTAAATATAAAAGAAAACAACGAAGACCAAATATATCTGCACAAATTAAAAGAAAATTAATTCTAATAATAGGCGATAAAAGAAAATCAAATTTAATTAAATTAAAAAGGAATTCTAAAAATGCGTATATAGTAAATATGGTAGAATAAATTACAATTATAAACTGAAGTTAATGTGAGAATAAAGATGATAATATTCGAGAACAACAAAGAAACAACTATGGAACAAACTAAACAACTAATTAATATTAAAAAAGATCTTAGCCTCAGGAAACGAACTAGAAATATAAACCAAGCTAAAGGTGAAACATGCACACTGTACGTTCTGATTACTGACTCCCGTGCAGGACGGAGAGGGGGCGGCTTGACGGAAGGGCTTGTGTAAGCCGACACGATTCTCTACGAGCGCCTATGCTAAATGATAGAGGCGGTCGTCGATCAGCGTATGGTCATATAACGATGGATGAGTAAGTAATGACCAAGCTTTATTCACGATTAGTAGCTGATCATAATCCATTATTCCTTATACGTTTGTGATTATAGAATCTTAGTCATTAGTCATGCAGTTTTCTTGATGACATCTGGATTTTTAATCATACTTATTAGTCACTACAATGAATAACATTTGCCAATTTTTGATTCGTTTATTATGCCATTGTCTTCTGCTGTCAATGGTCTTTTGATTTCTATTACTAGTTTCTTGTTTCTTCTCTCTTCTTCATAATTTCTATTTATAATGGAATGTTACTGATATCATTTTCATTACTGCGCCTTTTGTAAAATTTGATTTTGTTTCATATCGCTTCTTATTTTCTCTTGCCCCCTATTCATTTTATTTCGAAGTCCATTTTTCATTTTCTCTTGCTGCTCTTTCATTTCCTTTTGATCCATATCCTCTATTTCTAGTACATACCATTTATTTCATTTATAGCAGAAGCGGCAGAGTTACGAAACATGTGATGTTAATGTGCGATTACCTATGACAAAAGTTTATAGTAGCAATTTGGTTACCGAATTCTTAAATACAATTTATTTTCTCTTATAATATGGAACGGATACTTGTGGGAAAAAGTAATTATTTATTTAGTCGTGTTTTAGATAATTACATTTTGCAGAACAAATTTGCGAATATTTTTGATTTTTTACTGCATTTAAATTCCAAATTATTAAATGATTAATGTTAATTCTTTTCCTTAAGTTCTTACATATAGATAAATTAAAATATTCATGCACGAAACTTTCACTTTGTTAAACTAGTTTCCTGTTTGTAAATTATGTAACAACCGTAATGGTATATTAAAAATAAATGACTTTTTTACTAGTACCGAAACATATATACCCGAGAATTTTGCAATCGTCTGGTTGTAGATTCTGGGCTCTGGAATAGGTGATGTTTAATTTAAATCACCTCTTAGATTCCTATCTAACTTAAAACGGCATTTGGATGTTGAAGCAAAAGCGCATTTATCATATTAATGCACGAACTCTTCGGGGTGTAACATTAGAACAGAATTATCCAATCCAACGCGTATAATTCTGCTTCTGTATCGAGGTGCGATTTTACGTTGGCTATACGTGGCGTGAGTTTCTTATAGGAATATTGAAAACTAGCGGAGTTAAAGAGAAGATTAAATAGGAAAAGATCGCAGTTTTATGAGACCATTTTAAAACTATTTATTTTGTAAATAATCATAGTTAACTTGATATGGAAAAAAAAGCGATTTTCTACGATTTCCTTAAATGCGTACGTTTCCGTTATTATGTACTTGATAAAAAATTATTAAGGAGAAAGTTATAGATAATTGTAGTCTCTACAAACAGGCTAATCAAGGATTACCTTGGCACACTGAAGTCATGACATAAATTTATGTGTGTTGTTTCATAAAAAAATGTCTTTTGCAGTGATACTTTCGGTGTAATAAAAACCATGTAAAAGGTCAACAACGAGCGCTTCGTCACCAGCTTTCTGTAGCAATACTTAAAAAGGTCTTATAAAAATCTAAGATGGTTCATTCTGTAGGGTAAAGATTGTATAAGAAAAAAATAACCAACCTGTCGAGGTAAATGTATCGGCATATATGGCGCAAAATACGCCATCTTCAATCCGATAAATGGCAATTTAAGTAGGACATTTACATCCAACGACTGTACATTTATTAAAAAAAAAAAACATAAACATCGGATCTATAAGTTGAACCAACACTACACGCCGATGATTATGATTTGATAAGCTAATTTTTCGGCATCAACAGTTTAAATTTAAAGTTTTATGGATAGATGAAAGGCGCTTTACAAATTGCGGTATGTTCAATAGACATAATGACATAATGGTGGTTGGCGGTGACGTAGTTGGGAGGTCAGTTACGACGCTTCGATTTCCTCGAGTATTTCCATTGCATAGTACAATGTACACGATACGCACGAGAGTCGAAGCGGTGTAATACAGCTCTGCAGCCACATTGCATCAGCCGCTACTGTGTGACTGCAAAACAAAATCCTAATCATGTAGTACAAAGAATACTGGAAATTAAATTTAGTTCCAATGGTGATGTTATGGTTCTGTAATTCTTAATCTATACACTTTTGATGGAACATTAAACGATGACTGATACCTTCATTTTTTATTAAATGGATTTGGACGAATTAAATTTGGAAACACATACTGCGCAGGACAAGTTTCAACATGATGGGGCCCTACCACATACCCAGCTGGCAGTACGAAATTGTTTACACGAAAACTTCCCAAACTTATGGTTAGGAAGAAATGCGCTCATTGCACTGTCAACTCAATCCCCCGATTTGTCCGTTTTAGATTTATATATATATATATAAAAAACAGTGTATTGAAGACCATATCAAACAGTGGAGGATCACACGATTTTACATAGGCGCCTCAGAAAAGCAATGAATTCTGTTCGAAAAAAGTGCAATTTGTGTTAAATCACTTATTCGAATACTGTGGCACTGGAACACTGAAACACTTCACTATTACTCCTTACCACAAACACTTCATTGAAGCTGTACTTACCTATTGAAACGTACGTATAGTTTCAGTGAAGTGTTTGTGGAAAAAGGTAATAGTGAAGTGTTTCAGTGTAATTTGTGTATTAATCATAACAGTTCATTCTTCCAGAACCTTTACAATTGACTTCAATTCTTCAATAGGTACAACACAGTAAATTATATCAGCTGCTTTTTTACGTGTTGTTGGGGACAACTTCATATCAGTGAAACTTGGTAATGAAATCCGTAATTAACAATTTTTTCTTGATTTCTGCTTAAATTTATAGACCTCCTCAATATTCGAGTCATTTTGTAGAAAATGATAACTTAATTTTCTTCCTAATTCAAATCGTACGCGAATTACTTTCTCATCTACTTCTTCGTCCGCCATTAATTCTGCAATATCTGCCTGAGCTAAATCCTCGAAACCTTCTCCTTCCATTGTATGCATTAACTGAGTTATTGGAGAATATTCATGCTTCAAGTGGTATTCTCATCTTCCACTAATTACATCTAGCCATACTGTTTTAGTGTATTGTTTAGTGTTACCAAACAAACGTAATTAGCAAATTACTGTAAAAATATGTATGCATGCAACCAAAACGTTCATTTCAGCCAAATTCCCTGATTTTAAAAACTGTGTAAAAGCGAAATTGTGTAAAAGAATGCCGTGTAAACAGGGGATAGGTATACTTCTAGAAGTATATATTTTTCAAAATTCGTGTACTTTATATATATATATATACCAGACCCAACGCTAATCATCGATGGGAATGCATGGACCGACACAGTTCACACCTTTGTTCTGCTTAAATTTTACGGACATTGAACGGGATCATCCGCACCGGGTATACTTTCCCGTTGACCATGTTAGTAGCAAAATATAGAACGCTAATAGCATAAGACACGGAAAACAAGAAAATAGGTTATTTCCTGTGCGCATATTATCATTTTTCATACAAGAAATAATTGCATTATAATATTTAGGCATCAGTTTAACATCAACACGTGCGTACGTTTGTTCTACCGACTTGAGTGTATAACCGATGGTTTTAAAAATCGATAGTGATTATATTATAACTTTGAATTGAGATAACAATACAAGCAGTAATTAAAAAGTGGACGTTCATACCATGCAGCATACTACAATTTTCTGAGAAGATTTCTACAAAATGGGTTGTTTTTAAAATGTATAGTGAGATGAAACGATTAGAATTTCGTCATCATAATATAAAAAAGAAAAAAAAGAAAAAATAAGACTACGAGAGATAGAAATAAGAAATGTCCAGGAAAAATGATTATAAGAGTGTAGGAAATATACAAACTTGTTAAATATAGGGATCCCCCGTTGAAATAAGTTTGGAACGCTGTCATAGAGGTATGTACGTGTTACAAAAAAAAATATTTAAGTTATACATTTTATTTATTTGTCTATTTATATAAAATCTTCATTATTAGCATCTACAAATCCTACCGGCTGTAGTATTTATCACCTCGTTGATAAATGGATGTAAGCCGATTACTTTACACATATATACATATAAGTAGTTTTATATTTTGAATTACTTCGGCATTTAATGTAATTTTTCTAACAATCTAGCATTGTTGTATAAGAAGCATATTTTTTAAGGAAATCTGACTCCTTTTTGTCGCATTCTTCTTAGTCCTATTATGCAAAGAGCTCATAGTTTGAAATTTTCTGTTTGTCGAATCAAATGAATCATGCGGTCATCGGTAACATTTCTTTTAGGAGCAAGTAAACTAGGAGGTATACCACTTGGATGTATAATACTTTTTTTTTCAAATTCACGACTGCATATGAATTAGGCTTTATGATGTTAAGAGATTTACTTGGAAAACTCATAATTTTCATGAAGAATGATAATTCTACTGAAATAAGTGCTTTTGAGACGTTGAAACGTTTTATACTTTACAAGCAATGTGGCGTTGACTGTGTGATACATCCCACCAAATGGGAAAACAAGATAGAAGAATTAATGATATTGTTTGACAATGTGCTTTATGCAAAAAATACGGTTGACAGTGAGCTATATAAAAATATTCTCTGTGAGAATGCAATTGTTAAAAGATGTAACCATTTTCTTGTCCATTTCAAAGATATGTGAATGAGAAAGCTAAAATGGGCACCTTGTTTCTGAAAGGGTTTGCTTGCAAGGGATCACAATACGAACAACGTAGTTGATGTATCAATTTGCGTGCCTTCTAAAAGATTTTCTTCTGCAGAGATTCAATTTAAAGCATTCTTTGCGGGAATTTCAGAAGCAAAAATGTATCTCAAATGTTGTTATAAAGCCAGCCTCCTTAAAGTAATAAAAGAAACAGATGCACTCTTTAGGGTCACTTCATCTGAAGACGACACCGTTGATACTTTTGTAGAACAGTGTGTCCAGTCAGAGCAGGAAGCAAATTTTGCAAATATTTTCGTACGGTTTGGAATACTGGAATAAAAATAAAAGAACAGTTTCAAGGTTGTTTAGATTTTACAAAGTTAACACTCGATAATGACGTAGATGGGAGCTCCTTTCATTCCATAAATTTTAATACTGGAGAAAACCTGCAATCGAACACAGACTTATTTTATGAGCCAATGTGTTTTAAAAATTTTTCGGAGTCAAAGACAAGACCTTAAGTGATGCAGAAAGACTCGCTAAAATTAAAAAAATGTGTTTCCAACAGCACTGGACTTGTAAACTTTGAAACTGAGTACCAATACGAAAACAACTTGAAAAAATTGAAGATTTTGCCGCATCACATCCATCTGAATATATGCTTAAATCTCTTGAAGAGTTAAACAATAGATTAGGTGTTATCCAAAATGAAGACGAATTTTATAACATCTGCTTGGCTGTAGTAAATATAAAAGTCCAATCTACGTCAGTATTTCATCTTAAAATGAAAGATTTACATGCAGAGATAGTGATTGGAGGTCGAATAATCAAAAGAATTCGAAAACGTAAAAGGAATTTATTCGCGAAAATAATTTGTAACCAATCAAATGCTAAAGCCATGGAATCGCATAACAACGACCTATTACTTTGTTTAAGAACATATTCTTTAAGCAGTGTTAACTTGCATATTCATAGAATTATTTGTATGTTCGTTTTACGAGAATTTGCCGTAACTTAGTAATTAGAATTATTTTTATAAATTATAAATATAACGAATGGTTATAAATAATTACATATTCTTATTTTTCTTATTGTAAAATATAAGTATTGCTCTTTTTACTTGCTACTGATGTCAGAAGTTCGCACAGGAAATTAAAACCTTTTTATTTTCCGTATCTTATACTACGTTTAGCAAACCGAGAAATGCTACCGGATACAGCGAACCCCGAGCCAGTGCAAACCGGATATGTCATACAATACAGGTGACGGAAACATTTCAAAAGTCCGCCAAAAAATAGAAAAAACGGAACAATAACAGTTATTGACAGAAACTAAGCAAATGTTAATATCTGTGATTTCATGATCACTATTGACTTCACTGCGTAAGTCTCCGCAAAAAAATGGAATGTTATCTGGTTATTCTTTGGTGGTGAATGTATTAGCATTAGGCACGCTTTAATTGATTCGTTACGATAATATGTAACAGTATCAATTTTTATTTTCACGCAAACGTTCTATATTGCTTTAACGGGATATTTTTTATTTTAGATTCAGTACAAGCTAAAATGGGTAAATAGATATCGTAGGCTTTCAATACAATAACGGCAATAAATTTGTAACTGTTTGCACGTATCTGTTAAGATTTAAGCCTGTTTTTAAAAATGTATAATAATAACATTAATAATCTTTTATTAATCAATAGGTAAATCGTAAATAACGAAGCATTATGTATAAAAATAACCCTTAAATATTAAGAGTATAGTGCCGTAAAACATGCTGTGCTATTGCCTTCCAATTTTTATCTTCTATTTACCAGCTAATACTGAGACTGTTTCTCTAGATCATACTTTCAACCGCCGCTAATGTATCTTCTTAGATGCGAGGAGTTCGAGGGTGGTTCAAGAAGAAAATTTAAGAGATGACACTGGTAGTATCGAAAATGGTTTGTTTTTAGTAAGGATCACTAGTCACTAAACAGCTGTCAAATCTATCACAAAAAGTGAGTTCCGAGCGGTGATTAAACACATATTTCAAAAACTTAACACTGAAAGATATCAAAGCTGAGTTGAATGAAATTTATGGCACATATTTTGGTATATAATTGGGTAAATGAGTTTTAACGTGGTCGTACATCCACAAAACATAATCATCGTTCTGGACGTCCAGTAAAAGTGACAACCCCCGAAACGATTGACAAATCCAGGATATGGTTTTGAATTGTCGACGAATCAAAGTGCGCGAAGAAGTTGAGGTCAGAGGCATATCGCAAGGTTACAATATTTTTTTTACAATATTGTGACCTTGAATCTCGGCAAGATGAGTGCCGCGTTTGCTCTCAGTACAGAATAAATGCAATCGTGTGGTCAACTCTGAGGCTGTTGAGTGAAGAAATCGAGAAAAAGAAAAAGATCATCAAGACAATGCACAGGTGTGTGACCTGTTCACCGGGTTTGGTGGCTTTTCTTTATTTCGAAATTTGAAAAAATGGCTCGGCGGACAACGGTTCACGTCGAACGAAGAAGAATCGCCCAAACAGACGCCTATTTGGAGGGCCTTCCGAAATTCTACTTTTTGGACGGTGGAAAGCTGGAGAAACGCTTGGACAAGTGTATAGAGTTAAATGGATATTATGTTGAAGATAAATGAAAATCTACAGAAAATATTTAGCTTTTTAATCTTGAATCAAGAAATGTTTGAAATTCTATATGTAGGTAGTCTAGATTTAATACATACAAACTCTACGCGAGCATTTGGGGAAATTATCATTTTTCAATCTTAGTCCATTCATCGTGGCATTCATGGACTGAAAATTATGTTTGGATCCTGACAAAATTAGGTATAAGCATCAGTTGAATTCATTTTTTGCTACCTCTGCTCCATTCTCCACTTTTAACATCTTCCTATTTACTAACTACTCTAAGTAGTGCAATAGATAGTCTTACGTTGGCTTATATCGGCAACCTTAAAATATACCATCGAACAAGAGTTCCCACTGATTGTGAGAAATTACGGAGCAGCTTTAGTTTGCTTTTTGAGCAGTGCATAGAAAGCAAGTTACGTTTGAATATTAATAAATACTGTTTTACGAACTAAATTGGACGAACACAAAAATAGACTCATCGTATGACATCCCCAGCGAAAGGAGAGATACATACTTGGTCCGTAGGCCATTCTACCTTTCTATAAGAGTGTATGATGTTTGTGAAGTTGAGTAGTTAGATCTAGACAACTCAACCAAATTTTTTACAAGTTTCTCTTCATAGCTTTCTATCTTGCATGTATTTTTATATCTCCTCCCATTTGACTGCTTTCCTCTCGGTTGATGCCCTTACTTGTTCTAACCGCGTAGACCTTTTATTTATTTCAGCTTCGAACGCTTGTCTAGCTACTCTGGGTTCTGGCATCCTTCTCAGGGGTCTATACCATATCAATTGTGCTTCTTTTATTTTTTCTACTATATATTCTTATCTTCACATTTTGTCTAGATGTTGTATTTCTGATCTTATCTGTTTTCGATTTTTCTCAAAAATCTAATTTCTGTAGTTGGTATTTTACTTTTGCGTCTTTTTGGCATCGTCCATGCCTCGGTTCCATATATTAGGATCGATGTTGCTACTTTTGAATATGCCTGTACAAGGTGTTTTTTAAGAACCCCTACAAAAAAAATCTATGGGTTATAGGCGGGGAGAGCGCATCGGTAATTCGCAGGTTCAAGGTTTCCAATCCTTCATAGATTTCAGTTAAAGGTTCTGTGGTTTACAAAGAATTATGCACAGGAACACCGCCCTGTTGAGAGCATCCTTTCCTCCAGATTTAAATTACCTAAAAAGTCTTCACCACGCTATGTAAGATTGGAATATACCGTTCTGATATAAGAATATCTTCATAAAAATATGGACCGATAATTCTGTTTTTGTATATGTCGCACCAAATATTCAAACTAAATCGACACTGGAATAAAAACATGGCTTTTAAATTACACATCCCGAGGTTTGGAAAGTTTCTAAAAGGAACTCACAAAAGGTTCTAAATCCGTTGGTAAGAGCGTTTGCACTGGTCTACGTTTAAACGGTACATACATTTTGTGTTTTTTTTTTTTTGAATTGCATGAATAGTTCTTATATTAAATATTTATCATTTCACGATTGGGAACTGTTGGAATTGGGTTCAAAATAGACTAGAACATTTACTTCTGCATCCTCATTAATGATTACGCTATTAGTAGATCATTTAGATTTAAAGGTGTTCTCGTTCTAGTGAAATTGTCGGAAAAACCGTAGGTAGTAGATTCTACTAAGCAGCACTATATCTGAAAATATTTGCTTGCAACACTATAGGGCATTTTCGCCGTTCATACTGCATGTAAAATGTGCCTCAAGTGTGTAACACTTCTTAGTAATAATAGTAAAAGCAACTACAAAACGCGTACATGAAAAAAAAAGAAACAAAATATAGGAGTCAAAAAGCAATTGTTAAGATCTGCAAAGCGTCAGAAAAGGTTTCTTATTTCGATCTATATTCTAAACATTTCGCCTTAAAACTTATCAAATTTCAAAAGCGAGTTACTTGACCAAACGCTGAAATACATGTTTCGACTATCTCAATAACTGCTCGAATAACAAAGTTATTACAGATTGAATTGGCCAATCCAAATTTCATCGTATATCTTTTATTTTTCAATTTTGTGCTATGGTACTATAAAAATATCTTACGCAGTTTCATTTCCAATCGAATAATTGAAAAATATACGGTCTATTCGTTATGAAAAATATAAATATTTTGAGTTAATTTAATCGTTTTACCCCCAACACCATTATGGTCAATGGAAAAATTGCAGCTTTGGTATTTTGGCGTTTGGTTCAATAAAGCAACTGTCATAAAAATAGTTTCCATTCAATTTAATACGCTACCTTACTATGTATGTACATACATTTTGAGCACATCCTAAAATATGTTTGTGGGCTTACAGAAAATTGATTTTACAACAATGTCCTTATATCTAATTGAACCAACACTTTCAATTAAATAATTAATTATTAATTACATATTAATGTTAGAACCTAAAATCGGAATTTCTAAACACAAAGACTGGCTTCAAAATTTACTCTGCTTATTAGATGCTAAATATTTTAATATTAAATAAAATTAAATAAAAAATCCGAGAATAAAGACATTAAAAACATTCATAAAACTTCAATGGACGTGAACAAACTTTTGCTTTGCTTTGTATACCGATTTCACCTATGCATAGTTTCTACCTTTACCAAAAGTATACAGAAATGTTAATAACCATGAATACGGACAAGTATTGATAGATTTACAAGCATTTACCTTAAGGAACGAACGCAATCATTCGCTGCAAATTGTTTTGTGGTCATAGAAAAAAATACCCCATTCTGTACTTTGTCTATAAATTAACGAGTAGCACCAAGACTTTCTAGTTTTATAGTTTATGCGTATATGAACCGATTTGAATTTTATTAAGAATTTCTTCACGAAACATCCATGCTTAGTATTCCGGGAAGCAGCATTACGCTGCTTGTGATATATTTGTGCTCACTTAGTGTAGTAGAACTTCGTATAGCAAAACCTGTCGCTTATTCATTTGGTGATCGATTACCGAAATTGACTGATTTGCAGGGTTCGTCTGCCGAAAGTAAAACGGAAGTTATAAAACATCGACCAATTGGAGATGTTGTAGCTTTTCCCCAAATTACTTCGAAGAAATTACATGGTAAAGGTGCACGATACACAAAAAACCCTTTCAGCCCTGTAACAAGGCAAATATTTCCTCCAATTTATAATGCTAATATTGTGAAATCGGAAAGCCAAGCTGAATCTACAAAGAAACAACAAATTGTATCTCCTGCAATTTATAGTATTGAGCCGGTAAAAAAAGAAATTGTAAAATCAGAATTGGTTAAAAAAGATAAACTATTACAAAAACCATTAACATTTTCTTATAATAAAGATTTGAAAACTGCAGCTAGTGATGGGAATGACTATGCGGTAGCTGAAAGCGGAAGTAATCACGGGGGTAGTGACCATCATCATGGAGTCAATATACAAAGTGATAATGATCATGATGATTATGGCAACAACGAACCAAAGGAATGGTCACATAAGAAGGGTCGTGGAAAAAACAAACATTCTGGACACTATTCTGTCGAAGGTGATAAAGGTCTGCATAATTATGATGGCGAACATGAATATGAAAAGGCAGAAAAAGGGCATCACGATAAGGAAGGTCACAGAGGAAAATACGAAGATGAAGCTGGCAGCAAGAAATCTCATCATTATGATGATGGTCTCTACGGAGAATACCATAAAGGTGAAAAAGGAGAAAGAGGTGCTAAGGTATTTATAATTTGCTTTTAGGTTAGGTGTTAAGTTAATATTTTCAATGTAGTTTTTTATGAATTTAAACTGTATAATTTTTAGTACCTTTCAACAAGTTTTGAATTTATTTCTTTTTAATGGAAACTTCAGCGTAAGCTCTGACATGAAGTACCCAAAACACCTTTTAATAAACAATAAGGTTCTAAAGTATCTCCTTTTCTCGTACTAACCTTACAACAGAGATGCTTGCATATGAGGGATGTTTTTGGAAAGAAAAACCGGTCAATCGTAATAAGCCGCAAAATGTGTTTTGTGAAGTGGTTACGCAGATTGAAAGTAGGTCCTGTGGTCATACCTATCGTGATGAAACTGAAATGTGTTTTTTCATCCTCCATCGTCACAATGAAACACAACTCCAGTGGCAATGTTTCAAGAGTTAGATATATGAAATAAAAGAAAAAAAATAGCAATAGTAGTTTTAAAAAACTGGTTTGTTGATATTTCCGTTAGTATTTATTTATTTCGGGTTTCACTCATTCGAATTTGGAGGTCATCAAATTTGAATGACAAAATCCCAATCGTTTATGAAAGCCTTTAATGTTTCGAATTTAGTTGAGCTAAGAGAGTGCTATCCATTATAACTAGAGGCTTAAGTAAACAACAATATATCGATCGACATTCTGCTTTTAGTGATGAAGCATCATTCACAACCACAATTTATGACTGGTTTCCAGAATTTAAACGTAGACGTATTAGTTCAGTGACGAATTTTGTGAAACTCGTCCATCAACTGTTGTTCTTCTGTTCTGTTCTGTCAATGTTGTGCGAGGAATGATTGAAGCGGATCGATATGTGACATATCGAGATATAGAGGCATCCGTGGGTATTGGTAAAAGTCAAATAGAAACGATCTTACATGATCATTTAGTAGTGAAGAAACTTTGCAGTTGTTAAACTTCACACAATTTAGCTCAAAAAATGGCTCGTGTGAGTTGCTGCAAAAAATACTTCAAAAATTCGATCGCGGTGCTTCTACCATAGGAACTAGAAACAAAACAACCATCCACTGTTTGGGTGTTCCTAAGTGAACCAAAACCAGCAACAAAAGTTGTTCGTTCAAGAAGCGCTTAAAAAAATGACTTATCGCCTAATGACTTCTTCCTGTTCCTTTTTGTCAAAAACAGTTTTCGATACCAGCGGAGGCCGTTGAAGCATTAAAAAGGCATGTTTCTCAGATACCCACTTCAAATTGGAATAAATGTTGCGACAACCGGTTTCATCGAATGTAAAAGCGCTTAAAACTTACGAGCGAATATTTTGATTATATTTAAGAAACAATAAAGTATTTTTCTCTTTCTAGAAATTTTTAGGATTCTCCTCGAACGAATGTCCTCTCTTTCGTTCCGAATATATCCGATCAAGGTAGGTGCGACTATAGGACCGACTTTTAATCTCTATAGTCTCGTTATTATCTTCCCTTGTTTTTAACGCTTAACAAAACAAATTGTTATGTCATCACTTTACCAAACCTTATTGTAACGATTAAAAATTTGAACCCAATACACAGACGCGTTTCGCCAGCTACGGCTCTTCAGCGTGTCTTTGTCTTAAGAGAATTTCGCACTAAATAAATGAGTGAGAGTGTAGATAGAGTGAAATCTATAGGAAAAACAGAAGACAATAAAATTCAAATTATCAAACAATTTATTGTGCAATCACAATGAACAAGTTGATAATTACTGCCACATTTTCTGAATATTAAAACTGACTACTTTATTCGTGTGAGATCATCCTAAACACAACAACATAAAAACCCTTAAAAATAGGCACATGGTCTATCAAAATCTAACAAATTTAAATGAACTTTCTATAATTAATGTAATAATGTAAAGAAATAATAACAATTAACAATCAGGTAAAGATAAAGAAAAATAATAACAAGAACCAGAAATGAAAATATGAGACGTGCAAGATTAAATTACAATAAATAAGAAGAACCGACTGTCATTACTTAAAGTGGAATTTTAACATCCTTGGATTCGTCTTTCCATCACATTTCCAAAAAACAAAAAAACTGTTTTTTTAACACTTTGCCGTTCAAAAGTTGGTATTCAACACTGGAAGCGGATGCAAACGAAGGTATTTTAGGACCTCATCGTATATCATAGATATGCATCGCACGGTAGGCGATACTGCTCAATTATCAATTATTTAAACTAGATCTCGATTGTCAATCTGTACGTAGCTATTAAATCAGATTTGGTATAGTTTTCATATAACGAAAGTTTTGCAATTTCCGAACGTTCGCTCTTTTACATATGCAAACGAGTCTCCTTAATCGGGAGTAATTGTTGCATGCTTTTGGAATCACTTTAATTTTTTTACTCTTTCAACTTTCTAGTTTCAGGTAAGTTGGCTCTCTCAAATTTCGCATACAATTAATCCGGGCAATAAAAACTGGGTTAGAGCCCGTTTATTTTAAAACTGTAATTAGAAAATTGCAAGATAAAGTAAAATAACCGATAACTATTACCGAATATAATAAGAGTGGCGTAAATCATGTGGAAATTATTATAAAACTTATTCGATTTGTTTATAAATGACGTCATCACCTTTCTCCTTTTTTTTAAAGTTCCAAACCGCTACTGCCTCCGTTATGTTGTTATTATGTTATAACTTCTTTGAAATGCTTTTGAAAAGTCGATATTTACTGCGTTGGGTTAATTAGTTATAATTAAAGAGCGTACAGAGCATTTATTTGTTTCACTTTCTTCGTAGAAAGTCGGTTCAATGAAATGCAATTCATACGTATCGTTGGATGAGCGGAAATCTATACTCAGACTATGGAATGATATAAATTTCAAAAAGTAGAAGCAGATATTGAACAATCGAGGTATTAACAGATGTAAAAAAATGTGCATAAAGTAACAAACAAGCACGTATTCTAAATCTTCGTCTATAAAATTCCTTTATTCATAGAATATCTTTAAATATAGAAAAACCTATCTACATCGCAACTTGTGAGGGGTGAGAAAAAGGGACTCGTTGTTGGTTGTTTTGTTCTCCTCATTTTCGTTGCGTTTCTTCATCTTTACAGACTTGGTGTACATTAAAAATTAACTTCACTAGATATCCAATTTAAAATGAAATATTTCTATATTCTCAGTATATATACAACGTGATCGGAAAATAATGAGTTCTGATTGACTCCGTTTGGTTTCGCTTCGGTTCCATACGGCTATATTCGGTTATCGACTCGTACTCGACTACATTCGGCTATATTCGGTTACGTTTGGTTCCGTTCAGCTACGTTGGACTATATTCGGTTATGTCCGGTTCCATTCGGCGACGTTCAGCTATAATCGGTTATGTCCAGTTCCACTCGGTTATTTTATGTCCGGGTTCATTTAGCTGTATTCGGTCTTGTTCGGATCCATTCAAATACATTCGGTGATATCATTCAGCTATGTTCGGTTCTATTCGATTTTCTTGGATTCTATTTAGTTATATTCAGTTCTGTTCAATTCCAATCGGTTCTATTGGCAATATTCGGTTCTGTTCAGTTTTATTCGGTTCGATTTCTTTCATCTATGTATCTGACTTATAGTACTTATCTAGATGGCCAATTGACGACTGTATTGTTTGTAAGTAACCACCCCTGAGACTTTTTGAAAATCAACCGTATTTCGGTAGTAGATTCGGGAATAAATTGGTTTTACACTGTCCGCGTAAAAGTCTGCACCACATAAGAACCTTTTTTTATTTCTTCAGTTTTAAAGTAACTGCGTTTGTAGTTTGTCTGCGTTTCATTAGAAAATTTGGAACATTTTCTAATGAAGCGCAATCTATTTGTCCCATCGTATTCGCATTAATACGTGAATGTGATTTTAAAATGTCATTACTTTAAAACTAAAGAGATAAAGAAATAAAGTTACCATATGGTGCAGACTTTTCCGCCGACGCTGTATGCGTCGAATCTGAATGTGATGGTTCTTGGGCTACCGACGACATGAATTATTTTGTGTAAAGGTTGTACATAAACCATTCCTGGGACTCTTTGCACTTCGCCCGTAGAACCCAGTATGAATTGGCGTTATATGCACCGAATCTGAATGTGCTAGTTCTTGAATGATCGACGATATGAATTGTTTTGTATAAGGGTTGTGAGTAAACCATCCCAAGTACCCATTGCATGTCAACCGTATTTCGTTGGTAGAACATCATGTGAATTAGTGTTGTGCTTGCCGAGTCTGGATGCGACGGTTTTTAGGCGATCTAAGATATAAATTATTTTGTGTAAGGCTGCTAGGTAAACTACCACTGTGATACTTTGCATGTCCCATTTCGCTGGGACAACTACATGTGAATTGGTGTACTGTATGCCGTATTTGGATGTGATACCTCTTGACCTCTTGAGATGACAGACGACATGAATTATTTTGCATAAGAGTTGTAGGTAAACTAGCCCGAAGATCTTTTGGATGTTAAGAGTATTTCGGTAGTAGAGCCGAATGTGAGTATGTGTTTTGTATGTCGAATTTATATGTCGTAGCTGTTGGAATACGGACGATATGAATCGTTTTGCATAAGGGTAAGCGTTTAAAGAAAAAAATCGTATCTTGATGAAAATAAGGCCAATCTAAATCATACGCCGTTTAAAGCACAGGCCGAGGATGGGGCTTCCGACCCAGACTAGTTCCGTGTTTGGATGCGGTCTTTTTGCATTATTGATAGTCGTTTGCATTTAGGCCATTCTTTCTTCTTTCTATCCTTTAGTAAAAGTAAAAGTGAGAAAAGAAATATGATTAAAAATAAATCTACATCGGCATCCAAAACTGCATCAGACGTTTTTGCAGGATCATTTTCGATGTGGGTCTCGTTAACTTCTTCACCAGTTTTTATAACATGCAGACTTTGATTTGTTAAAAGCCTTTTTCTTTCAATTTTGAAAAACCAACAATTTTGCTTCTTTAAATTAAAATCAACTGCAGTAAGTGCCGAGCTTCTTGGTGTTTCTTTCTTTTTATAGTCTTGGGCATTTTAATACTGCTATATCCACTTGGAGACACTTTGGCTATTTTCATTTTCCAACATTTTAGTATTCGTTGATGTGAGATGTTGTCATACTTACGAATACGTTAAATAAACATAAGAAACTCTCCGAATCCGAGCTTTTGAAATTTAGTCTAAACAAGGCCAATAAACGTTAAAACAAAATTAAAAGTGTGATAAAACAAGTGAGTTACGCATCGTGGATGGCATTTTACGTGACAAATAGAAACGATGCGGAAATAACACTTTGAAATATAAAAATAAATACTATTTACACAAATTTGGATCCCAAGTCGGGACGCTAGCTACAGCCTGAAATATTATACATCCTTAGCAAATAAGTACATTAATAATTGTAAAATGCTAAAATAAGGCTTTTGCGCATAACAGAAACAACATTTGAAGAAAAAACATGTATACAAGTGTAAAAATAGTGAAAATGTGTATGATGTGTATCTTCATTTAAAGTTCTAAAGTATTTGTAACACTAGCAACTTTCTTTACGCTATTAAAATAGAAATTGTACATCAGAAAATAAAGGTAAAGGAAGACCGCTTATGTTGTTTGGGCTATTTCTATCGTTTGTAGAATTGGTATAATTCGACGATTCAGCGGTTATCAAAGTAATCCTTAGGACTGTTTCTCTCCAAATTCATTGCTTGTCAACTATGTGGCAATTTAACTTTATTAACAGTCAATGATATCAGCTGACAAAAGCTAACTAACTTTTTTGCGCAGTAGCACATGACGGGAAGGACAGGTCCAAATTTTTCTCACGAATTCTTTTATTTCTAATTGGGCGATCAATTTCGTGTATAACAAACACATCATCAGGGCAAGAATTAATAAAGTAACTAGACACGTTGTGACGTTTCTTTTACAATTTAATTTTAGTTAGCGTAATAAATTTCTATATGACCTTATATACATGAGAGTGTGGAGAGTTGTATTACTTTTTACACCTTTGACTTAATCTAATTACTTTATTAACTCTTGGCCTGATGATGTGTTTGTTAGTCAGGAAACTGGTCGCGTAATTTGGAGTAAAAGACTTTGTGAGAAAAATTTGGAGCTTTTCTTCAACTTTCCCAACTTAACCATTATCTCATTCAGAGTCCTCGTGGATTATTTATTCCCTATGATGCAGTACGTTTGTGATTGTGTCTGTTATCGTCGTTGTGAGTCTTCTGTTTAATGTTCTTAATGCTGTCAAGTACTATTGGTAACCGGACATTACTTACCTCTAGGCTTGATGTGCTTGTAGCATTTGGTCTTGGAACCATGTATGCAGCCTGCTCTTCGTGCTGTGTACTTCATTTGTAAGGACCGTTGCGTTGTCTGGTTTTATGTTGTGATCTTCATCCCAAACATGTTGTGTGCATTATAATTTTTTCGTCATCCTTTCCCTGTTCATTTCATTGATCCTCAAAAACACTGCCGATTTCTCCAATATGGCCATCTGTATCCACTTTACGCAGTTTTTCGTTCGCCGGTTTACATTATTCGGTATGGTCTTTGCCAGAATCAATGTAATTGTGTATCTGTTGCTTATTCCTCTGCAGACATATCCACACTCCAGTAATACAGAAGCGTCATAGAAATTATGCTACTGCGCAAAAAATGTAGTTGACATTGGTTAGCTGATGTCATTGACTATTATTTAACAATTCCAGGAGGTTCTTGTATACTTTTATGTGTTCTCTTTCTTTTTATATCTTCCTATAATTTCTGTTATAAAACAAAGTAAAGACATTGATTACCGTAGTGTACAATCTTCGTAATTTTCAGATATCAAAAGGTTATTTTTTTTTAACCATCCTGTAAATTAACATATTTTACCACTCCATAGAACCATTGTATCTTTTAGAATTACATTAATACTATAAATATTATACGTATTACGTATATAAATATTTTATTAACAAATATGCGTATTTTCTATGCTGGAAATAAATTTTCAAATATGTTGCAAAACTGTATTAATGCAAAAGCTAAAATAAACAAAACAGAAAATGTCTTAAAATAGATGGATGAAGATCGAAATAACATACCGAAGGGAACAATGAGATTAGTTTAGTTGACGTTTCGATAACGATAAGTTTAAATGCTGTTGTATGAAATCATACTACGATGACACACGTAATAGTAACCAACTAAAGTCTAACTGATGGCCAAAACTGTTTATTGCATAACCCAACTTCGATAATAATTCATCAGAATATTAATAACAAAAATAATAGAAATAACAAAGATAGATTTATGTAATTAAATGTCTAAAATGCTCTCCATTTACCTCTGTACAATAATGTATAATATAATGCGATTTTTTTATATTTTCCTTGGTAGTTCCTGATTTAACTATTCATTTACATAATATAATGAACTAGTGCATGTTCATTGCCTAACATGATCAGGCTGCCTCTGGAGTAATCGAGGCAAACTATTTTCCAAGAAATTTAAATAAATCTGTCCATTAACACTTTAACACTAACACAAATACGGTTCGATCACAAAATTTTAATCATTTTTGAAAATCATCATTTAATAATGATGGTATGATAAAGAAACAGTTTCTTTTTACACAAAATTTTTTGGACCACTGTTCGGCTTACGTCTGCCCGGTTATTTCTCCGGTGGAGATGTGGGGATAAAGTTCTTTATAAAATTTTGGATAAAGCATCAAGAGCTGAGAAGAAATGGTCAAAAATATCTTCCGAAGTTCGAAAAAGAAGAGTATGAGCATCGTCGCTTAACAGAGTTGACATCGATTTAAAATGAATTTTTCTTAAATTTCGTTGTGTCAGCATTAGTCCACACGCTCACTGGTTTATTCCTGTAACAAAATATTTGAATATTTTTTTGCTTAAATACTTGTACAGTAAAATTGTAAGTTTCTCAGAAACTATCTGTTTTTGGGGGTTTTGCGATAGTAATGGAATTGTGAAGGACACAATAGTTTTATCAAGTGGTAAAATAATATACAGACTGATCCATTAAAGAAAAAAGAAGCTTTTGATATTTCAAAATTGCAAAGTTTGCATACATGTAAAAAAACACCTGCACAAGAAGCGAGACTTTTACCTATTTAGGACCTTTAAGTTAGCCCTTTTCTTCGTATCTGTCAAATATCTTTGGTTAATTCGCACTAATAAAGTTATTTTATGGTTTAATAACCATAAAATAACTTTACTTTGTACAGTGTACTGATTACAGTGTACTGTAATTGATTACTGACTTTTCTTGAATTTTTCATTCTTTTCGGAACAACGTAACACAAATTACATGAAAGGATGCAGTAGTAAAGGCAATACTTTATGCTCAATTAAATGGTAAATTAATATACATAGTGCGCCATTTAAAAAATATTCCTCATGCCTCGTCTGCATTAATTAAACACCTCATATATTTTGTACTATTTTAGACATATGCAAAAGCGCAAATAGAGTAACTTTTATTTGAAATTGGAAAAATTGGAATTCCTGACACTAATGGACCACTCTGTATATTGAACCTTAAATTGGCATTTTAAAGTAAATTTAAAAAGTCATTTGAAAGATACCTCAAATTTCCCGCTCGTAATTTTTAGTTCCAGCGGGCTAACGCTGCGCGGTAGACGTCCGAAGTGAACGTGTGTAAAACATCCTTCACGAAAAAATGAGTACGATAAAGCTATTGGCGAGATGGGAATCGCGTGATAACTTGAAAGCAATATTTGGACATATTTAAGCACAATATGAGTGAGTTTCTGCGACATTACGTGACTGTAGATGAGATATGGACACGTCCACTACTCGCCGGAAACCAGAGGTAAGTCGGCAAAATGAGTTTTTCCTGGCGAACGTGCACCAAAGAAGACGAAGACGATTCAATCGGCCGGAAAAGGAAGGTGACAATTTTTTAGGATTCGCAAGAAATAATTTTAATTCACTATTTAGAAAAGGGAAGGATAATGACGGTATAGTACTATGCTGATTTATTGGACCGACGTTGAACCAAAGGAAAAAATGCACCCACCCAGCAAAGAAAAAAATTCTTTATCTTCATGATAACGCCTCGGTTCACTCATCGGCAATTACGACAGCAAAACTAGTCCAGTTACTTAACAAAACGACGTTATAATCTAGTGAAACTTCTGTTGAGATTTAACATGCATCTGTCGACTTACTTAATTACAGTAGGTAGTAACTTTTTTTTCACTTGCAGTACTAACTTAAACTTGAATGCTATACTTGCGAATCCAAAAAAATCGCCATAGCTTTTCCAGCCGATGGAATTATTGTCTTTGTCGTCTTTGGTGCACGTTCATCAACAAAAATCATTTTGCCGATTGATCTTCTACCGTGTAATGATCCATCCATGTGTTACCTACATACATAACGCCGCAGAACTTCACTCATATCGTACTTAAAAATGTCCAAATTTATATTAGCGACGGTTGGTGCACTGTTGCTGCAATGCACCTCCGCATTATGACAATTTGATTCCCTCATTCAGTTGAGTACTACTACGTATATGATATGCAACGGAAATATACGAGCGAGTCAAAGTATTGTAATTGACGTCACCATCAGCCGTCGCTGTTCTGAACAGGAGTATGCATCGTGTCAAACGGTCTTAAGGTATGCAGGGAATCCATCTAATCCGTGGACGAAATATAATTGCTTTTCTGGCCTAAGAATTTAAAATAGCAATGTTAGGAGACAAATGCTGCACAACAAAAGGTTATATTGAAGTATACGGGGTGCTCAGGTTCCATAGCGCACGATATTTTTTTATAGAACGTCTTTTATGTTGTTATTATTGTGTTTTTAAATGCTCTTCTTCAGTTCATGTAAACTTTCAACAATATTGTCTATGCCTATTTATCTTAATTTTTGAAATAATTAACATAATTTGGGATTTTGGGAAAGGTCGTTGTTTTTAATGGTCGATATATTTCACGTATTACATGCTACGGTGGTGATTAAAAACGTTATTCAATTGAGTATTTTTTGGAATTTGCGGCAATATAGCCATCGAATCGTTGATGTTTGATTCATGCTACTTCAATTTTTTATATGAAATACCCATACAACGCAATTTTTTGACACATTATATCCGGTGTTACTGGCTTATGCAATTTAAATAAACTAATTAACTATATATATATTTCCAAAATTTGATGGAGAGACTGTTCTAGAATTTCTTTTATACACGTTTTCTTATACCTAAAATGTAATTGTTTCTCTAAAAATATTAATTTAGAAATTTTCTATTTTCAGTATGAGGATGAAGGATCATATTCTAAAGGTCACAACACTAAGGGTGAACACAACGTCCATAAGAATGAGGAATATGAAAAGAAACAGGAATTTTATGATGAATTCCATGAAGGAGGTGATGAAGAAAAACACGGTGCTTTCCATCAAGAAAGCGATTATAAAAAAGGAGGATCTCAGAAATCTGGACATCATAAATCGGACAACCACAAAGATCATTACGGAAAGAAGGGACATCATGAGAAGGGTGAACATTACAATGAAGATAAAGGTCATAACGTTGACAGTGCTCATGATGAACATTATAAACATGGAGATAGATACGGCAAAAAAGGCGGTCACAAAGAATTAAACAAGTGGGGGCACAAGCAAGGTGATGCATATGAAGACGGAGATCATGGATCTAGTCATAATGTCGACAATGATTACGCTCAGCACGGCGGTTATGACGGAGATCACATCAGTGATAGCCACACGCATTATATAATTACCCATCATTGATCGACTCAATTTGTTGAAGATTGGAATGTTAAATTGTTATTTTTTTTGCTACTTGTTACACTAATATAATTTATTTATAAATGTTACTGCGTGTAATTTTCTTTTAGTTAGAAGTTTAAGTATGTATATTGCAGTGATTAGCAATGGTCAGATTACTCTATATTTTATATTACCCCATCATCGTAACAACTTAAATATTAAAGACTAATCCATGTTCTACAGATACTACCCGCTTATTAATTGTTGTAGTTTTAATCTAGTATTGATACATAAGTTTTTGCAGTTGTGAGTTAGGTAATATGCCTGAAATACAACAAACACGATTAACAAGGAAAGTATTTCACAAAAATATTACAAGTCACATCAAAGAGTCAAAGAAATTTGCAAGTTTCACAGTCAGTAGCTGATTTGTCATTCTGCAACAAAAGATATCACAAAATCTGCTCTGTGCATCTATTACAAATTAGGTTTAACCCATCAACGCATTACACGTAAACAGTGTTGGTTGAGATGCACTACATACAAAAAACTCCCCCAAGCAGTTCTTTTAATTTAAAAAGGGATTTGTCAGGAAGCTGTTGCATGTCTGAATATGAGGGTGTGTGTACAAATGTTATGACAATACTTCAGTAGGTGACCAAGAACAGACACAGTTCAAGTGGAACAACAGCTCTGTGAAGTTCAAAACTTACGCTAAACTATTGACAGGCACGCCTGCGTATAGAAACAGTCCTCGCGATGGTCGCTGGAAATATAGTATATGAGGAAATTCTTCTTTCGTTGCAATAGAGGTTAGATCGCTGACACTGAGCCTTCGTTGGTAAATAAACAAGTGGGTTATTGACGTGTACAGAAAATAACACACACAAAATTGGTAATTTTCCATTACAATGTTACACTTGAAAAAAATTGAGACATACAGTGTCAAAGTTCAAATATCAAAAATTAATTAAACGCAGTTAACGTGTAGTTCACAAACAAGAATCCATAGTTACACCTGTCAAAAGTAAGCAATAAAATTATTGTCATTTGCTTGTTCTAAAGTAAATTTTACCTTTAGCGCCTTTATCAATGAAAATGGCACAATTAAGTGTTAATGATGATCGGTTACGGCGACAGGGTCAGATCACATCAAGAAGTGTGTCGGATTTGTAGAGATAAGTATCCAAATCAGCCCATCAGCTACGCCTCTCATGTCTCATTACATTGCCAGATTAGAGTCAAGCTCAACAGGGTCTTCTTTCCCCTCTAGCGTTTCCAAGCCCGTTTCCTTGGCAGTGGTTTCGCTAAATAGTAGGTAGGGACAGTAGCAATCTCGTTAATTCATTCATGCGCGTAACTAATTAGATGACAAGGCATTTGGCTATATATATACTCTTTATTGATCTTTATGCAAAATACAAGTATCAATAAACATTTTCGGGGATGTTGCTTCCGATTAGCTTAATATAAAGTGTAACTGTCCCTCCCTATGAAGGGAAATGTCTCCCAACCAATCGACCATATCAACCTCACGAAATCGCGATGAACAGAAGAACTGCCACATTTTATCATCTACAGAATATCGCGCACCACTCCATTACCCAAACTAACGGACCGCACAACTGATCTATTTAAATCACATCAGATACTCTTCGATCCCACTATCACCGTCTGGACGCTGATCTGCATCGCCTCACTATATCTATGCCGAGGAGCCGTCAAAAAACGCGAATGATTGACGTTGTTGGTGTAAGAAACCCTCAGGACTCCCAGTGGACGCTGACATCGACCACGATAAATTGTTCGCGGCGAAAGGAGATCCGGTTTACGCAGTCCGATGGACGAGCGGATGGTAGACTCGACCTCGAGTTGAAAGCTATGCTTTGTAGCCGCCCTTTCAATTGTCTTAACTATGCGGTCATGGCATTGTATCCGATGCCAGTGGACTGCTAGACAGCCCTGTAACGCATGGCTCAGGGTCTCCACCCGGCTGCACCCTGCCTTGCAGCGCTTGTTCTCCGGCGGGTTTCACAGTATACCAACAGTTGGAACAGCATTACCCCTCAAAAGAACAGCGCTCACAAAGTCTTTCCCGAACCAAAATCGCCGGGGAGGAATCCACCCACGGAGTTGGAATCGTAGCATCCTTGGCGTAGGCCGTTCCCATTGTATGAGACCTCCAAGGCGTTAGGGAAGATCGTGGAGATCCGCCTATTATTCCGACCATATCTTTCTACATAGGGGGATATCCTTTCCTATAGTCTTCGACAGGTGTTAGCTATCCGAAGTGTGGCGGGCTCAGACGATATACCAATACCTTCCAGAGTCGTAGACATATGGGCGGGATTGCCGCAGCGTAAAGGTAGGCGTCGGGACGCGCGATAAGTTTGTCGGCAACTAGGTTGAAAATAAAGGGCGACAAAGGATCGCCCTGCCTTATGCCACGCCTTAAAGGTATCTCGTCCGTAGTTTACCCCATACTGGACACGGTACTGGCAGCACTACGCTAAGTGTCTATCATGTAGTTAATAAATTCTTCCTCTACTCCTGCTCTTCTTAGCGCCCGACACATAGTATGGTGGGATACCATATCAAAGGCCTTCCGGAAATCCAAAGTTAATATTGTGTGGGCCCTCGCTCTCTTTCTACAGGTCTTCATGCAGTGTTTCAGAGCTAAGTTATTGATGAGGCATGAGGCATCCATCCTTAGGAAACCCCATTGGTGAGGGTGAGGGAGAGAGGACATACGTCATCCCAGAATCTTGTGAAGGACGCGAAGAAACACCCATGTTACCTTTAACGGTCTCCATTTATCCATATCAGGGTCCACAACTCCTTTGGGAATTAATACGGTTCTGGCCAGCCTCATCGAAGATGGCACCAGCTATAATGCTGGTCACCATTACGTTAAATAGTAGCACTAGCTTCTGGAAGTTGATCCTCGTAAGGGCAGAGTGACTGTATCAGGCCCAGCAGCATTAGATTTAGTCATCGCCCTGGTCACCTCCTATGGGTAACAGGTACCATGATCGGCTCCTCGGCAATCTTCTGATCAGAGATGTCATGACCATCAGGCGGAGACTCGGTTCCAAACAGCTCCACATAACGCCGCTCTATCGCATCAACAGAGGGCACCTCCGCCCAAACAACCTCGTTGGCACCTAGTAGCCATCGAGTATGTCAGCAGCCAACTGCGCGGTATTAGTCCTATAATGATTCTGCACGGTCTTATAAAGAAGGGCTCGTCCCGCACTAACCCTCTACGCTCGCCCACCAGCAACGGCACGCTGCCGCGCACCAGCCGCATGTGAAGTGCCAACCTCCGCAGCCCGCCCAAAGACAAAACACATCCGAGTGTCGAGTGCTAATAGTCTCTCCCTGCCCGGATTATCGGACATAATAGCAAAAAGCTCGTTATCGTGCACGTTCCATCCGGTGTTGTCTTCGAAATATCTCGATACAAACGCCAATAGTCTCCCACGCACGGACAAAGGAACACCCACGGGACCCGCAGAGGAACGAATAATCGGCGAAACTGGAAAGAAAACGTCGTCAACCACGAAAAAAGTCTCAGTAGGCGCAACCGAATCGTCGACAGTCCCCAAAAATATCACCACCAGAAGTATCATGAGTAGATTTCTCTTTTAGGTTCGTCGCGGACGAAGGAACAACCGGATGCGGCACCAGACAGCACAGGGGATGAGATATCATCGCCAACCATCGGGAGAAGATTGCCCCTGCATACGCCTGGACTATTATCCACAGTGCTGTGACGCGACATCACTAGCGGGAGATCCTGGTTCCTATGGTAAACCTTTAATGCTGCCAATCAATTCTTATTATTTTTTATTATTCCTTCGCAATCTCCTCCTAAGAATAGATGCTAGACCTAGAGGCAGGTAGAGATTAATCGTCCTACCGATGTACGCAGCCTCCCAATGAGCCATCTCAATCATTCGTCGTCAAATTTCTTTTCGTATTACCTGGTTTTACGTTTTATGGCCTCTAGTGTGGATTTCTAGATCACCATGTTACTCATCGGGATGTCTGTGCTTCATATGTTGACGCATCTCGGAATACATCTTAAACTTAAACGAAGAGCAGACTGGACAAATATTATCATCCACACCCAGGCGACAATAATAGCGCAGATGCTGATCGCGCTAAAATCGCGTTAAAAACCATTTAAAATATTACCAAATTACCTGATAATCCGTCACGAAGTTACAGTGACAGTTACAAACTTGGGCTATCCTTCAAATAAAAGTCCACATTCCACAGGATACGAAACACAAGAATGAAGTAAGAAGCAGGACGTCTCAATCTAAACACAATAAAGAGACACAGCGGAAAAATACTCGCCGTATATTCGAGGCATACGTTTACAACCCCTTCCTGTAAGCGCCGCCAAATAGCAAAACTCTCTTACGACACTGAAACGCGTAACAACTATTGTGGTTTGGGACGACACAGAATCGCTGGAATCACGTTAAAACCGTATAAAACAATTTCAAAATCGTCCGATAATTTCCGTACATGTGACAGTGACACTAACAAGAGAGTTGTACTTACTCCTGCCATTTATCCGCGTTTGCTTGGATTTCTTCAGGTTGAGCTCAGAGTACTGGACAGAAACATTGTCATACCCGCAGGGGCCATCGCAATGCTTTGTTTTAATTAGACAGTCGGATTCCCCTAGTCCGTGCCAGTTCTGAGCTGATCGTTGAATGGCAGCTGAAGAGGTCATCGACAAACGGACGGAGGTTCAGCATTATTGCTTAATCTCGTGTGGCTAAACGCCGCCTGTCTCTCTTACAAGAATTATTTGTACGCCGACAGTAAAAACCGCACACGGTCGCGACGAGAACGCCGGATCAACGCGCCTTTGAAATGCCGAGAATAGGCCTAATTAATAGACTAGAGTCTCGTTCGTTATCGGAATTAACCAGACAAATCACTGCACTAACTAAGAACGGCGGCCATGCACCACCACCCACCGAATTAAGATAGAGCTGTCAATCCTTCCGATGTCTAGGCCTGGTGAGGTTTCCCGTGTTGAGTCAAATGAAGCCGTAGGCTCCATTCCTGGTGGTGCCCTTCCGTCAATTCTTGTAACTTTCAGCTTTGCAACTATACTTCCCCGGCTTTGGTTTCCCGGAAGCTGCCCGCTCAGTCATCGGAGGAATGTCGGCGGATCGCTAGCTGGCATCGTTTATGGTTAGAACTAGGACGGTATCTGATCTTCTTCGAACCTCTAACTTTCGCTCTTGATCAATGAAAGCATTTTTTGGCAAATGCTTTCGCTTCCGTCTGCCTTGCGACGATTCAAGAATATCACCTCTAACGTCGCAATACGAATGCCATACCTGTTCCTTAATTAATTAATCAATCATTAACAACAAAGGTTGAGGTCCTATTCTATTATTCGTAAACGTGCCGGGCCACCTCGATACTCGGTAAAGAGCACCGCGGCGGGATTTGAAAACGGACCGCCCCCAAAAGGGCCGAGTCCACCGGCAGGACGTCCCGCGGACTCGCCAGTTAAATACCGCGAGCGATGAACCGGCGGCGCGGGACACAAATTCGACTACGAACTTTTAAACCGCAACAACTTTAATGTTGGAGCTGTTGGAGCCGGAATTACCACGGCTGCTGACATCAGACTTGAACCTCGTTAAAGGGTTTAGAGTGTACTCATTCCGATTACGGGGTCTCGGATAAGTCCCATATCGTTATTTTTCGTTACTACCTCCCCGTACCAGGAATGGGTAATTTGCGCGCTTGCTGTCTTCCTTGGATGTGGTAGCTGTTTCTCAGGTTTCTTCGTCGGAATCGGATCCTGATTTCTCGTTACCCGTTAAAACTATGGTAGGCGCAGAACCAATCATCGAAAGTTGATAAGGCAGACATTTGAAAGATGCGTCGCATATGTAAGACCTTGCGATCAACAAAAAGTTATCCAGAGTCTCCAAGGTGTTCGATGACAAGTATAAAGTCTGCCACCGATTGGTTGTGATTTAGTAAGAGATAATATCTATGGAAGAAATACTACCACCGATACAGAATTACACAAAATTCGTCCGAGAACGGCAACTTCCACTTTTAAATACATACTTCTGGCATTAGAGCGCAAGATGCCGAGAATGGTCGTAGGGCCGGGAATCACGAATGTCGCCGCACTTATATCGTACTTGTATGATCTGTATCAGTCGAACACCTAACTCAGACGGAACTATATTGCACTGGATAGCTGCATAAATATGTCAAGACTAGTCTATCACAAATAGCATTGTATATAAGTTCTGCGTAATTTAATTACAGCACAATTCCCAGAACTTTGGAAACATCACTCATATAATCAATAATTGACTTTTCTCCTTTGTTTGGCGCCTGTCTTGTATATTTGTGTATTTCCTTATGTTGATAGAATATGTTACTATCATATTGTGGCTATGACCGTACTCTAGACGCCTCTTGCCGTTGTTATTCTTGATTATTTCCCCATATTTTTCAATTACTGCTTTCCCACTCTTCCATTAAAATTACCTACTACTACACTTCTATCTCTTATTAGTTCCCAAAATATATCCTTCTTTCTACCTTTTTGCCATTCGTGCTTCTAGAGTTCCATGTTCCAATTTCAAATCCATTTCTTTTACTTCTACTAGGTACTGTTTTTATTTCGTTCTATAAAATTTTCACTCATTTTCCTAATCTTCGCTAGGTTCTTTAATTTACCGGGGTTTTTGGATATCTCATTTTCACCCCTCTTGGTTCACCCACATTTTTCTATATCCCATTTTAACTGGCTTGTCCATCTTCCTAATTTCCTCTACCCTTCTTCTAATTGCATTCTGTATCTCTCTGTTTCTTTTCGATAGATATTCTTTTTTATATTCTTAAGTTTATGTTTATTTGTTTATTTTTCATTACCTTACAGTTCTCAGTATTTTGCATTTGGATGAGACAGGCTTTCTCTCCTATCTTTATTGCTCTCTTAACACTTGCTTTGATTCCAATTTGTGTCACTATTAGGTTCTTTTCCTTAATACCCGTTCATCTTCTGGGTCCATTCGTACCCCCGCATTGCAATGTTATTTCTTTCTTTTTCATTTTCTAATTTTCCCACTATATCATCCATTTACCTAACTTTATATTGAAGTATCACATTCTCCTTTTTTATCACTTCTTCTTCTTCCAGCTCTTCTCTATATTCTTGATGTCCTTTTCTCACCTTTTTCATTTCTGCAGTTAGGTTGGATAAAGTTACATTTATCGTTTGCAACATTTTCAGCGTATTTTCCATGTTTTCATCCCTTTTGGGTGTATTTTCTCGAGTTGTCATAGTTTTTTTTTTACTTTTGTTGAAGGGAAATTCCCACTCTC
Organism: Oryctes borbonicus; assembly: GCA_902654985.2. Classification (NCBI taxonomy): domain Eukaryota; kingdom Metazoa; phylum Arthropoda; class Insecta; order Coleoptera; family Scarabaeidae; genus Oryctes; species Oryctes borbonicus. The sequence continues at coordinate 9,320,657 of LR736863.1, read as the reverse complement.
CCTTAGTTCTCCTTCTCTTTATGTCATCTAATGAGTAATCGTCGCTATCATCTATATTTTAATATAGCTATGCTTTTTCTGTACGTTGTGAAAACGTCACAGAACTGAATCAACTTTTCGAAGTTTTGCGTTGTTATCAACGCACTTTCTTTAACGAAAATCAAACACTTCTTCGGCTAGTACTACAATACTTATGAATCACAAAATAAATTGCGAATGTTTACCAAAAAACAAATTAATTAATCAAGAAAAGACGTTAAATAAGAATAAGTAAAACTGTTGATAACCTATACAATTGAAGCAGAAGAGTAAATTAGAACGAATAATGCTTTCTGAGCTAAATTATTATACCTACCCCAAAACATTATGACCAAATAGCAGCATAAACTTCAAACTAGGTACAAATTACATCATTGCCAAGTATATTTGAATTGCGTTTACGAAGAGTAAATGAGAATACCGAATGATACGATTATTTACGACTAAGTTGAAAATAATACACCACACACTTGTGTCTGGCAATCGTATTTTCTATTCTGCCAACAATGTGCAATTCTATTTGATTCTTGTCTATTATAGAATGAGATACCGACAGGTGCCGACAGTTACCGATCAACCGATTTCTAAGGAAAGTTTACTTAATTTGTTTGTTGTTATTTTGTTAGCGAAAGTCAGGTGAAAACAGAAACCTGTTTGGAATTTTCAGAGGTGTCAAAAGATGTCACTCTGATAATATTTGGGTTGTGATGTACGTAATGTTTATACTGATAAATATTTATCGTGAATGTCACACGCAAATTATTGCAATATATACTGATGGAGGTTACTGCTTATTTTAATGTACTAACCTTTACATTGTTGCATTAAAAGCGTTGGTTTTATTTTGTGAAATGGATCATTTAGCACAAGATTTATCAGTTGCTTTAGAGGAGACCGAATCATGTGGACCAATTACCCTCGAAAACAATAGGAAATGGGGTATACGAAGGCGAACCCGTTCTGCTGGTAACTTGCGTAAGTACTAATTACATTAAGTTATAATGTAGGTTTATATTCTTTAATACATCTAGATATTTACACCAACAAATCTGGCGATAACCAATCAGAAGATAGCTCCAGTAGTAATTCAGAAATTAGAATTCAAGACCGAAATAAAGCCAAATATGCAACTAGTTTCCATCACTCTGATTCAGATGATATGTCGTTAAGCTTCACAGTGGCTCGAGCTATTAGTACTCGATCTCAATCTTTGCGGATGAAAAATTCCCTTCAAGCTTTTATTAGAACAAGATATAGTAAAATAGGTGTGATTTCTAAAATATTTTATATGTAGAAACTGACATTTATTATATGTGTTTTAGGTATGAGCCATAGTCTAGAAAGCGATTCTTTCAATGAACATTCACCAGCTCGGCCAAACCTACGACGTAAACGGAAATTAAAAAGAATGAGTATTGATGAAACACCAATACCACCTTGTGGGAAGAGGAAAAGACCTCAACGATTGGACGTTATAGACAGCGGACGCTCTCTGAGATGTACTTCTAAAATAAAACCTTTGCATCAAAGTGTAGTTGAGAAAATTGAAAAATTTTACCATACAGATAATGATGTAAGTATTTACAAACCTAGAAATATATACATAAATGTGGCTAAGTTTGTCAAAGATTTCATCGTAATTTGAAAAAGTGAAAAGCAGACATAGTGCTGAACTACTTGAGGTTTTATTTAAAAAACCGTGGTTTCTAAAATTTCATTTTAAAGCTATAGGCAGTTGCGTCAAGTAACTGCTTGACTGATCAAACGAAACACCATACATACTGTATAATTTTTCAGATTGCAATAAAATCATCTATTTAAGAAAACAAAACTTAATATTTATGTCTATATTAGGTATTAAAGATTTTTTCTTTAATAATTGTGTGCTTCCTAATTGTTCTATATTGTTCTAAATTATACAAGCAATTTCGAATAAGTCCGTTTTGGAGCAATAAATTTAATAGTGAAATTGAAAAAATTCTGTTAAAATTGAAGATTAGTGAACATTTTAGAATTTCAATTTTGACGTTTTTTTTTTTCAATTTATTGCCTGAAAAAAGTTAACCATATATATGCATATAATTAAGTCATTGATTAACAGATGGACAGCTGGATGTAAATAAGCGCGATCACTGCCAAGTCCGAGACGTAGATGGCGCATTGTTGATTTGAAGTGTGAATAAAAACCGGACATTTTTAATAAATAATGTATCTATTGAATATATGAAAGCAAGTAGTCAGCTCATTGGTTATCAAACTTTCGCGGGCGATTTAAGTGGATGATTTTGACAATAAAGATGGTATCCGCATCATGACGTCAAGAAATTGGCGAATATGTTCGCCAATTCAAATCATCCCCGAAATTTAAGAAATGCTTATTGAGTAATGTAGTCATATTGGAATTACAAAAACAGGCTAATGTCGGTTATCATCTTTCGAACACATTTTCACTCGTTTGTACTTATTTAAAATTCGCATTCAATTAACTGTTAAATATGGCGATGAGAATGTGTCGCCTAAGCGTCAGCATTTTGAAATAGTACACAACAAAGGTAGAAATGTTATTATTATTTGAAGTGGAACCAAGGCAAGATGAACAACGATTATATATTTTCAATTTGGGAAATTCGACTCCAACAAGGAAGAAGTATTATATCTAACGGTTCGAGGTGGAACTTTTAATTCACGAATTTTCAACATGCATAGACGCAAGAAAATCGACGAAATTTGCTGCTTACTAAAGTAGGTAGACCCTTTCAAGGTATTAATTGACTATTTCAAAACGACTACGGTAAATACGCAAGCATATAGTGAGGTAAAGAGTGTTTTAGACAGTTACCATGGAAAACAAACTTATATTTTTGCAGAGCGTATAAGTTGTGTTTCATTGCTCGAGTCCGTTAGGCAATTTGCAGCTGGTTTACGAGATTTACCTGCATGTTGTGAATTCGGTAGTAGTTCCCAAGAAAGTTCACGTAATGAGCTAATAGTTGGAATAAATTACCCTGAATGGTAAGAGCAATTAATTCGCACCCACCCATCGATAATAAAAACAGTTAGTATTTACTTTTTATTCTCAGTCCGATAGACATGCGAATTATATACATAAACCGATATTTAATAAACATGGAAAACTCTCTAAACAATTTACAAAACAACTAGTGGTAAATTTAAACAAAGACTATATATTCTGTGGTAGTTTAAAACACAAAAACAAAAATAAGTGTCAAGGGTGGCAATGCTAAAATTAAGATCAACAAATAGAAACATAAAATGAGACATTTACGTAAAAGTACAGATCATGGAGAAAACGGTGTTGATGAAAACAATTTGGACGACACATATTATGGATGCTTTGTAGAAATTCATTGTTTCTGTATATCGTGTACTTTAAAAGGGGCATTGGAAATGGACTCAAAGTGATGAAAAGGTTTTCACAGAACGCGAAAATCAATTAACGACCTCTGAGACCTTAGTGCACTAAAGTCACGATTTACCCATCGTCATAGTAAGTGACGCCAGTAACAAATGCATAGTAGAAGTTCTATTCCGCGAGTTTTCCAACGGCAAACTAAAACTAGTTTACGCATCACGCAAATTTACTAACGTTGAAATGAGATATGCTATTATAGACAAAGAAGCTTTAGGCTTCTAGAAAGAATTTTTAGAGAAAATAGAACAACTTTTAAAGTACCAAGTAATAGACTTCTACGTTGGACCATGTTATTAAACAGTTACGACGACTAAATATCAAGCAGGCAAAGACAACTTTGCAACTGACGGTTTGTCTTGCTTGCCAGTGAATGAAGTCACTTGATCTGACACAGAGGATATGCGACTCCCTAAAAAATGGCATCTTTTACAATTACGACTATGGTAAATAGACGGAAATTATGGGATGAAAACTACGAAAGACAGAGTTTTCCAAAGGATTATAATATATGCGAATACGTATTGGCTAGAGAAGAAAAATAGTGTTTGCCGCATTTCGAAAAACGTGATGAAATGTCTTTTGATGATTCTATATTGCTGTGGAAAGGTAGGATTTGTACAGCAGAGTCTCTTCAACATGGAATTCTGGACATGTTGCACGATGGCTACCCCGGAATCAGTGCTATGCAATCTATGACACGGTACCATGTACAGGCTGATTTAAATTAATTGCGCACCATTGCTATATCTGTTATTATTGATTATAGAAAGTACCAAACGTTAAAAGTAAGTCGAACTTGTGCAGCATGTGGTCACACCATTGATAAATTTTATTGTGACCCATAGCGATTATTTTTCTTATTAAACATACCTCTATTGGAGAAATTCGCTTTACCGCTCCATAAAATATACTGTACTCCATTCAAATTTTCATCACAAAAACAACCATTGACAGAAGAAAGCCAACCTGCTGCCTAAATCTCCTGGTTGTAATGTTTATAAGGTTCGGTACATACTTATGCTTTTTTTAAATTCTCTGAACTAATGCATAACATAAACCCAATTCTTTAGTAGCGATGGGCTTCAAAATATACTAATTCTGTAATTTCTACTTCTTCATTGATAATATTTTTCTTTGTCCTTTTCTTTTTAAATAAGTAATCACGTTGTCTAAACTGTTTGTAAAGTTTTCGAAAGTAACGTCGATATGGCTGTCGTAAAAGACAGTTCAGCATAATATTCGCTAGTCCTTCTTGAATGTTTGCCGCATGTTTCCAACATATCGTATTTCACCAAATGAAGAAATACCATTGTAATATATTATCTAATACTGAATAACGAAAGATAACAAAAAATGTTCGAAAAACTAATAGTAACAATAATAATAGAGGACTAAAAAACACAACACAAAATCAAATAATCAACTATTTTTAATATTAAACAAATTCACTACGTTTTTGACAACTTCAAAGGGCTTTGGTTTAAACTAAAGAAGTCTACTGTAAATTTTATACATCTCTGCCATCAGCTAAAATAAAAAAAATAACTTAAAATATCTTTCAAAATGTTAAAAAATATACATTAAAGAAAATTATAAATTTCAAAATTTCTCGGAAATGCATGATGCAATTGTTTTTTCGTATACTGCACATTAATCAGCATTAAAAGCACTATTATTTTGGTAATTTAACCTATCTTCTACAATCAATAATAACAGAGATAGCAATGGAGCGCACTTAATTTGAAATCTTGTACACTATGTCAAGAGTCAAACAAAATGACAGAAACACTCCTTTGTACCCATGGAGAGTGCCGCCTCAGCCTTGGTCTTACATACATATTAACCTCGCTGGTCCGTTCGAAGGAAGAATGTGTGTATTTGCAATTGTACTACATAGTACTAGTTAATATAACATAAAATGTCAGCAATTTTGTTTTACAAAAGTAGCAGGATGTTTTTGTTAATATAGTATATGATGCCTTGTGCTTCAATCACTGCCATCTACGGTTGTAAATATTAATTCCTATTAGCTGCTTCTCGAAATATATCAAGAGGGCGACGCCATACCACTAAGGAAATTATAGACAGGGAGGTGCAAGAAAAAGATTGGAGTGCAATGGAAAAGTGTCACGCAATTTTCCGTTACTTGTCTTATTGTATTCCTTTCTTCGGTGATGTATGATATGTATGATATAGTGCATTTAGGAAATACACGTTTATCAACTTTTTTTGTATATTTCTTCAAAACAAATTTTATATAACATTTTAAAATGTCTAATGTTTCTTCGATTATTTTTTTAATGTGTGGTGGGAAGTATAATCTTTTCATAACCTCAGCGTCTTTACTATATAAATTGCGTGTGTAAAGTGTTCCATGGCTTTGTACTTATCACCCCCTCGCCGGAAAGAGTGAAACGCAGTTAATTGCTCCCTAACATATGAATAGTGACTCGACAGTGTACCGAATTCACTAAGAAAACTTGATCTTAGCGGATCCAATAATATGTCGCTCTTTCCATTTTATTGTTTTTTGGCTTTTTTGGCTATAAATCGAAATCAGAGGGGAAGCGGTATGATAGTGAGAGACTAGCCGCATAAACATTGTATCAACCATTTCTTTCTGGCAAGTGCGAGAGTTGCGCGGATATTTTGCCGAATCTTAATGTACACTTAATTTTTTAATGAAATGATGTTCGCTTCACGAATTCAGCCTTTTTAAGCAATTTATGATAATTAACTGTTCAAAAAAAATAGTTTACCATATAAATAAAATTATCAGTCCATCTTGAAATGCCGCGCTATCTTTGCTCAAATATACTGAGCCAATTTAAAACAGAATTCTTAGCGTTACTACTAGTAGTTTCGTTCGTTTATTATAAAATTATTTCTGTTAATTACTAATTCTATTAATCTAATAACGAATTGTAAGATCTAGCATTATTATATGATCGAGAGCATTTATCTGTTTCTTCTCGCTACATATTTTAGTGCAGTCAAATGGAAACGCAGTACGTAAATGATAATTGTGACGTAGTCAGTGAAAGCAGTTTAAGCTGGAGCGGCGGCGAAGGTCATGAAGGTGATGATGAACTGACAGATTGGGCTCCGTCTCAAGACAATATGTCGGCAATGGATCAGTCATCATGGAACGAAACAGATCCTCGGGAAATTCGAGCAGGTTTGTATACATATTCATAGAAGTGTTAAAAAATTACCATTTGGCTTAATACTAGTTATAATCCATGCAGTAGAGCGCTGTAATCGGCCATATTGCAAAATCAAAATCAAAAATAACGAAGGAAAAACGGAAAATTCAAAAGGTAAAATGTTTTGTTTCGTTGTAGATTATTTAAAATTGTTATTCTTAAAATTTTTAAGCACTGTAAACCCTAAGTCTACTGACACACTTTCCGCGAAATTGCCGGCCTATAATAGATGAATAGAGAAAGGAACACGAGATTGAAATTTTTGTAAATAGAAGTACAGTAAAACTTCGATTAACCGTCACCGTTAGGACCAGGACTGTAACGGAATATCGAATAGACGGATAACATAAATCTCTTAATACATATGTGCAAATACGTGCTGCTGGGTTGGATGGAAAATGAAAATAAAATCCTTTAAAAGTAAAAATAACAGATATATTTAATTTTACAAAACGAACAACATAAACAATTATAAGAATAATATGCACATAAACTTACATTACTTTAAAATAATCTCCTTCTGTACTTTTGAAGCTCGAGCTTTCTGCGCGACGATGTTTCGTATCTAACACAGAAGTAAGTATTCCTTTTGCATTCCAAACCAGTCGATGCACTTTGCCAACATTGTTTTTGCTTCTGTAGGTTTTCGGTTAAGACCTGATCTTTCATCGCAATCAATTTCTTCTTCATTGGTAGTTACACCAGAAACAATTTCATCGTCGCTTAAAATTTCAAAGCCTCCATCCATGTTGCTATATTGTTACTTCTTCTGGCGTATTGTTTTCACTATTTAGTCCTACATCGTTGAACAATTGCAGTATTTTGTTAAAACTAACAGTTTCAGTAACTTCATTTTCATTAATAGGTTCAGGCAAGAGTTTATTTCACTCATTTTTTAGGTTAGACACTAAAGTCCGCCCAAGCAGTGGGGACATTGGAAATAGCGTTCTTTATATTGCATCTCTTCTAAAATTCTTTGACGGCCATGGCATCATCAGATGAAAGCAAGCATTTTCTGTAACGTCGCTTCATATTTTCAATTATATTCTGGTCCATAGGCTGGATAAATGGAGTCGTGTTCGCTGCGAGAAAGAGGCATATTATTTTGCCATCATCACTTTTCAGCTCACAAGTGGGGTGCGTCCATTAACAGCTTCCTGCGGCAACTACTTTTCGACCATATGAACGCTAACTTGAGATACAAAAACGTTGGAACCATTCTGAAAAAAATGTTTGGTCATATTAAAATTTTTGAAAACTCGTGTTTTTTTTCTTGATTTACTGATCACTAACGGGAAAATCTATGATTACTAGTGGCATTTGCACAGACCATAATAGTGATCCGATCTTTTTGAACCTTAAAACCTAGTGCTGATTTTTCTGAAAGTGATGCTAATATCTTTTGTGGTAAAGCTTTTCAATGAAGCTCGCTACGTTTGGTCACATGTATCACTGTTATTGTAATATTTATTAACTTAGACGATCACAGATGACAGAAACTGACTGTGAGTTTGTGGCTTTTTCTTTTCATCTTCAAGAACTTTACCACTGTCATGCATGATGGATAGCAAAGTAATAATGTTTCACCTTTTTGGACAGTAAGAGGCTAACATGGCCTCACGATAAGAAATCGCTAGATTTAGAATATCTAAAAAATTAAGAAATAAAAAAAGGTAATAAAATAGCATATTTAATAAGTACTGGTAACCAATGGTATTACGCGTGACTTTTTTTTTTGCTATTCAAGCTACAAAAATGAGGTTTTTTAACTAGAGTTAGAATAGATAAAGTTAGGAAAACTCAAATTTTTGTAGAATTTTAACGATGTAAATTTCAATAAAGTTGTATTCATAAATTACGCATGGGGTCTTTAGTAACCCCATAGTAGTATGAGGGTTAAATATAATTAGAAGTGATTTGTTAAAAATTAATTTTTGGTATAATTATTGGTTTGTCACTAAATAATTCTATACCTGAATTTAGGTTGCCGACGACTACGCGATGAACGACCTGGTTTTAGCATAAGTACTGGCGCAAATGAGAGAGTAGCTAAGTTTCTACAAGATTCCACAAAGTCAGAATTACGACTTTATGGTGCCGAGCGTGAAAAATTAGGCCAATTGGCTTCACTTTATTCCTTGGAATTATGGTTTGATGGACCCGGTTCTTTACTCCGCAAAACCAACCGGACCCCGTGTATGCAGCCCACTCAAAGGCATCATAACGGTCACAGTGCAGCTCATAAAAAAATTAGAATACATGATCGCAATGTATTGTAAAAAAATGTCTGTAAATGAGAAGCATATAGACTGAGATAGCTAGAGCTCTGTAAATAGTTACTGTTTTCTAGTACGATGTAAATATAGTTTAAGTTGACCTTTTGTATTCATTCTAAAAAGTCTGATGAATATAAACTTTCAAAACATAACAAGTATGATATAATAATTTTTTTTGATATTCACAAAATGCATTTGACGTATATTTTCACTTACATGTACAAAATAATTTGAACAGGAGTAAGGTATAAATTCATGTATGAAAATATACGTTATAATCCATATATTTTTAATCGTTTGTAGAGAAGTTGTGTTTCTACGAAGATGAAACTCATCTTAAATGGGATACTACGACTTTTTGTTATATATCTCAGGCGATTGTTATAATATAAATCATAAGTACCTATGTGTATTTAGGTATATCAATACTTCCATATGTATTCATTTAGATATTATTTGGTTGTATATTTATGTTATATTATATATTTTTATTTTTAAATTTACTTTATTTTTTTATTAAACGTTTTGCAAGTGTAAATACTTAATTGAGGGATTAGTAAATGTGTAATAGACTAATATTTTTACTTTTATTAATTGGATTGTGCGTGAAGTTTGCATCTAGCGGTATTTACCGATTTTCCTTATACCAGTTCAGGTGTGATCTTCAAGCATATGAGGAGGAAACATAAGAACAACTGTTATGTCGTCTAAAATTTTTTGGTAGTTATTGCAAATTATAGAATACTTTTAGTAATTTCCCAACAATTCTCAAGGTCACTTTCGATTTTTTAATAGTGTACTCAAAATTTTTCTATAACGTTTTGAATAATAATGATAGCAAGGACTGGAGGACAAGGTAGTATGGCAAACAACACATTTTCGACCGAAGACCAAATGATGTGAGAAAAAACTCTAATTCTAGCATACTTGTTCTATCCTTACTTTCGAGGAAAAATATTATTTACAAGTACCTGCTTTTGTCCCCTACACAACGTAAAACATTGGAAAAATACGGAAAAATAGACGAGCATTGCAGCGCGAAACATAAAACGTGTGTGCGCTTTACTCTAATAAATCAAACAGAACTGAGGCTGACAATGGTTCGTTCTCTTTGTTCATCAAATTGATCAATTGATCAAATTTATTTATTGTACCAAGTTATACTTAACGAAAATTTGATTAATCTATTAATTAAGATACTAATCGCGACCATTTTGTGTTGTCCACTGTGGTTAGAATCAGTCATAATGTATCTACTACCGTTTATTTCCTTTTTATAGATACCTATTTCCAGTTTTTTGTTGTTTTATTACTAAACTATCCAGGAACTATTGCCGTCGCTTGTTCACTTCTTCTTTTACTGTGAATTTAATAGTTCTGAATTTTGAATTAATTGCCGAGGAAATCCGGAATAGTACTGTATTACCTGGTATCAAAGACCGCGAAAATATCGTCTACATACCTAAGTCAAATTCTAGCAAAATACGCGGCGTCCTTTCTCATACCTGTTTTAAATTTACTAATTAACAAGTTGGCTATGAAAAGGGACAGGGAGTTGCCCATTGCCGTACCCTCTAATTGCTCATAGTATTTGACCTCTACTTGAAAACAATTTTGGTTCATCCAAAGTGAAGTTACTCTTTTGTATTCTGCAGTTTTGGTATCATCGGTTTTGTTGAGTTTTAGGAACTTAACCAAATACTCTATGGTTTTTGGAATCAGTACACTGGGGAAGAGTGAACAAACGTCAAACGATAAAATTTTCCCAAGTAGGGAAGTGGGGTAGAACAGGCATGCTCGAATTAGAATTTCTTCTCACATCATTCGGTCTTCGGTTGAAAATGAGGATAAACTTATCCTCGAATCAGCTGTCTCGAATTAATCAATAAATTGGAGTGGTGCCGAGTGTGCAGATACTTTTATGACGTTTTGGCTCATTTTGACCATCATCAACTTTCTTATTTCTTATCAGCGGCATATTGGATTTTGATACTGCCAGAAAGAACTTTTTTCTGATTTCAACCATGTGTAATACATTGACAAACGTTTTTGATGCGCTTTAATAGACGAAAGATGTATTTCAAGGTTATATGAGGCAGTCATGAAATTTCAAACTGTCAAACATCTCAATTATCCTTCATTAGTAATAGAAAAATGTCCACTAATGAAGAGAAACAAGTATTTCTTATTTATCGAACCGAAATACAACAATAGCGAGTACAAGATTGTTTCCAATTGCGTCCAGAACGGTACTATTTTTCTAGATCTCTGAAGAAGCTTAGTCGAGAATGGAATTCCAATGAAAATCAACGTGATATTTTATAAATGGTAAATTGAAGGTGTATTTTTGCAAAGTTGATGTATGTTACGGGGACTGTTGAAGTATTATGAGGCATTCCTTCTAAACCACAAATCTCGGGTGAATCCAAACCTCGGTTGTATGGTCTTCCCAAGAATCGCAAGCAAGGCATATCTCTCAGGCCTATTGTTAGCACTATAAAGTTCCCTACCTACCACTTATTCAACATCCAACATCCTCGAGAAACACATACATACAATAGTTCTCAGTTATCAATTCCTTGGTTCACCGGGCAGTGACAGTCTCTAAACCCAACTATCTCCCCACCGAGCTAAATCATCTACGGAAGACCCTCCTCAACAATGGTTTTCATAATAAGGATATTAACAGAATCATCAACAAAGATCTTCATCAAATCAGTAAACTGGCGAATGATCTAGAATTGGCGAAACAGGACGCTCTGTCAGAACTCGTTTGACGGAGCATGAACATTCGCTTTCCCTCTAACTTGGATTTCGCTGAGCATCATCTGGACACTGGCTACCAGATATTATTGAGTGCGACCTTTGTAATTTTTTCCACTATTTCAATCGGAAAATTAGAGATCCATAAATATTCCAAGAATGATACTAGAGATACAAGTTATCCTATCGCAGTCATATGGAAACCCGTAATCTGTAATAATCAATCCTTGACCCTTGCCCGTGATACCCGACCAATCAGCGACAGGCCCCGCCCACTGCCGGTATAAAAGCGTGCTGTTTCCTTTGTATCCCTCGTGATTTTTCTCCTCTGACATGGCTCACATGCTAAGTTACCGTGATCAACTGCTTCCTCCTCAGCTGGTTTCGCCTCTGGTGTGGTTTACATGTTGAGTTACTGTGCTAACTCTGGCCTATCACATTTCCCTCTGCCGAAGAAGTTCCATATGATTATGGCGGAAACGTTGAATTTTCGATTAACTATGACATGGTTCGAACCCAGAACACGTTTAGTTTTTACTGATTCTGGCCGTAGAAGCTTACGTTATTACTTCAGGCAGAGTGACGTCAGCGTTTACGCTAAAGCGTTGAGCGAAGGAATCGTAGAGACGCAATAGGTTGCGTCTCTCCCATTAGGATGAGAGAATTGGGAATATATCTGCATCTTTTTCTATTCTCTCTCTAGACAAAAATTATTTGCCGCTAAGGTGCAACCCTCTATAGATTTTTTTTAATAAACCTTGAACAATGACTCGCAGGCAGCTGGCGAATATGAATGAAATAAGGAAATGCGTTATTTTTGTCTTTGGAGATTTAATGAATAATTGTATCTATTAGCCGCTCGAGAAATTGTATATATTCGGTTTTAAGAGGCAATATCGGGCACAGGGTTTTTGAAAAACATGTGTCATTCGTAAAATAAAACAAAAATACTAATTGGTAAATCAACTGTTGTGTGTGGTAACATTAATTTATTTAACTGCAGTTAACAAAATAATTCAAATTTCTAAAACAACAAGAGAAGTAAATAAAACATAATAAAGAAGAGAGTGGCAGCCAAAGTGAAAAAAAAAAAAAAAAAGAGGTCTAACGTTTCGACACATTTATGTCATCTTCTTCAGAAATTACAATTCACAATTAAGAAGAATAAATATAATTGCAAATTATTATTTTCTTTAAATTTTATGCATAAATTTCTATTGTTATTTATTTATTTTTTTGTTTATAAAATTAATTAAAAATTGTAATTAAGACATTGAATTAAATTTAAACATTTCACGTTATTAAAAAAATCCTTTTCTCAAACGGCAATTATAAAATTATTTATGTTCTTTGTTGGTTCAGAAAGGTAGGCGATTTCAGAAACATCGCCCTATACAGAGCGTTTCACCTGGAACTGCATTGATCAATAGATAAAATATACATCGGAAAATTCTGAAAACTTGGTAATATGCTATAGCCTATGTGTACTATCGAACTAAAATGTTTTTAATTTTATACTTCCGGTTACAGCGGAAGTAGCTGTCAACATTGTGATTTTAAATAGAACATCCTACAGTTTTGAATCTGTAATTCAATTTTGATACAACTATGTTGCTATTTCTAACCATATTTGAAATATTTGATTTTTTTGAAAATTTTTTACAGATGGACAAGTGTAACCTTTTATAACTGTGAAGGTGTAACGTGAATTGAAATTTTGCAGAACTATTGACATGTAATATTACTGCCCAAATGGATAAAGCAATATGAGGAGCATGCGATTCCTTTGCTGCTCGGTAACTACAAAAACAGAAACTGTCACCAAACACACTTAAACGAATAATAAAGAATTCTAAAAACTTCGAATACGTCAAGGCAAAAAAGCATGAACGTATACTGTTGATGGCAAAAAAAAACGGATTCATCAATGCTGGATTGTTTTGTAATGATCATGACTAACTTAGATATAGGTATACAAAGTTGGATGACATTTTAAAGTAAACTGTGCTACAATACACATTTTGTGAAACATCAAATATCAATTTCGGATGTGACAATTTTGTTGCATTTTTTTTAAGAGAAATGCGATAAGACAGGGAAAAATAGATGTGTCTAAAAAATTAAGTATTTGCGTTTTTTACATTTTGAAAATTTAATCGTAATTATCAGATATCCTGTATAATGTTTTCGAAAAATTTATTCAGGTTATATACTACCAGCGGCGGTGGGTGAACAGGTCGCGTACAGTGATTCGACTCGCTCGTGTATTGCCGTTGCATAGTACAATGTGTACAGTATGCAAAGAAAATGCACGAGCGAATCGAATAACTGTTATCGGCCTCCCATTTACGTCATCACCCACCGCCGCTGAATACTATCCTATATTGTCAACAGTTCTGCAAAATTTAAATGTTCCGAATTACACACTTACAGCTGTAATAGTTCACATGCACCACTCCATCTGTCAAAAAACGCAAATATTTGAAATATGTTAAAAAATATCAACATAGTTGTATAAAACAATCCATAAAATTAAATTACGAATTTTTTTTGGTTCCATAATACATACAGGTTATTGCATATTTCAAAGTTATTCAATGTATTGTATACCGTTGCACATGTCGATCGACGCAGTTCCCGGTGAGACAGTCTGTATATATAATGCTGAGATACTAATGAGAGACATAAAAGGTTGCCCGTTCTATTTAATTTCGAAAAAGAATATTTTAGTTACTTTGGATAAAACAATATCCGTATAATCGCGGTTCGGACATATAACAGTTTCTCATTGTACTTACATACTTGCTTCGCTGTATCTCTCAGAAACTGCGGTTTTACTTAATAATTTACGTTTATTATTAATTAGAATGTCTGTTTGCTTAAAATGTTTCTCGCAGATTAATTTGCGTCTTAACCTATCGATGTCTATCATTACAATATTAATATTGCTGCAATTTCGTATCCACTCTTTCTCAGGAAATTTGAAAAAACTTATGTTCTTATCTTTTAAGCAATTTACATAAACGCAGATCTGATTCGCGGTAGTCATCTTTCTGGAATTGCTATATTAAACCCTTTCGATGCTACCAATAAGCTAACTCAAGAGAGACTGAACCAGCTCGGTTTTATGGAATTCCAAAATCTCGGTTCCCATTCGACTTAATGCGCCATCTACATGTCGAACACTATTTTAGTTCCCGTTATACTTATACGGTTGCGTTTCTTTACAATTCTTTCACTCAACGGGTAAAGTGATACGCACACAATAATGCTCTTATTATACAGAACGCGGTAAAATATTACTGATTACTGAAACATGTGTTAACACTAATGAGTAGTGCAACTTCAACCGATTCTGTTGGCAATCCCTTCTACTAAAAAATACTACTTCAGTAGGTGTTGCCATCTATGTTTTACGAGGGCTGTTTTTTTCTCAACCTCTGCGCTCTCTCCTAAAAACAAGACAAGTGTAAATAAAATGAATTTATTGCCAAAAGTTATGTACAAATATGGTTACTTTTCTACATAATCACCGTGAAGATCGGTCCATTTGTCATATCTATGGACGAGCCTTCCAATCCCCTCTGCATAGAATTTTGCTACCAGTGAATTAACGTCCCTGACGTTGTTTTGAAGTTCCTCTGTACTCTGGATGCCCTGCCCTCCTAGCCACTTTTTCACGAAAGAGATGGAACTCGCTTGGCGCTAAGTGGGGGCTATACACCGGGTGTTTAAGAACTTCTCATCCAGAAGTCAGCATGCCTCTTCTTTTGTTTTGAATGGCTCTCCGTAATCGTTGTAAAGTCTGGCAATAAACAGCTGCATTCAACAAGCAACTGTAGCCATAACTTTCCTATTGAATGTTTTCGATTTGTTTGGTGAGTTTGAGCGCATCCATTGTTGTGACGGATTGCTTGGCGCAATAATGTTCTCATTCACGTTTAGTGCTACTGATGAACTGCTGGTTCCTCTGGGTGCACCTGAACCTGCTTTACGTGCTTTATCTTAATTTGCAATCCACAGGTTCCGACATCGTAATACAGTCGAATGATTACGATTAAGTCTACGCGCAATTGCCCGAAAACTAACACCGCCTTCATGTAGCTCCAATGTTCGACTACGAGGCATTACTCACAATTGCTTGAAACGTACTCTACGCATTTTCCTAATTTTGTAATAGATGTGTGGAACATTTGGCTCTTGTAAATGCTGAAAAGAAACTAAACCATAATGCATTGTAATAAACAATCGTTTAAGTGGACTTTCAGAAATACACTCAGCGAAATACTCTTAACAATTTAGAGGTGGTGCATTATTAATTGAAGCCTGTGTATGCTCTTCTATCTTCAATCCTTTTCTTTTTTGGGTTATTTCGGTTGTCTTGTTTAAATAACAATCCTCATGCGTTTCCGAATTTGTTTATCCTTTGTTCATTTTTTTATATACACATATATGTAAATTAAAAACAGGTAAAAATGTTTTTAATTTGTAGTATATAACATAAAAGAGGAGAAAAAATTAAAAAAGGAATGAAACGCAAAGATTGTTATTTAAACAACACAACCGGCACAACCTAAAAACAAAAACAACAAAAACCGGTTAAAAAGAAAATAAAGGAGGTAATTTCCTACTTTCAGTACGTTTTTCTTATTTCTTTCTTGCACAGTGTTCTGGAAATTCAACTGTACAAATACTTTCAGCAACAGTGCAAAACAAATCAATAAATAATTATATGCAACGGTGTAATCATTACTCCTGCATTGCCAAATAACTTATATTGTTCAGAGGCTTTCAGAGTCGTTATCGACTGTAGAATAATCTTTCCGTCTCGCCGTAAAATTCAGTCTTGACGTTTCGCTGATCTTCCTGTTAGTTTCTTCAGGAAGTTTCTAAAGACAGACACTCGGAAAATTATTATATTGTAAGAGATGAATAATGAAAATAGTTGCTATTCTAAGAAAAATCGAAATAGTAAATACTAGTGGAATCTTAGAATGTTGCAAAAGTTGAAGCCAAAAGAAACTGAAATTAAGAAGTGATGTAAATTATTATCGGAGAAATATATAACGAGGTACTTGCTCCCCCTATATATATATATATATATATATATATATATATATATAGATATCGTAATGTTTTAACGGGATTAAATTTAAGAAGTTTTCGAAATTTTACAAAAGTCTTAAATTGACAGAGAGGTCATGAATTCGAAAATGTCCCCAGACAAATGAGAAATTATTAGATGAAGTTTTAAGACGTAGAAATAAAAATAGCTACTACCCTTAAATTTTCAAAATTTTCCACTACATAAACACAATGTTTATGTTCTTCGAATACAACTTCTTCAATATTATATACTTGAACACACTTTTGACTTTTTAAATTGAAATATTTAAATAAACACTGTAAAATTAAAGGAAATCTAAGCGCAATGTGCCTGGACGACAGACATAAAATCACAAATTTGCGTTGTTTATAACCATTGTTTGATTAAACAACACATAAGTGTCGGCACCCTCCGCACCACACAAGCTTAATTTATTATATAATAATATAATAAATTAAACTTAAAACCCGTTTCGAGGACCATTTGTGTTCAAGTATATAATATTAAAGAAGTTGTATTCGAAGAACATAAACATTGTGTTTATGTAGTGGAAAATTTTGAAAATTTAAGGGTAGTAGCTATTTTTATTTCTACGTCTTAAAACTTCATCTAATAATTTCTCATTTGTCTGGGGACATTTTCGAATTCATGACCTCTCTGTCAATTTAAGACTTTTGTAAAATTTCGAAAACTTCTTAAATTTAATCCCGTTAAAACATTACGATATATATATATACAATATACTACAATATATTACAATATAATAATTTTCCGAGTGTCTGTCTTTAGAAACTTCCTGAAGAAACTAACAGGAAGATCAGCGAAACGTCAAGACTGAATTTTACGGCGAGACGGAAAGATTATTCTACAGTCGATAACGACTCTGAAAGCCTCTGAACAATATAAATTATTTGGCAATGCAGGAGTAATGATTACACCGTTGCATATAATTATTTATTGATTTGTTTTGCACTGTTGCTGAAAGTATTTGTACAGTTGAATTTCCAGAACACTGTGCAAGAAAGAAATAAGAAAAACGTACTGAAAGTAGGAAATTACCTCCTTTATTTTCTTTTTAACCGGTTTTTGTTGTTTTTGTTTTTAGGTTGTGCCGGTTGTGTTGTTTAAATAACAATCTTTGCGTTTCATTCCTTTTTTAATTTTTTCTCCTCTTTTATGTTATATACTACAAATTAAAAACATTTTTACCTGTTTTTAATTTACATATATGTGTATATAAAAAAATGAACAAAGGATAAACAAATTCGGAAACGCATGAGGATTGTTATTTAAACAAGACAACCGAAATAACCCAAAAAAGAAAAGGATTGAAGATAGAAAGGCATAATTAGTAGCGGAAATAATAATAATTAAAACGCATTAAGAGTCATTGATATCAACTCAAACGTCAACAATTTCATCTTCACCCCCTGTGTTCGGTTTTCTGCACTATTGTTCCACAGACCCACATTATAACTGGTATCGATCCACATGTAGTTTTGGTTGCCTGCTAGACTGAAACGCTTCTGCATATTTGATATTACTACAACTTTTTTTATATGTGCAAATTGCGATCTTGAAATGGATAATTATACGCTATAGTATAATGTATTTATATGTAAACAATAACGTAAACTCCATACTGCACTACTTTATCAATTAAATAATGCCGCCGAGAACGCGGGGTATAGTCCCGGCCCAGAAGTGTATGGCAGCAGAGACAATCAAACAACTTTTGTTTTAGCGATATATGCTGTTACTTTTGCGCGTAAATCCCATATTGGCGTTATGAACGTCGGAGCTGGCTCGGCAACCACCACTAAATATCAGATAAGACTAATCTGTGACATCTTAGCACTTGTACAACTTTTCGAGCTCGCACAATTCACGTAGTGTCCTCAGCGTGAGCTTGGAACACGATTTTCGCGATAATCGCATACCGGCCTTACGAACGCCGAAGTTAACCTAGAAACCATCACTAAGCATCAAATAAGACCAATCTAATTATTAAAAAGACTAATTATTATATTACTATATAATAAATTAAAATTGTGTGGTGTGGAGGGTGCCGATACTTATGTGTTGTTTACCATACTACGCCACAGTCCTTGCTATCATTATTGTTTGATTATGTTGGCAATTGTTTTAATTCCATTGTCACCTATGATAATTTTTACCCATTTAAAATATATAATGATCGAAATAGATGCCGAAATCAACGATTTTTGCTGTAGCATGATGTAGGGACGCAACTGAAACACAGATTCTGTGGTTTTTGATGACACTCTTAACCACATATAACACTAAAACGTTAAATAACACTGAGAATGTAGATGAAACGGACCCGAAAGACTTAATAGAGAAAAAGAGAAAGACACAGAAAAGTAGTGAATATAACTCTTCAAACTCTAACAATTGTAATAATGATGTAATAATAATATTTTTATTATTTTTGCGCCCCTCAGATATTCGGCTAAAAACAGGAATCTTTTTGTAAGGATCGGGCTTTGTACCAACAGATGGACCCTAATACACGATAGGTGGACAATGCAAAATGCCAAGAAGAAATGTAAATATAGTACTGGTGACAGCTAACCTCGTTGATGTTTATTTGTAACATTACAATATATTTTCCGAAAATAATTTAGTTATTGCTTGAGACTATGTAATATACTTCAAATTATGTTCTAAAGAAATATATGTCTGATATAGTTTGTGAGATATTTACAAAAATGTAAAAATCGTACAAATCGGGTAGTCAACGGCTAAAAATAATTATACTAAAATATTCTTTTAGTCTAGAATTCTGATTTTTCAGCTTCCCTTGTGAGTATCTAGTTGCTCAAACCGGTTTATGTACCTAGATGTTAACGTCTACGTATATGCAACCACATCGTTGTGGACGAAGAATAATTTAGCGTACAATTATTAGGAAATTGAAAATTTTCAAAACTACCTTCTTTTGAATCCTCTAGTAGAATTTTTCAGGTTGCAACGTCATGTATAAAATTAGGTCAACTCATGTAAATAATTTATTCGTCTTTAATATTGTTTGTACATTTAACTCTAGGAAAACATTTTCTATTAATATTTTCGTCTGTACATTTGACAAGTTTCCCAATTCGATGGTGCATTCAATTCACTTGGAGCATCATTCAAACATTGGAAGGAAATTAAAGCTACCTACAAAAATGTTGGAAGCCATACAAAGCTTATTACGTTTGAAACAATGGAGTGGTGCATTCCTATTTCTTTTGTGGTACTTGCTTACTATTCACAATTTACTACACACCCCAAAAATATAGATATTTATTCTTTCCTTGCTGAAAATACTCTAGATTCCTTGGTATTCTCTAAAAAATAGTTAGCTAGTTATTGAACGTTACCTCGGATAATTATATTCGCTGCCCTAATCCCTCGGATGTCTCTCACAAATATCAACCTGGGGTTAGTTACCCTCCAGGGAACTAGATCCGACATATTTGATTCTCTTATGATACCGCCCGTCTTTTGATATACCTAGATATACATAGGAAATTGTCTTCATGAATACCAACAATTCTACTCCTAAATCAAAGAAAATTGTTTCTGTACATTACATAAGAAAATATATTCAGTTTGATGACAATTATACAGTTGTTTCTTTCGTGAAACCCAAGAGACAATATTGTCACAAATTTTAAACAAGTAATCTGTACCTGACCCTAGATCAGACTTGTTTCACCAAGCTGCACCAGCGTACAAGGTACACTAGTTACACTATTTGTATATAACCAATCTACGATTTATAGTAGCTTTTAAGTATCTTAAAAAACGGTTCAAATAATTAATTGTTATTATCGATTGAAAAAGTTTATTGAGTACCTTAAATTTGACCTTGTGCCTAAAATAAGGTTTAGGATACTTACTAGTTTTCTGTAGGGCTTCTTAGCAAAATTATTTTCCTCTTTCTAGTTTTAGGCCTGCCTTAATGAGAGTTGTTATATCCTTACAATCTCTTATACTACATTTTCCGTAAAGCGTTTAGGACACATTACTTTTGATTTAATTTTATACAATTGTCATCTTCTTTAACAATATTTACCAAAAAGATGCTTTAAGATACTTAAATATTGCATTTAAAATTCTTTGCATAAGTGTTTCTCTAGATTATAAACCTCTGAATTATTTGAACATAGAATTAAGCCTTCTACATACAACACTAAGTAAACTTTGCACTTATTTTGAATTTTGATGCAAAGGCAACAGTCACTTTGTGATCTACTGTAACTTAATTTAACAATAAAGCTAAACATTTATTATTCTATAATTCTTCATTTGCGGCCTCTTTCACTTCAAAACCTCATTGCTGCAAATCTATGGTTTCTACAATAATTGAGATAGCTCAGGCTCAGGCATTGCAATATGAAAAACTATTATCACCTAATTCCGAAGCTTGTGATCAATATCTTGACGTGGATGAAACTCTTATTATGAGCTGACGAAAAGACCAGCCACTAGTTCAAGATACCTCTTGCAAGAATTTTATGTTATTCTTATAGGTCTTTAAGTCATTTTGCGTATGTAAACTAAATAATAAATAAATTATGAGTTGCAGATCACACGTTAGAAAATATAAAATAGAAAAATTCAAAATGAATACGAGTTACTGTTTTTATTTTAAATGAAGTTTAAAATTACATTTCCCTTTACAAATTTTGAACGTTTCTTTTCAAATTATAAAATACAAGTTCTTAATGTAATTCCTAATCGATAGCTGAATTTTGAATAGAATATTAAATTTCAAATTTAGAAATTAATTTTAAAAATTGAATTTATTCTTGGCCAAAATATTTCATTTTCGGTGGCTGAAATACTATTTTAATGTCCTGATCTTGAAATCTTTGCTTTGAAATCCTAATCCTGAAGCCGGGTCCGCTTTATCCAAATCCTTCCCGGAGTGAAACCAAATCCGTGGGGTGGCAAATTTCTGTTCTGGTTAGAAGGTCCAAATGGTATTACTATTATCTTAAATTGAATGAAGATCCCATAACAATATTTGACTTTAAAGATATTATCGAGAAATTTAGGAGGAATTGTCGTTGTCGAAAGGTTTGCTTATTTTTCTCGATTATTTTTCTAATCTTCATCCACAGACTACTATATTGATTAAGCCAAATGGTACCCTTGATCCATTAAAAAAATTAAATGCCAGGTGATTCCATGGGAACGACGTGGATATGTCCTGATACCGTCGTGTCAGGTACACCCAAATTATGTTGTTTATTATAAGGAGAATTATAATTTTGATTGTTACTTATGAACAACGGTTACGTACTTGTTCGTGTCTTCTTTTATATAAAGAGATAAAGATTTACGTTAGTAATTTTGACTTTGTTTTACGAGACCTATCTTACAATACGCGTAAGACGTGGATGAAAACCCAATCTGGGGAAATTGAAAGAAAGAGGTCATCAACACTACTTCGTTTTGCAATTAAAAGGATGTAAAATTGTAAATATATGAATTTAGAATCCTTTCCAACCTAGATAAACAATATCATAACAATATATTTGATTTTTAAAACAGCACAATGAGTAGCACCGTGTCTGCCAGCGAAGAAATCTTCCGTAATCAGAATGAGGATAATATAGAGTAACATGTTTTGCATAGATAATTTTCAGGAAATTGAAAAGCTGGTAATTTTGGAGAAGGAATAAATGACGAAGTGCAATCTTTATCTCGTAAATATACAATATTTACATGCAACATCAAATTTAATTTGGTTTTTCAGGGAAAAAGAAAGTGAATCCTTATGAAGTAACTCTTTTATAGAAGCTAAATGAATCTCTTCCGCAAGAAGTTGATGATGTGCGTTATATAAGAAGTCAATAGGGAAAGCTTATCGACAACGATCTTAAGAGCAGTTTCAATTTACGCGGATCATGCATAATGTACGGTACAACGGTGATTTTTCTTTTAATAACAACACGCAACTTTGCACTGGTTTTGTTTGGACTTAAAGTAATGATTATAAATAAATATGTGTTAATGTGTATCATTATAAATTTGTAGTTCATTTTATGGGTATTATTGCACTCTTACGCAAAATCTCAGCAAATTGATTAACGTGAGGCCGAAATATAACATATGTAAATTATTGTTCAAAAAATCCTAACAACAAGTAAAAAGAAAAGAATATTTATTAAAATATATTCATATGTTATACAACAAGTAGTTGTCTAGCTATGGTATCTCGCTTGAGCACCTCATCTCTATTAAGAACACTTCCATTCACAGCAATTTGGACTTGCCTTTGCTGGAAGTATTCATCGGTTTCTTCATCACACTGATCAACCATGTTTTCTGGACACATGGGGCAGATATTGTGAATTACCTTTTGTTTGAAATCTTCTCGGTCCATATCTAGATACTTTAACTTCCGCTTTCTCCCAAAAAGGAGTGCGGAACCTCTTTCATTAAGTAGCCTTGTTTTAGCATGTTGCACGTTGAAATGTGAATCATGTCGTTGTAAATTTCTTCTATCTATGGAGTTGCGCACCATTTTGATAAGGGATACGCTTTGTCTCCTATGAAGAACGGCTGGTTTTCAAAATGATTAATTAAATTGGATGTAATGTTTTTTGTAGATATTTGTATTTTTGAAATTCGGGCGTCGGTAACAAACCTCGGATAGCCAACAAAAACATCTAAAAATGTTCTTTGGTTGCCGCAAATAGCTCGGAGTGTGATTCCATAAAAGCAACTTCGATTTATAAGAACCTCCGGACTGTTTCTTGGAGCTTTAATTCCAATATAAGTACCATTGATTGCGCCGACAATCCCAAATATTTCTCCTAGTGACAGAATTCTCTTAGTTTTTTTCGTATTTTATTTAAGATATTAGTTACTCTGTTCAATGTTATATACAGATTTGACTTTACCATATGAAATCTACTAAATATATTTAAAAAACTCATGTAATACTTCAAATAATTATTAAATTAAAATTAGATTTTCCTGCAGATGTCTAGTGCACTTAAAATCCAAATGCTGCTAATAACGGATCTTGGACTTGATTGCGCTTGGTCCACACAAAAAATTTTCCAGTTTATGTTCAAGATTATAAAAAGACCAATGGAATACTTGCTTGGTTAATCTAAAGTTTTCTTGAAATTTCTTATGGTTAACATTTTCAACGGTTACCTTAACAAAATTCGGGCAATTTTTTGTTTATCCGCGACTTCGAAAAGCATTAAAACTTATTCAATTTTGTCTCCACCGTCTAATTTAGAAGAATAACGGCCTAATAAAACGTATTGTAATAATTAAAGACTACTGCTGTTTCTTTGTTCATATTTCAATAATGATCAGACCATTTCCAATATTCAAAAATTAAAATTTCGTACCTATACAGCAGCGCGCACATTAACTGTTCACAATCAACGAGAATTTTTTACTCGCGGTAGGCCTGACAGAATCCACGCCAATCGCAGCGCTTTTATTTTAAAATCAGTTCCTTCTTTTTCTAAACGACGCAAATACTTCAACTAAGAGTAAATACTTAATGTAAGAAAGAAATGTACTCGTATATGTATTACTCAAAAGTAAATTGCTAACGAATAACTAGCATTTATTCCAAATTTTCTATTAAAAGATCGATAAGAGACTATAATTTCATTCTTACCGGACATTGTCGTCAAACATTTATTGCGTTAAAATTTAGTTTACAAACAGCCATTTCCGGCGCCTGTTAAATTTTACTTCTAGTTATTGCTAGCTATTGTATTCCATGTGAATTGAGCTGAAGTTCCACTAAAAACATAAATATCTCGCAGAAAGATTGAATCGTTTTTCTATCTTTACTATTTTAATTCAGAGAAAATATCTCCCCAATTTCAATGTTAGTAAAGATGGGCAGCCAACTTTGGATGTGCATAATGCATGCCATCACTCTGTACATTCATATAGGATCTTCTTCTTCATAAACTTTGATGTGTCACATAGTTACCTGTTTTTACCTCGCGTATTTTTTGGATTCTCTTTTTATTTGTTATATTGCTTAAATAAAAAAATATCATTCGTTTAAAATACTTAATGTGTATAAAAAAAATGTGCTTTTATTTTTAACATAGAACATAGAAACATAGAAACATAGAACAACATAACATAGAAAATGATTCTAAATTTACGAATATCTCAATTTTTAAAATAGTTTCAGATTAGATTAATCAGGCGAGATATCAATTTTCATGAGATCTATCTAGCATGAAGTGTCGTTCTTGAAATAATAAGAATTCGATATCGTAAGCGCAGTATGCAAATATTAGTTAATAATAAAAAATATAATAATATTTATTAGAAACTCGCAAATATTTTTAATGAATTTTCTAATATCTTTTGAGAGATACGCGACCATCTTTATCGTCGTCGGTTGACGTCAGCGCAAACACAAGTTTCCAACTAACGTTCAACGCGCAAACAGCTGACGAATGTACAGTCGCTTTTGGAATTCGGATTCGGGCGTCGATATAGTGACTATCGCCGCGACGACCACGACGGCTGAGGACAGATCCCAACCGCCAATTATACTATGCTAACGACAATACATCGAATGTAGCAATAAAATTCTACAATATCTTTTGTCAAAAAATAAATTGTGATGGAAAGTGTAGACACGTTAATATTTATAATCTAAACTTGCTTAAAAGTCTGAAGATGCCGCAATGTAGAAGCTTATTTTTGTATTTCCATTCTTTTATCGTTTAATTTTCTGCACGGTGTTCTATTCACAAAACTTGTAAAAAAAGATGGGTGAACGTGAGAGAATATCAAAGGCAGCCATACGTGTAGGTTTTTATGATATTGAAAGAACTATTGGTAAAGGTAATTTTGCTGTTGTCAAATTAGCTAGGCACCGGATCACTAAGACTGAGGTAAGTCCCTATTTACTATACAATAGATAATATCCCAGAAAACTAATATTTAACATAATCCCAATGTTTATTTGCTCAGCGTCTTATAATATTCCCAAAAACATTTTTTTTTCGTCATTAAAAGTGATCTTATGTATCAAGCCAGCGTATTCAGACTGTTGTTAATTGTTTCGCGTTATGTTACCAAGAATTTATATTTATATTGTGTATCCCTAACCTACTCCAATGATTACTAAAATATTCTGGGCTTGCGTAAGTTGAGTGGAGACCCATTGTACTTTGATTCTTTCTATTTCCCTATATTTTAGTTAGAAACTGATGTCATTAAATAAGCTAAGAATAGTTTTTTATGCGAATACTTTTTCTCAGATAACTATCAAACAAGCTATTTTTAATCGAAACAAATTAAACTTAAACAAACTATAAGATAAAGCAAGTCAATTCTCCAAGATACAAAATATAATGTTTGTGCTTTACAAATGTAATCAAAACTGAAAGGAACTTCCTATCTATCGCATTAGTTCGTTGAAATACACCGGCAGGTTGCCGTACTTCTTGTGTTAGGGTATTCATTACTTATGTTTCCAAAATTAATGTAAATTTCACAGTTTCAGTCGCCTTTTGCATTGCTTTAGAAAAATTTCAATTGATAATAAGTCCTAATGTATAACATTTAGCGTATTTACTTAACATTTATCCCACGTAATTGTTTGCTTTTATTCTTGGATTACTTACGTATATAAACACATTCGCTATTATTAATTTCGATAACAGATTTCGAATGACGTTATAGACTAGTATACCTAAATAAATCCCAGTGTCGCCTTTCTATCTTCCTGGGTTGTGCAATGTTTTAAATTTTCTATCATACCTAAATTGTTACAAGATGCATTTTGTACAAGGATATAGGATAAACCTTTATATTCTACCAAATGAAATCGTTGCCGACGTAGTATTCAATAATTACATCTTCCTACTCTTATACCATAGTATGTGTATCTAAACAAGCCGTTCATCGAAATCGACCTTGTTCGGAGCGCGTACTTGCGTCAAAGATGACGTCAATCATCTCCCACTCTGCCAAGCGTTTACGTACATATACAGTCTTACTCAAATATATTTAAAATACTGAAATTTTTGCTTGCTATGTCTGAAGTACAAGTAATCAGAGTGCAGAAGAAATTACAGTAAAATTGCACACGAAACTTACATTAAACTTTTAATACTTACATAAATTACTTTGAAACTAGGCACTTAGTAGAATAGGAAACAATTTCGCTCTCAAATTATGAGCAAATAAAAAAATTAGCGCAATTTGATTACGAACACTAGCATCTATAGTTTTCGATATCATTCAATTAAGTATGTAGTAATTTCTAACTTCGTTGACCCTTAGTTATTTATGTCAGAAATAGATTCCGTTGTGTTCCTAAATAAAAAGTTCTAGCAAAAATCTGGTACAAGATCTATTTACTTTATTGTTGCCTATTTTACCATTAAAATATTGTTTTAATGACACTTATTTTCCTAACGATCACGCACAAAAATAGTTGAAAATAGAAAAGAATTCTTGAAATTAATTTACATTATAAAATAATGTTTTACTTTAGTAATTCGATCGAAAGTATCTGAAATAAAATGTATGCGGTTGTCTAAAAGTGTTATAGATAACTATGCTGCTTCTTCGCAGAGCAATTACAAGTGTCAGGCGGTGGAAAGAAATCCACAATTAAAATCCAACCGATATTGTAGTATTTGATTAGCTGTAAACGATTTTGTTTTCTGAAGCATGAAACAGTTTCTGAACGGCAGCACAAATCCGTTCTTTATTAGTTAATCTAATAACTTTCCCGCTCTTCTCGCAATATCCGGTGTATCTAACATTTTTGATTATATTCCGATTCGTTTTGGTAGCAATTTTCGCCATCCCGGCAATTTTTATTTAGGTAGAACCGTCCTGACGCAGTGTTATAGTTTATTAGGTATTAATAGTGACATTTTAACAATTTTGGCGGGTTTATAGCATGTCTCACGTTGAGATTAAAGCATTGCATCGAAATGGTTTCTTTCTATTCATATGTAACCATCCTTTTTAAATATAAGAGTGTTCGCAAGTCTTTTGCCGCACTCTATTTATTTATCGTTTATTGTCTTATTACCTTTAATTTTTATTTCCCGTGTTTTCCACTTCAGGATCCACTAATTTATGGAATTGTAATATAAATATAAAAATATAAAATAGGTACCAGTAATATATTCACAGTATTCCACAAGTGTTGTAAATAATTTCCGAAATCTCACGCACGAAAAAATGGAATAGTAGGAATTTAAAAGAATTAAAATTATTTTGATGTTTCTTCAGTGTTGAATTCATCATTTGTTATAGTAAAATATATTATTAATAAAGCACATTGGCAACTTTCAAATACACCTACCGTTTTCACGTGTTTTAAACAAAATACATGAAAACGGTTGATGTGTTTCTTAAAATGATCTTTCTTACATTACAGCTCATAGCCAATATAAAATCCAAATACATTTAAGAGTTGAAAGATAATTTACTTGTATATCAATTGTAAGCAATAATAATTGTGAGGCGCTCTACCCATTATATGAATATCTACCAGACATCTACAGACCTAAGCAAACGCAAACAAGAGTTTGAAAAATATACTACCTTTAATAATCCTTATTGTTGTATTATTTTTGTTTGCGTAAACTATTATCGCACCCTAAGCTACTCTTCTATTCTTAACTTATTCATCATAATAAAACTGATATTCCTTTTGTGTTTTCCTCGTGGAGAAGTACATAGTATGGAAGATCACTAAACTTTACAATGAATTCGACGTTCTTATTAATTACATATTAAATAAAAAACGATTCCGTTAGTAGCTTTATTATTGATGTTGCAAAGTAGATTAAATTAGCAAAATAGTAATGTTTAAGACACAATTAATTTTTAAGAATATCTAACTAATTTCCAAAATAATTCTAAGTTTAATATTTCTTAAAGTGAGCACTTTCTAGTTTTAAAAATGTTGAAAGACAGTTTAAAGAATTAGTAATAAAGAAATATGGGGCATTTTTGTTTTTGTAAAAAATACGTTTTGCGTAAAAATCAAAGTGGATTTAATTAAAACACTACCAAATAACGGATAAATTTTAGAATAGGAAGTAACGTATGCTTTACCTGCATTTTTTGGGGTAGAATCGTAGGTACGATCAAAAACAGGGATTTAATTAATTTATAAAAAAAAGGTTATTATCTCCTGAACTAGGTTTACGCAATACTGTCTATAAAATTTCTGATATTGTTTGAAGATTTCAAGTCTCTGTCCTCAATTCTACCTACATATATCGTTTATACCGAATAGAGAATGCCGTTTAGATGGCACCTTTTATCTGTCACATTTTTCACAGTTGGTTAGATTAATTATATATATATATAAATTGTGTTTGTTTATTTCCTAGCGCTTTCACATCATGCATCCAATTTTTTTCTCATAAAATACTTTAATAACACTAAATTATTTTTCGGAATTTTTAAGAACAAAATGGGGTATCCCGCTTAGTAATATAGATATACACCACTCTTCGAATTGTTTGGAAGTTTTTTATTGGTAATTGAATAGACTGCATTGGTAATTTAATCTACTTTGCGACATTAATAATATCGGAGATTGATGTTTGAGGTGTCTAATCTCGCAACACAAAATCCAATAATTGTTTCGAATGCGCTGAGGTCTCTTAACTAGTTTTGAGCAATATTACTTTTACGTTACCCATTACATAGGGTATGGTGCAACAAATCTACTCTGCCTGGAACTATTAGAAGTTGAAGTGTTAGAATAAAAACTAATACAAAACTGGATACGCTGAAAAAACACTTTATTAAATTCAATTAATAAGTCAATTTGTAGACCATCTCTGTTTCCTTGTTTTTCTAGCCACATTTTACCATTATCATTGGGCTCATTTCATGGATTATTATTAGGCTAACAGAAACGTCATCACCCTGTAGGTGGTTGACCAAGTAAGCACTTATTACATGTTCTCATCCTAATTTATTTACTTTTTTAGCTCCACAACTGAACAGTATAGGACATGCATTAATAGGAACTTTGAACAAAACTGTCCCCTTTAAGCTCTGGCTTGAGTTTGTTAACACGTCCTGATTCACCCTGCATATAGCAAAGATGCAATCAATACAATTATTGTTTTAATATTTTTATTTATAGGTTGCGATAAAGATCATAGATAAATCACAGCTAGACGCAAGTAATCTTCAAAAGGTATACAGAGAAGTCGACATAATGAAAAGATTGGATCATCCTCACATCATAAAGCTATACCAGGTACAGGTAAAATTGCTTACTCTTTACATGCATGGCAGCTTTTATTTTGCATTAATTAACCCCGACCACAGAGGTACGCACATACTATTTAGCCGCATATCTGTGCATCTGTATTTGAAGCGATGCGTTTTATTTTTGCCACTGAATAATCGTGGAAAAGTGGAGACCGAGCCTAAGTTAAATTTATGTAGCTTTCCCTATACCTGCAGGACGTCCTAATATTCTGGATCTAAAGAACTGGGTGTATTGTGTAAATAGTAGAGCGTCAACATTTTCATATAATATAATAGAGCCATAAGACATCTTTTAAAAATAGGTCAACATATATAGAGCGATCGATAAGTAGCCAACTAGGCGGATACTTTGTTATTGTAAATGGAACACCTTGTGTATTATTACGTATTTGGTTTCTTCGTATAAAAATAAGCCAATGTAATGTTATAAACTAACATCCAACAGGTTATATTTGGGGCGTGAGCGATAGAAGGATAATATAAGGCGATAATGTGGAAAACGGACAATTACTTCTTTTGTACTTCATTCTTTTCAACAACTTTTAAATTAATGTAAAATCCAAAAACAAGAAGAGTCAGCGTAAAATTTAGCTATATAAAAAGGTAATCTCATCAATGAATAATTTTCCGATCAGTCTTCATCAAAACTCTCAGCAAAGTTTCACGTTGTAGTGTTGTATGTGGTGTAAAATGTTATCAGAAAACATAGAATCGCAACTTCGGTTGCGTCCCTTCGTCATGATACACCAATAATAGATAGTTTCGGCATATATTTCGACATCACTATACTTTAAATAGTAAAAATCATCAAAGGTGACCGCGGAAATAAAGCGTCCAGCTAACTGTGTCTAGATAAGTTAAAAGGTGGATTCAAATTGGAATGCAAGAGTGAGTCAAAATAATTATTCAGAAGTAGGTGAGTTTCAAATAGAAACACATAAACAATTAACCTTATTTTCGACAAATAAAGTTAGTTGTCGCTTAAATTTCTATATCACATTCAAGGATTCATTTTTTCAATTCAAATAAAAATCTAAATTGCCGAAAGAGTGTTTTACAGACACGACCCCCAATTTCATCCAAACAGTTTCCGAAAAGTATAAAGTTTCGAATTTTTTTTCCCTCGTAAAAACATGACAATAGGTTTTATATGTCTATTTCTAATAGATTTTGGGATAATCAATACTTTTTCAAACGCATACATTTAGATACATATATTTCCTTCAATAAATACGAAATGTAAATACATTTCAGCGTAAATTTTGACAATATTAAGCCTTGGCTATATCTAAACACTGTTTCAGAACGCCTTCGAAATATAGAAGGCGTTCAGAATTGAAGTTTGCCACATTCAAACATCAAAAACATCATTCTTCTTTAAATAGTAAATATTTTCTGAATCCGCCGCAAGAGAAATTTAAATCCCTATAATAGTGTCTAACCTTGGAAATAAGACAGATATTTACAGTTAAATGCCAGTCCTGCATTTATAAGGAGTGGTTCTTTTATATTAGTATATATTTTGGAAAGATACTGTATGTGGTCCATTATATCATCGGGAAATTTTAGCTTCCTACTATTTGCATAGTAGGCACAAATTTACAATTCCAGACGGTCGGGAATCCCTACATATGCAACTGATTTTGAGTTATATAAAGTATTCAAAACAATTGACGTAGGTAGTCCGGATAAGAAAGGTTTCTCTTTGACAAATGCTCCCATGTGCACGCAAACTATTTTTTTATACAAGTTGTGGATATAAGATATATAGCAAATTAATTCTAATTAATTTAAATAGAAGTTCCCTATCTTTGATATGACTATATTTGTAATATGTATGCTATATATTGAAATTGGTATGCCGACTACGTTTATGCATGCCATGCTGTTAATCAAAGCTGGTTATCAACCTTTAACTTAAACCACAATTTTCTCGAAAATGTAAACATATCATTTTTGCGTTCAAGCATAAAACATTTTTTAAAATTTTACGCTCGTTTAAAACATACGTATATAGAGCATATACCGACTATGAAATAATTTTTAAATGTTTATAAAGCTTTTTGTTAATTTGTAATTTCTGATATGGAATCACATTTTTCCTTCCTCATACTGATTTGCTAAAAATTACATTATTTTCTTCGGTTGGACTTGAGCTATTTTTTGCAATATTAGAAATTAATTAACACATTAAAAAACCGCTTTTATTTTATGGCTCTTGTGTTGATTGCATGAAATAATTGCATTATTAAAGAGTAATCTTAATGTTATGAGCTTTTACAATCTTCAAAAATCAGTTTACGTCGTTACCTCTCATAGGATTATTATCGTAGTTCGTTAACACTACCTTCAACTTGACTGTCCCTGACGCTCGTAGTAGTCGGTGACGTCACGACGTCGCTTGGCAACTGCACCGCTACGTCGTCTATGTATAATTTCTGAACGTTCGGATTTCTTATCCAGTAATGCCCAATACTTTTCATGTCACGCTTGCTTATTTCTTTGCATACATTGCATTTTATAATTTTGAAAAACAAATATTAAACAGTGAAAGTTAGCATTCAGAAAACACACCAGGAATATTAAGAACATTGATAACTGCTAATTTTTAATGTACTTGATAAATAATTTTGATAGAATTATTTGCAAAAAAACGCGAAGGCGCCAATATGAACTTACTTATACGGTAGGTACCCGTATACAGTGCATTTCAGTTAACACTGGCCAATAAACAACAGTCATTCTGAATGACCTGTCTGCGTGCAGTGAATTACTTGAATAACATTAGTTTAGTTGTGATTGTTACTACTCTGGTTGAGAGAAATTTCTGAAATTGTTGCTTAAGCTGCAATTTTTTTCTTTTTTTGTTTCCAGGCATAAAATGTCTCAAAACCTCAGAAAATCGTTCCAACAATACACAGACAAAAAATAAATCAAACGCTCCCCTTAGGAAAACCATCACATACAGGTTTTACTATGTAAATACCTATGGTCATGAAATTCATTATATTTTATTTCGTCGTTTTTTTCATAATGCAATGAGATGTACCAAGTAATTGATGCGGTTTAAAACTTTTGCATATCGAGGAAATCGAAATGTTGTCTTCCT
Organism: Oryctes borbonicus; assembly: GCA_902654985.2. Taxonomy (NCBI): domain Eukaryota; kingdom Metazoa; phylum Arthropoda; class Insecta; order Coleoptera; family Scarabaeidae; genus Oryctes; species Oryctes borbonicus. The sequence continues at coordinate 9,287,437 of LR736863.1, read as the reverse complement.
ATTCACGTCGCCATCGGCCGCCACTAATAATACACAATTTTCCTAATACTTTGCAATATTATTTTTGAATTTATCTTATGACATTTTCTTGGCCCTTTTTTGTAATTCGGGTCTAATTCATACAGTTTTACTTCCAATTATCTGGCTATCAATTCTTCCATTTGCACGAACAAAGCAACAATATAGTTTATTGAAACAGATTTGTTCTGTATATAAATGTAATATAAAGCATTTGTCTTTGTTTTTGTGTCTATGCATTATTTTAAAATATTTAATACTAAATTTACTAACCGCTCTTAGATTATTGATTTACGTGTGATATTTTAAAATGCTTAAGTATTTTTTATTTACTGTAAATGTTTTGGTTTTACTGATTTTCTGTAAGGCACATTCCCATTATGCTGATCGACAAAGCCGATTGACAAAGCTTATCGCCTTTGTAGCAATTACAATGACTTCCTCACAACACACAATGAGTACATTCCAAAGAGTTCATATGCGATTCCTGTATTTTTGAAAACGAGTGACGAAGAAAACTACATTTTATTAGCAGTTGCTACAATTGTTATTGATTCGTGTATAAAAAAAAAAACGTACTAAACTGAAAAAAAGGTTTCGGATTAAGTCTTCCAAGTCGAAATAAATATCGGGGAAATGATTTATATTAGACAGCGCCAATAATTTAAACTTGAAATACAGATGTAATGGTGGTTTCAGAATCTCTTTTCAGATGACGATTTCAGATTTTTAAAAATCAATTAATTAGGATCTGAAAAGCATGTAGCGCGCCATGTTTCTTATTTCTGCCTTTATGGTCTGGTAATTTGCAGTCCCAAAGAATGGTGTGATCACAGTACATATCAATTTATGATATTCAAATTGCTCCACTTCATCCTAAATCGACAACAAAGTACAATTTAAAATAAAAATTGCCACGTGCCGCTTGGCAATAAGTCTACATTACTGAGGTTGACTCGGCTTTCTTTAATAAAAACCGACAAGTCAGTTCGTAAAAAAAAAATGTAAGGCGTTATATGGAAAGTGCAAATTTGGGTGGTTGCTAAGACATCCTCTAATCTGTGCAATAAGTGATATAAAGCGATATAATACTAATACTATATAAATTAAAAAGAAATAACTTCACTTACATACAGTGCCTTTAATGAGAGAACCCTTTTTAACGTATGGAAGATGGTGAAGGTGAGGCGACTTTCAACACTAGCGACGCGACAAATAAGCATTTCAAGGCAGATCCGAAATGGTGGAACAGTAAAACGCTAGCCATACTAACGATAACATTACCTTGTATGTACTATCTCTAATCATGTAGACGAGTCGCACGAAAATTTTACCGAATCTATAAAAGTTGTAACCCGCGTTTCATATCCGGGAGCACCTTCGGTTCAAAAAACAAACATTCGTCTGCCCAAATTTGGTAATTTATTACATAGGAAATTATGTGAAGTGTATGAAAAAAAAATAATATTGCTACACTTGCTATGCTCAAAATAATGTTAAAACAATATCTGGAAATTGCAATGATTATCAATTTCTTTTGCCGGTCGAAATATGAGGCATATCCGCTGATAAGTAATAACTGCTAACGATTTACGCCTTGCATATATTTTGCATTAATGATATACGTCTTGCATTATTTCTGCAAACAATAGAAGCGTCTTGCAAAATATAATAGTATCCAAAGTAAACATTCTTTATACCTATAAAAGGGAATAGAAATAATGTTGGAAGTAGTATTAACTTAGTATTGTTAGCGTTAAGTTCAACCTAAACTTTGTTAGTTTTACTCAGTATATTTTGTAAGAATTCTCTGTCTGTTCGAACCTAAAATACATTTTTTAACGAACGATTCTGCCCATTAACTTATGTACATTACTGTTAAAAGTTGGTAATGGCATCGAATCTATATTTTCCTATACTTAGATATACACGTAGATACAAGGTGCTTTCAGCGAGCAGGTTAAAAAGTTCTTGAAGTGTACTAACAAAGCAGCACCTACTTAAAATTTCAGGCAACGATAGAAGATGCTGTAACCTGTATGGCTTCATCCATTTTTAATATACAATGCAAATACTTTATTCCCCACTACAAAAAGTTGTTATAGGTTACATCTTTATGTATAAGAGAAAAGATCACTAAACTGAGCACCTATTTTAACGAATATCTGCAAAATCCTCTCGTAAATTAGAAGAAATAATAGGTGTCCCATCATTTGCATTTCAAAAATAATTCTGTGTATACAGCATGTCCTATCTATGTATCTACGTTCTTAAAGGATTTTGGAATTGTTAAACGCCGATGTTTAGCCAGTATATCCACTGTCGTCTTATAGTAGTCCTGATAAGGGCTGGTTTTTGCCACATTCATGGACTCGGTATGTGTCAACTTGACTTTATTAACCATCAACGATATCAGCTGACTAGTAAACGTCATGACAGGATGAGCTCATTCCGTCTTAGTTGTTGCGGTTGTGAATCTTATATTTTTCCCTTTACTACGTGTAAAGTGCTATTACTAACCACACGTTCTTTATTTATGCTAATAGCATTTGGGCTTACAACCGTGCACGTAGCTTCTTTTAGTTTCTTCCTTTTGTTATGTACTTCCTTTGTAAAGACCACTTAGTGGTATGATCTCATCTCAACCATGTTGTGCGAAGCGTGATTTTTTCGTTTCTTCTTTACTTACCAGCTTCTTGTGTCTTTTAATTTTTACCTGAATAAGTGTGTTAGTTTCTTAGATATACGGTTGTCTATATTCACAAGACGAACTCGGTACGGTACGGTAATATGATTAAATCGCTTTCCCAGCTCAGAGAAGCATGTAGGGCAACGTGACCGAATTCGGTCACCGGTTGATGATGAGGACCATTCGTGTCCTCGAAACGGCCGTCCCGGACTAATTATTATATTACTATATAATAAATTACACTTGTGTGGTGCGGAGGGTGCCGATACTTATGTGTTGTTTACCATATTACATTGGTTTATTTTTCGATTGAGAAATTAATTATGTGATAATATCCAAGGATCTTATTTAAAATAACAAAGAAAGTACTTGGCTAAGGCCTAAAGTTACTGCTAACCTACTAGACAGACACGGAAAGTCTGTTAAAAGAACAGTACGCTTGCTAACAGGAGGTTATATGCCCATAGAAGAAAAGAATGCCGCATACTGTACGGTTGTACAAGACTGGCAGGAATATGGCTCTCAGAAATGGACTCGGAATATACAATTGTCGAAATCTACTCACAAGGCTGTTAATCTAGCGAATTAAAGGAAAAGCTAACGTAAACAATCTAGCAACTAATAAGAAATCACAGTAGATTCTAAATGTCGCAATAGGATAGGCAAGTGACCACCTTAAATAATACAATCTAATCTACTGCCAAATAATCCTGTATATGCAAAAATATTTTTGAAATGTCTGTTATTATCAGAAATTCTTAAGTTGTTGCCGTATGGAGGTGCAATTTTACAATTCTTAGAAGATTGATGTATATACAATACAAATAGGAGGCGTGACACCTATTTGTTGTATGTATGGGTTATTGACGATGGTCTTCCGCTCAAGAACATATTTTGTAGCAATTTAGTTTTCGATTGTATTGAAAGTGATGTCAAGTTGCGTACTATAATTTTTCTGACCGTGTTGTACATTAATTATATTATAGACTACCTTGAAAAAACGTTTAAGTTAATTGTATGGGGTGATAAAAAAATGTCTGTAACTTCGTCGTATATTCAAAAACCTCAACATGAGAATAACTACGCAAAATAAAGTGAAACATTCTAACCAAATGAACATTCCAACGGCAAGAGCATCAATCTTGCTACTGCCTCAGACATTCGAAAATGTTTACGCATGGAAACATTATTGCTTCTAATTGTGCAAACTCTCTAATACATATAAACTAATTTTTTAATTGAATTGTGAAACTTGTTAATTAACAATAATCATTCACATAATTGTCCTTCAAATTTCAGGTTATGGAAACTAAGAACATGATTTACTTGGTTTCCGAGTATGCCAGTCAAGGAGAAATATTTGGTAAGATTTATTTATCACTCTCATAACATAATTAAATACTATCCAAGTATAGTTTATCTTACTTAAAAATTTCTATATGTTAATAGCATTGCCATATCAGTACTCGCAATACCAATATTGGGTCAGATTTGGCCCGAACGCCTTTTATTTTTTGATAATTTTTGCTAAAACAATTTTGAACGGAGTGCATCTGGGAATACTTCAATAATGAAGTGACATGTTCCACACTTGTTTTTTTGTGGCATATAGCTACTTATTAGTTTTGTGTTAAGTTATGTATGTATTAAGAATTCTATTCACAATGCCAATAATTTAATAAAACGGTTTAAAATATTCCGTTATAGTCAATATATTTCATAAAAAACAAATCCGAAACAATAACAGTCTATTTTAAGTTTTACGAATATGATGATGTTAAGTAAAAATGAAAATTCTTAATTATTTCACCTATAGTACGCATTTTTCAAAGGTTGTAAGGCTTGTATAAATTTCGGGGAAGTTTTATGTTTTAACGTCCAATATTCGTTTTGTTTCCCAACTTTGAAAATTATTGAAATCTATTTTATTGTTACCAATGTAATGAAATTACAAACAAATTTAATTTATCGTCATATAAAAGTAACATAATTAGCGAAGTTATATAAACACAAAAAAAGCACCTGTCTGAAGTACTTAAACAGATTAGCATAAACCTTACATACGAATGCTTTCCTCTTGAATCCCACTCTGTGTAAGTGCTTCCTTACTCAAGCTTGGCCAGTAAAGATTGTGGTTCACCGACTTCCTGTCAAGTTTTATGAATGTCCTACTCCTTTCTCTGCTGAGCAACTTAAATGCCCTCGCATGAGGTAGACCTGTGAAGTTGCCTCAGGTTTGTAACACTTCTTGTTCGGCCCACTGAGTGTATGTGCTGCTGAGTCTCTGTAACTCAATCCTCATCGATACGACTAAGTCGTCAGCATACGCTTGTACCTCGATTCCAAGTGCTTCGATGACCGTTATCCACAAAATGTCACCATAGCAAGGGGGACACAACTCCCCTATGAAGGTGGCCTCCGCCCGGCCTGAAACGTGCAGTATTATCGTGAAGCGGACCTGAGATCGTTCTATGCGGATCTACTTTGCTATAATTGGATCAATTCCCCTATTCAGCACAGCTAGTCAGTAACCAATGGTAATCTAGTATTTGGTTATCTTCACAACAATGACAATTACATCAATGGGTTTGTTCGTCTGATAGGCATTCTGGTACGGGCTAAGAGGACACAGTTTCAGACACTTACTGCTAATATAGTAATCCAATATGTTTTTGTAGTGTTCTTAAAACAACAAATATGACTAAAATGTTTGGGTTAAATTCTTAACGTCCCAACTTGGGTACGTATCTCCCTCTACTCTAAAACCAACCAGTTGATATATAACTCTGTGCCAGATCGGCCATAAAGAATCCTACTATCATGGGTAATATTAGTTTTCTGCCCATCTGTAAGTGGGTTGAAAGAATGCCATTGTCTCCTGGTGCTTTGAACGGTTTAAATGTTACAATTGCCCACCGAACTGCATTGTACGTGACGACTTTTCTGAACACTATTCAGTCATTCAAGGATGGGCGGGATCTTTGTTCAACAACAACCTGGGAAGTAGTTCTTTGCTAGAACTATGGTAGCAAAGTCGCCAAAGGTGCTGTCTGGTCTTCTTAAATGATCGAACTGGATTTCTAGCAAGAATCTTGTAATTTTTGTCACTACCAGCAACATTATAAATCCAGCGATAGAACCTCTTTCAAGACATCCTTTTGACCTTACTAATTAACTTATTCTAATTTGTTAATGCACATGTATAACGGTACCAGTCACCCGGTGTCTTGACTCGATTAAAAAATTTGTGGACTTCTTTTCTTGCGAGGTTTAACTTGCTATTCTATCAAAGGGCACCTGCTTTATCCCTTTTGGTTCTGTGTGATTTGTTCACAATCATTCATGCTAATTACGCCGGCTAGATTGTCCTTCAGACCACCTCTGAACTCAACGCAGTTGGTACAACGAGGATCTGGATAGCATTTAATCGTCCTAATCCTTATTTGTATATCGAAAAGGATATGTCTGTGATGTGAACACGAAAGTTTAGAGGATAACCTAGTTAGATATCTTGTTGCTTGAGCTGATTGTGATATCTAAAACCTCCGCGCTATTCCAAGTAACAACGGCACACTCGGAGCCCACATTAAGAATGAAGAACCCTCCCTTCGAAAGAGAGTTTAAAAGTAACTCATCTCTGGAACTGTCTGGAAAGTATGCTGAGCATGCTACAAATTCTGCTTTTTTGCTTGATGTTCACTGAAACATTTATCAAATACAGCAGTAACCGATTTCGCGTATTGCATGTTAGCCTGCAGGTAATTGGCAAATTCAACCATTGGAGCTGTTAGACGCCGCTACTCTAGGTTATCGGTTTATCGTTGCTCCCCGGAGCTGGGGTTCCGACTCTGTCAAGGTAAACTCTGGGATAGTACTAAACTTAGACTTGCCGGGTTTGGCTCTGTCACTCGTTTCTAGTTGGAACTACGTCCTATTAAAAGCAAAATAAGGCCGTCTAGTCAGCTATTCCAGAGCCGCCATGGATACTTTCTTGATCGCAAAGGTCCGTGTTTGCCCCGGTTCAGCATCAGTCTAATTTAAGACTACCCAGATCTTCGTCGGCAGAGAAGTTGATAACAATGCTGTATATTTGATAGTGTAATTTATAAAAAGTTTACCAGAATAATGTAAACTGCAATTTTCGCTGCTTTGAACATGCTTTATTAATATAGTCTTGGACATTATTATTTAGAAATCTGTACAAGTAAATAAATCAAATACAAAAATGTAATTACTTGAGTGTAGGCTTTCACGACCGTAATCCATTGTAGAAATGTCTTCCGGGTGATGTCGTGTAGTTGATTTTTAACTTGACGTTTCGCTGACTATGACTGCTGACTGACGCTGACTGACAGGATAGTCAGCGAAACGTCAAGTTAAAAATCAACTACACGACATCACCCGAAAGACATTTCTACAATGTAATTACTTGAATGCACAGTAAATGAAATACAGATAGCCGTAATTAGCAAGTATAAAAACCATACCATACTGTACCATATTCACTACAATTACTGTATCATTGAAAATGTTCGGCAATTCTTAGATTTTCAAAAGATACATTAAGTTGACATAGTTTTGCGAGGCTTGATAGTAAAAATAGCACCTTTCGATGTTAATCTTAAGGTATTAGACGTTATATTATAATTGCAATAGAAAAGAGATTGTTTTATATCTTGCATTTGCGTCTGTTTTAAAACAATTCTAAGCTTATTAAGCTTTCCTCTAAATGAAAGTTTAATATACATATACGTCTACTGTTTGTGGGACAAAAACCGTACAGCTTATTGAAAGTATTTCGGCCTAGCCAGAGTAATGTATAGTCAGGTATTGTTATACGGTTAACGTTAACGGTTTTAGAAAGATACTTCTGCAAGTATTTATACGGAAGCGCAACCAGTTTTGAATGATTTAATATGTCGCTTGGAAAATATTTTATTTACGTTTTATTTTTGTGGCTGGCAATTGACGTCAACGCTAGCATATTCGGCGGTTTCGTTATCGTAGAAAAAATTGTATTATACTACTAGGCAAATACTCAAATCACGCATGTACGTGTATAAGAAATACATACATACCTGAAATCTTTTCTTCATGAATATATGGGCATATATGCATATATTATTCACTTACGAAAGATAAAATGCCTTAAAACAGATTACGATGCTCGTCGTTTCTAAAGAATATACACACGTGTGTACCGGGTATTACATCATTATCATGCATGTAGTAATTAGGTGAAATTAATACAATGGTAGCCATGTAATTAAGAAAGGCTTGTAAAGTAAGAATTTATTTGGTTTTAACTTATGCGGCCTGTTCCATCAATTCTTTTATGTCTGAAACATATTTCCATTAACTCTCTTCAGACTACCTATAATCGAAATAAAATAAAGCTGTATACTTCTTACTAAGTCTAAGGTTTTTCAGACTTTCATCCTACAGGATCGGATTCGAACAATCAAATTAAACGAATATTCAAATTAAGTGAATATTTCTTTCGGTTCATTCAAGTATTGGAATATCTAAATATAACAAAGAGCCGAACAAAAAATAGAATACGATTCTCAGCCCTAATGTATACAGAGCGTCAACTTAGTGCGTGGGTGGAAGATAATTCCTTTCCTGAGCAATTTTCGAATCAAAAAATTTCGGAAACCAATGCAGGATAACCTAAAATAATATTCAAGTATACAACATGTTCAGTTTCCCCTACAAACGATACAAATTTTCTCTGATGCCTCTGTTCAATTCATATCAATTTTTTAAAATTCGATTGGGTATTTATTGGAGTGTTCGGTAATACATCGACGAACTTTTCATATCAATTAAATTTTACGTTCTCTATGGTATTTGTATTAAAGCTTTTTCATGGTCATAATGTTTTTAAAGATGTATTCTTCAAAACTGTTTCATGAAATAATTGCAATCCATCTTACTTTAAAATAAACAATTAACAGTAACCACATTACTTTTATATGTATTTGTAGGTTTTAGCTGAGCTACCTAATGCAAAATCAGAAGAAACTAATTTTAATATTTTAATTGAATATTTGAACTGAACGAATATTCATTCAGATTCATAGTTCGTATATGTGAGTGTTCATATAAAGTGGCCAAGCTTTGCTCAGTTTAGGACTATTGGAATTAAAACGTTCGAATTATTGAAACATGATTCCCAGTCTGCTTCTCACGGTATATACAGATAGATAGTTTATTGCCTTCTAGATCTATAGATAAATATAAGGCAAGCCAGTTATAATAAATTTCCAAAAAGCGAATGGCAAATATTTTCATTTTCAAATATTTTTGAGTATAGAAGTAAATCAAACAGCACTGTCGCGCATATGATTAAGAACGACACAAATGTGAAGTAGCAAATTTGTCATACACAAATGGAAACTGTTAGACTTATTTTTGTTTATTTCTCCAGATTATATTGCGAGATATGGCCGTATGTCTGAGGAACAAGCAAGGTCAAAATTTTGGCAAATATTGTCTGCTGTGGAATATTGTCACAACCGTAATATTGTACATCGAGATTTAAAGGTGAGTGAATTTTTATCAAATATAGAAACAAGTTGATAAGTTTTCTACTTTGTTATTCTCCATTCTCCATCTTATGTAAAGCTTTAGCTTCAAAGCACTTGTATCAAATTTTTAAGATGTAAATTTACTCAATTTTATTGGTGTTAAAGAGACAATTATGAAGGTATATTCCCTCCTTTTTTATCCTCAAATTTCATAATGAAATTTGTTGGGTATGCGGGTGAACATTTTTTTATGAGCATGGGCTACATATGAATTTTATTCTTCATTAACAATTTCACAACAATTATTTTATGATTAGTTTGTTTACGATATCGAAATTTTAAATGCAATGCTAACAAAAAGATCGCGATTCAACCTATTTTAATATGTAAGTGATTGATATTTCTTTAGTTGCTACCTTGGACCATAGGTATGTTTCAAATTACCACGTCCATAGTTTGAAACGCCCTTCGTTCGTTCCGACAGTTTGAGAATGACGCCGACATTAGGACGCAATCGATTCTATGTAGTGACGTCATTCTCAAATACGTATTCTACGTACATCGGAACACCACCATTCCAATTCGGGGGGTAGGAAGTTACACCCATATAAAATTCATGTTTTGTAGTCAGTCAAACCGTTAATGTATGTAGAGTCTACCCATAACAAATAAATAGAAAAATTCAAATAAAAAATTTTGAAATATTATATATCACAATTATAGATGTAATAGTTGTGTATTTATAAATATATACGATAGGTAAAAACACGTACTGTCGTTCTTTCAAATATCTAAGGAGTTAATGTCTGACTATGCATATAATAATTTTGATTATTTTCGAAATAAATTAAACAATCTTTAATTGTAATTGTTGATTTTGAAAAAGGTACAAATGAGCGTGTTTTCAAAAAGCTACAAGCATGATTATTCTTACATTTTTCATTAGGCGTTATATTGCATGATGTAGAAGCTTATTCATCCTACTTTTTATCATTTGCAAATAGCAATTATTTTTTGAGCAATTACATTATATTCACAACTATTTGCAATGTTTCATATTATTTCAAAACAACCATATATTTATTTTCATAAACCATACAGGTATTTCATCGTGCAATGATGAACATAACTTATAGTCCATTCACTGTAAGATTACAGTGTTAGGTAAGATAGGGAAATATTCTCTTATCTTCTTCTTAATATTATTATTTAACTTACATAATGTAAACGAAAGTTAAAAGTCGCGCTGTCAATTGTCAGATAGATTGCAAGTGAAATAGCACGTAGTTATCTAATAACTCTTTTTGTTGGAGTTGCCAGTGTCTTCAGTTGTCTCCCGCTCGTTTCTTCTATTTTTTTCTGTCTCCGACCAGTTCTCCTTTACTGTTTTTCCCTCTTCAAACCTATTGCCCCCATCCATATCTTCTTTGGTACTAGGTAATATTAAGTAGAAATAGAACAAAAATTGCATAAGGGGATAAAATCATATAGCAGAAGATATGAAAAATTTACTGATGAGAAATATCCTCGCTGTCTAATTTTGATTCACCATAATTCAATTTTAAATCGTTCAGTTTAGGTCATTCTAGTCATATCTATATTTTACAAAATAAAGTTTGAAAATATATTTAATTAAAAGGAATTAGTAGATTATAGTGACTTGTAAATTTAATAATAAATTATTTGTGTTCATTAAACCTGCATTAAGCTATTTCATATTAACCTAAGTTTACGTATTTATTTCAGTTTTCTTGTAATTCACTTAAAAATTTCAAATTCACAACAGCTGAACTTTGTAATAGGATGTAAAGCTTATAATACTTGTAAATTTTGTAAATTTTACAGTAGATATAGGGTTTAGTAGTATTTTAAAATTCGAAAAAATACAATTTGAAATTATCTATTATGAAATAAGACTTTTTGCATTTTTTGTTTAATTTTTATTTTGTATACGGGCACCGAATACAGTCTTATTTAAAATGAATGGATTGTAGTCAGGGCAGTAGCGGTGGGTGTTGACGTAAATGGATGGCCTGGTGGATTTTCGTTGCATAATATAATGTACACTATATGCGAGGAAACTATACGAGGGAATCGACTCGCTGTTTCCCGTCAGGGGCCACTGGATAAAGCGGAGATCATTACCTACAACTAACTTTCTTGGAAGCTAATGCGCGACAATTTGGTAAAAATTTCATCAAATTTTTTGCGATTAATCTTTCAATTTCTTTTTATATTGTATTTGAGTTTGTATTCTTAATAAAAAGGACCTGCTTCTGAATAACTCCATTTGTTTCAGAAAAGTTTATTGCCGTGAATTTAACTTTTTTGATATAATAAAAACCATTATTTTGGAAGGTAATTTTAGCAATTACAAACCGTTAAATACAACGATTTGCTGCAAAAAAGTGTATTTTGACCAAATGCACGTATCTCCAGGTTTTTGAAAATAAACTCTACAAACACTGAAAATGCTCATGCTTAGAACTAAACTAAAAGTTCGGTTGACGTACAGTTTGTTTCACACTGATAACCCGATAATAATAATAATACAGGGCGTCTCACTGGTAACTGCACTGATCGATATGTGAAAGACTATGCATTGGAAAACTCTAAGAACTTGCCAGTACATTCAAATCGATATGTGCTATTGAATTAAAATATTTTGAATAATTTAACACTTCCGGTTATACCCGAAATAGTTGTCAACTTTGTTATTTTAAACGGAACACTCTATATATTATTACATTTTTGAATTCTTAATTCTATTTTAATACTTGCCTGATAAAACAAACTATTCGCTATTTCTAATCATTTGAAATATTTATCGGAACACAGATGGATGAGTGCATGTGAACTTGTATATCTGCAAAAGTGTTTAACTTGGAAAATTGAAATTATGCTTAATTTTTTTAAATACAACTACTTATTTTTCTGTCTCTGCTCTAAATTGCTCTTGTAAAAATGTCATTCATCATGCATCTACAATTGATACTTCTCAAGATATTTCGGAAATTGTGTATTGTAGCACTATTTCCTTATAAAAAGTACCTACCAATGTATGTAAGGAGAAAGAATGTAGCTTCCGTAGATTTTAAAAATATCATCCAATTTTTGTGTATCTAAGCTAGTAATAACCATTAGGAAGCAATCCAAAATTCATGAAATGTCACTTAGTTTTCAATTCTAAATAATACGGGGGCGTTTAAATTATGCGAACAAAGGTTATTTAATTTTTTTTATTATTTATGGAGACGCAATAAAGTGATACTCAGAGCATTTCTTATTTTTAAATTTTGTGCTTTGGCATACAGGGCTCCAAGAAATATTTGGGTTGCCGTTTCGAAATGTTGTGGCATTAACTGTGAGGCAACAACGACTTAGGGTAGAGTTAAAATACTCTCAGAATTACGCTGATAACGCCGAGTAGGCAGAAACACGTCCGTGGGTAGTGTATTTTTTCTCTCCTTGTGTTGTATTTGCAGTAAATGAACCCACGAATACCATAAGGAAGCTATTTCGGTCTGATTTTTTTTTGTCATACTTACTAGTGTATGATGTTTCTATTACTCTAAGTTCTTTAGTAAACCCATAGTTGTCGGGAGCTGTGATGTTCGGAACTAGTTCTACGGATGCTGAACTGCCAATTTCCTTTGCGCATACTGCGCACGGTTCCGAACTGATTTGAGCATTTATTGAAACAGACTTTATGATATAATAGATAATTTGAATTAACCAACCGACACCGAAGTAACCATACCTTTATCTATGCCTGTACTAAAGCTGCCAACACATCGAAAAAAAAAATAAATATAAGCAGAATGAAAATTTCTTATTTAACAATCGACCTATTACTATTAAGTGTAAGATATGCTCTACTAATGGAGGGATTAGAAGCTTTGGATTTACGTAGAACGAAATGTATTCTGTTAATTAAACGTGTTATTTTCCCGGCATTATAGAAAAAACACGCTGCATTGGCAATGGTTCTTATTCGCTTATATTAAACGAATCGACAGATATATTCACTATGAAGTATATGGCACTTTGTCTTAAATACTTTAACAAAAGACAAGGAAGTATTATAACAAAATTTTTATTAATTATTTTGATAGAGAGAGCAACTGCGGCAAATGTTTTTGTTCAAGTATTGAAAAATTATTTATAAAAAATTAAAAAATTGCTAGAAAAATTAATTTCAATCGGTACTTATGATGGAAATAATTTAATGGGAAAAAATAGTTCTTTATATACGAACTTAAAGGAGCACGTTTCTGATTTAATTCTAATAAAACGTACGTGTCATTCATTACGTTTGGGTGCAAAAAAGCAACCGAAGAATGTTCTACTCGATTTTTAATTCAGGGTTCTCCGTGTGTCTATTACGTCATTTGGAACATAAAAAAACATTTGATCTCATTTACTACAGTTCTTTTAAAAAATTTTGTACAATTATCTTGCTATTCGATGGCTTTGTAACTCAACACCGTGAACTTGTTAATTAAACAAAATACATACTGTGCTTTGTGTTTTTGGATGGTGATATTGTATTGCATTGCCATTTCTGATTCTTCTTAATTGAAACAGTATCGGTAGAAAGTATGAAGATCTGAACCCCTGTCTCTCCCGAATGCTTTGATTTTCATTTCCCTGTTTTTCTAAATTATTTGATTTTGTGTTTCAGGCTGAAAATCTTTTATTGGATAATAATAATAGGATCAAAATAGCGGATTTTGGTTTTTCTAATTACTTTAAAGCTGGAGGATTGTTATCTACATGGTGTGGATCACCACCTTATGCGGCACCTGAAGTATTCGAAGGAAAAAAATATACGGGTCCTGAAATAGATATTTGGGTATGTGTTGAATTTTTATTTCTTGTATCTTTTCGATATACCATAAACATTATAGGATTTTTTCTAGAGCCTTGGAGTCGTATTATACGTATTAGTATGCGGAGCTTTACCATTTGATGGCTGTTCTTTACCTGCATTACGTGATCGAGTGCTTTCAGGACGTTTTAGAATACCGTATTTTATGAGCTCTGGTAAGTAAAACAATGTTTAAAATGAGTTCCTTCTTCTTTTGTACTGTTCGTTTTAAAAAGTATACATAATGTTGATGAAACAAACTATTGGATAAGGTAAAAGAAAAGAATCGATATTATGAAGGATGTTTTGGAAATAATGTTAGTGTTTCAATAATACAAGTACAAACATACAGAATTATTTAATACAATTGATATTTTATACAGTATAATTAATTTAAAAATTATGCTGAGAAGGTACTTTTTTCTTTCATGCGAAACTGAGATTGACGATCTATGTGAAACGTGATTAAATTGCCTCTTACCAGAAACAAAACTTTAGTGTGCCATCCATGACTAAGAATTACTAATTGTGAGACTAGTCTTGGACAATTTATTCCTAATGTTAAATAATTGAATTCTTGATGATATTTGACAACCACAGTTTCACATTTTAATATTGTTACTCTACTATATTAATAGTTTAAGTGCTCTGCAATATACAGAGCGTTTTAAAATTCCCATTGCATTCTTTTAGGGCTTGTAAATGAGATTAAGTAAAGCACATTTTGAATAGGTATCCATGCCCGGAAACGTACCGACTATAAGCAAAACAAACACAAAAAATCTCCCGCTTCTGCTGTGTAAAGGGGCGAATGTATCAAGTTTATGTGTATGCACGACGATTGATAAGCATTGGGAAGTTTACATTATTTTATGTCACGTGACTATCGTTTTAGAACTTAAATATATACAAGGACATCATTCGCTGTTTCAATTCAATGTTTGCAACGAAGTTGGTGGTACTGCTGTTGCTAGATAACAAAAATGATTCAGTAGAAGAGATTTAAATATCTGTTTAAATGAATTAAATAAATTAGTGAAATGGTACACAGATACGGCGTTAGACCTGACACCGTTTTAACATCGTCTGGTTGTGCCTTGACATCCATTTGTGTAGCACCGAGAATCGACAGAGTTAAAAAATGTAACGATGTTGTCGCGTGGTAGGCGTTTAGTTGTTTTATTTTTCAGCAATGAGAAAATTCTCCGTTCTGGTGCTAACATTTTTCCCTCGCGAAAAAATACTACCCCAATTTGATGAAAGATTCCTTTGTTTTGGAGTTAGAACATTTCCCCACAACGATCAAGATTTTCTCGGTTGTAGTGTTAATTATTTTTCACCTATTAGACATTAGAATTTACCAACAAATTCCCCAGTTTGCGCGAATATATTTCCGCTACAGTAGGAAAATTCTTCATTTCAGATTTCATAGTGGTGTAAAATATTGCAGTTCCACGTTCTTAAGTTCTTTATTTCTCTCCGTGTTGTCCTCATTTAGAAAAAAAAATCGAATGTTTGTATCAGAAGTCACTAATTACTTTTGTCATAATTGATCTGTAAACAACACATAAGTATCGGCACCCTCCGCACCACACAAGTTTAATTTATTATATAGTAATATAATAATTAGTCCGGGACGGCCGTTTCGAGGACACGAATGGTCCTCATCATCAACCGGTGACCGAATGATGCGGTGTGGTGCGGAGGGTGCCGATACTTATGTGTTCTTTACCATACTACGCCACAGTCCTTGCTATCATTATTATTAATTGATCTGTAGTTGATTAAATGAATCCTGAGAGGAAGAACTGGGTCAGGAATGTGGTTTTACCGTGTGGATGCATTCGTAATTTTTCGTTTTTCGCATAAGGTGATAGCCTCGGTATTTTGAGATGCACGGAGAATCATTCATCTACACCAATTACCTGGAAAAAGTATAAATGATAACTGGAAAGTATTATGCGTCGTTAATGGACCGGTTGACCGAAGAAATCGAGAAAAAAAGAAAAAGATCCTCTTCCATCAAGAGAATGCACGGGTGCACACCTGCGCAATTTCGATGGCCAAAAGTATGGAATTAAAGTTCGAATTAGTGCAATATCCACCATATCACCGGATTTGGTCCCCAGTAACTTCCTTTTATTTCCAAATTTGAAAAAATAGCTTGATGGACAACGGTTCACGTCGAACGAGGATATCATCGCCCAGGACCTTTCGAAATCCTACTTTTTGGAGGGCTTAGAAAAGCTAGAGAAACGCTTGGAAACGTGTAGAGAGTTAAATGGAGATTATGTTGAGAAATAAATAGAGATCAATAGAAAATACTTTGTTTTTCTACTTTTTCAAGAACTTATTGAACGATCCTCGCACTTTAGTACTTTCTTAACACCTGTGCTTAAAACAATTCATTGCCGATTCAAGAACGGTAACAGGTTTCAGTGTTCGAACAAACCTATAGTTGACAGTTAGGAATTTAATTTGTTATCACTATATTCTTACAGCCTCTCCTCACTATTAAATTCTTACCAAGGAAGTCCTGCTAAGAAAAAAATCGTCAAATGTGACGATATTACAACCAACAACTGCATGGTGTCATTTTAACTCTGTTTAACATAAATAGACGACGAAAAATGTAACGCCGTTCCCTTTTACTCCAAGAAATGTTAATTGTAGCGTTATCGCATCTGGGTTCCTATTTATAATGTGCTCTACTCAGTTACTAGTCTCATGCATAAAAATCCCCACCGTCATACAGCATTGAACTTGAAATTGGAAATGTTGATAATTATCAAATTTAAAATTAATTCAATTGTAGTAGGTAATAAATTTAATTTGACTAAAAAATAATAATGCTAAAATATTTAGCATTTTCATGGTATTGATTATTATTAAATGATTCCATCAATACCACGAGGAAGCTGCTTTAGCTTTTTTTATTGTTTCATGGCATTTTCTGACGTGTTCTATTATGTTACAAGTTTAGGAAATTTAAAAATTTCGGCCAAAAGATTTAACAACACATTTTATTGAAGCTTACAAATCGAATCCGAAATATTTGCTATTTCTGATGTGTTCTGTTTAAATTTAATTTGATTTAATAGAAATCACAGCTTAAATTTTGCTTTTTTCTAGATTGTGAATCATTAGTAAGGAAAATGCTCGTTTTAGAGCCTAGTAAGCGCTATTGCGTGGCGCAAATTAAACGACATCGATGGATGCAGATCGAGGTGCCTCAATCTCTACCTCCTTCCGTCCCCACGTCAAACACGCAACCTAATGAACAAATACTCAGATTAATGCATAGCCTCGGGATAGACAGTAGTAAGACGAAAGAGGTATTTATTGAATATCGTTTTATATTATAATTCTATTAACATAAAGTATTTGTAGTCGGTCAGATTAGGTAGCTATGATCATTACGCAGCTATTTACTATCTTTTACTGGATAAATTAAGGAATCAACTCATTAGTAGTGATGCTTCCCAGAGTGGTGGCAAATTAGAAGTTAGAAGGCGACCGTCAAATGTGGCAGAACAAGCGATGAGAAAAATTAACAGAGCTAGTACTAGTGAAGATTGTAGACGTCTCTTGCATTCACCAGCTGTTCCTACTGCCAGTAATAGTACACTTGATGCCACAGCTAGGAATTGCGAATCTCCTTTACACGGAATAGATGCTGCAAAACTTTTGTCGGCAACAACTAGCGAAGATGCCTTGAAAATTTTGCAACAGGCTACGACTCCAGCGTTCAATATGTCTACGGAAGCAACTAAGTTAATGTCCACATTGCAACAAACTCCGGTACCTCAAGGAGCATCTGATATTCCTCCTTTTCGGGATTACATCAATCATTTACCCACATACTCATTCATTCAAGCAACCATCTGTCAGCCAATTACCAATACGGATTCCGATAGTAAAGGATCGTTGCATCGATTTTCCTCAAGGTGCGTATTTATATATACAGTGAATACCGAAAGTATCCCTGCTTCACATTAACTTTTGAACGACAAAAGCTAGCATAAAAAAAAACATGGGACGATTTCTACTCGGCGGTTATGGTTATCAGCGGTTCAATTACATTTCCGGTGTCACGGGAGTGACAACTTTATTATTTTAAATAAAACATTCTGTATAATTTCTACGTTTTTGGAAACATACTTTAACATATTTATTATTATTATACCCCGCATCTTTCATATATTCGCTCTTTGTCCTTGTCATTATCTTCTCTCATTTTTATTTGTTTTATTAATTGTTGTTTATTTCGGTTATTAATTTGTCAGTTTTTTGATAGACAGAATTTGTTTAAAATTACTACGAAGTGGAATATAATAAACGCTGCCCTTGTATAGTCGAGTGAACTTTGCACAGAGTAAACTGCTTTAACAGAAGATAGGATAAGATTTAAATTATTTGATAATTTGTTGTGCAAAAATGGCAAATAAGCTGACAATTGTTGCCTGATTTATATAACATTAAAGTTGACCCAGTAATTTTATAAGGTTCGTGCAAAAAGAAGAAACATAAAAGAACGTGTTTCAATCAATTATTTTGGTAAAGGAAGGAATTATTATTAATAAAATAGGTAAAACTAAGGGGAAATAACACTGAAAGCAAAGGGCAGATATGTGAAAAATTGAGGATATAATGGTAATAAAAATAAGTAACAAGAATAATTTTCGCTTTTAGAATTAAGATTTGAGAGCAATTGTGATTATATTTTCAATACCTGAAAGAGTTTTATTTCAAAAGTCCGCTACAGATTTCGACTAAAAGTTATTCTTAGATTGTATTTTTAAAACGTCGAAGAGATAAAGCAAGTCATAACGTTGATGTGTATCTTTCTATCCTACATACTATGAATACCAACTTATGTAATTTCATTGATTTTATGTGTGGTATCGTTGGATTCGACTGCACAATTTATTCCAAGTTCAATTGTAGGTGCTAATCTTCTATGGAAGAACGCTCAAAAGAATGAGATAAAGAAGAATACTTCTGATGTAATAAATAGAATTATTCCTCGTCGTAGTCCTTTGTTACTTGATAGGTGTGTAATCCTTGAAATGTCCTTTCTCGCACTACGTCACGTCATCATTGGAATATTACTAATATGGTAATGGTAATTGTGGCTCCGAATGCTCCTAAGATTGGTCGTGGGCTTGGGTCTACTAGATGATATGGATGATTTTTGTATGTTGACATTAATTTACTTCTCTTGAATAAATGCTATAATAGATAGCATTGATGCTGCTTTTCCTAGTAGGGTTATTAGAAGATAGCCAGCAATTATATTTGCTGAAAGTCGGACAGCTAAAGTGCCTGGCCGGATTAGGTTACTAATTGTTTCGATTAGTACTGTAAAGGATATAAAGGTTGGGGGTGTCCCCTGCGGTACAAGATGGGCAAATATATGGGTTGTGTGATTAATTCACCCATAAATTATAAACCTTAATCATAGTGGAAGTGCTAGTGTTAGTGTTAATACTATATGTCTTGTTCTTGTGGAAATATAAGGGAATAGTCCACGGAAGTTGTTGAATAGAATTAAGAATTAGAGATGAAGATAAGGGCGCTTCCTTTAACTGAAGGGCCGATTAGTAGTGTGAATTCATTATGAAGGGTTATGATTATTTTGATTCATAGGAAGTTATATCGAGATGGGATCAGCCAGAATGATGATGGAATTAGTATAATCCCTAGAAAGGTTCTTATTCAATTGAGGGATATGTTTAATGCTGATGAGGGATCGAATGATCAGAATAAGTTAGTTATCATTTTCAATTAATTTTTTTAATAGTTCTATTTTTTGTCGGTTGCTTAACTGGATATATGAATGAGAAGTAATTCACAGCATTATAAATAAGGAAGATTGAAATAAATATAAAGAATAGGGAGAGTCAGTTTAGTGGTGCTATTTGTGGAATTAAACATTATCTATGTGATTATTTTAGCTTGATAAGCTATATATATATATATATATATATATATATATATATATATATATATATTAACTAGTAGTCGAAACCTATTTAAATTTAGTGATGTGTTAGGAGTTATGTATGAATCAAATTCGAAGTATATAAAATCTCCGTATTCATAATATCAGTATTATTGATGACCGATTGCCTTGACTGATACTAGAGGGTTGTTGATTTCATCTAACAGGTAAAGTAGGCGTAGAAATGGGTGTGCAGTAAAGATTGAAAGTTGTTCAAATGATTTCAATTTTTTTGTCCTTCTAATAAGAATCGGTTATTGAATTTGTTAAAAAATAAAGTTTTTATTATGTATCCTGCTAGTGTAGTAATTATAACTAGGATTATTAGTGCATGGTTATGAAAGAAAGTGAGCTGCTCTCGATTGCCTTTCCAAAAACGTAAAAGTTATAGATTTAAAATAAGAAAGTTGACCTATTTACTATACTAACTTCTGTTGTTCAAAAACTAGCACGGAAAAGATGCTTTAGGACCCTACTGAATATAATTACGTCTCTACTCCGTAGTATCTAACTGCAATGTTTCTACTATTACTAGAAGTGTTTATTCTTGATGAAGATAGTATAACAAATCTGTAAATAAGTCACTTATTATTTACTGTAAAAAAATGCTTAATAAACAAATTTATAAACCGTCCTAACTTCTATGTGAACTATATCTAACTGGGTTTTCTATATTTAACCAATTATATGGATGGTAGAATTCTACTGCTTGTGAACGTTTGTCCAACATAACAAACAACAAAGTAATATAATGTTTTGGCTGTAATGGTTTTAATTTTAGTCCAATTTTTAACCCATATATGCATAAATGTACTCTAAAATAATATTTCAACTCAGAATGTATAGCGAACATATTGACAGTGAAATTCTTTTGCAAACTATTAATAATCATTGATACAATTTTTTGTTATGGGTGGATGTTTGTACAGGCTGTTCCAAGTCCGCGGGCCACCATGGGAATCTCGCTTATTTTGAAAGATGGAATCTCATATGTTCTTATTCGATTTTCATTTATTTTCAGATCATAGCGTAATTAAAACCTTCTTGTAAATAGTACGAATTTTCATTTGTTTCGAGTTAATACATCTTAAATAAAATAAAAATATATGTATAACAAAAAGTTAAGTATTCTAGATTAACAGAAAATTTTGCAATCGTTATTAAATAAAGACATGACGGCAGTTAGGAGAACAACAAGCAATTGCGGTATTTTTCAACATTTATCAATAGCTATAATTAAAAAATGTTAATGTATACAATTTGGATTATTTGTAATTACATTACAACTTCAAAACAAATGACAACCGGATAAGAACATGTGATTTATTTTCACGTATATAATACACTCCTGGAGTTTGGTCCGTTCTTCCAGGTTCACTCTGTTTGAACGTGGTTTGTATATATCCATGATGTGTCTTCGATTGGTGGTCGATGATAATATTCGCTTCGCTCAGTAGCTATCTGTTTGTTGGTACGACGTACCCGAAAGTTACAAACCATTTTAGTTCATAATTATAACTTTTACAAGTTTGAAACGTTGCGAAAATAAATTACGTATTACGACAATATTGTCAAATGAAAGGTAACATATTATGCGTTTACAAAACGCGAAGAAGGCGATTTACTTCATAGATGAAAATAAATTTGGGGTATTAAAAATTGTACACTAACAATACTCGTTTGTTACAGCGGATACAGAAGCAGTGAAATCCAAACTCAATATTCCAGTTCGACAGATGAAGGCGTCGAAACAGATATAGAAGATCCTAGGCTGAGTTATGCTTCTTCTAGCTCGTCAAGTGGCGTAGCTACAAACTTTAATACATCGAAAAGTCTCAGTCAGAACCTAAGCTGTGATAGTAATTTTGAAAGTTTAGAATACCCACTTTCAGAATCTAGTGAATTAACTAGCAGCCTTCCCAGCTGTACTACACAAGAAAGGAGTCTAGCGGAACCAGTATTAACTAGCTCAAGTGCAATATCGACTATGATTCCTAGTTACACAGTTAACACTAGAACCGGTGTTATTCATAAACAAAATCCTTTGGTACACATGTCTAGCTATAAAACTACATCTAGAAGCGTTACACGTTCGCCGGTCGATTTCAGAGAAGGAAGACGTGCTAGTGATGGTCTGGTAGCTCAACAAATAGTAGACGCTAGTGGTGGCGTTGTTGCATTTAATTCACAAAAATTAAGTGAAAATTGTAAAACGAAAGGTGTTCTAGACATGCATTTAGTACAAAAAGAAGCGCAACGGTTACAATCCCAGTATCAAGTAAAGGAACTTCCAGAAGAAGTAACGCAAAGACAAAAGCAACACACGCAATATTTACAACCTCGTGGGAACAAACGGGTCAGTTTACCC
This sequence comes from Oryctes borbonicus, assembly GCA_902654985.2. Taxonomy (NCBI): domain Eukaryota; kingdom Metazoa; phylum Arthropoda; class Insecta; order Coleoptera; family Scarabaeidae; genus Oryctes; species Oryctes borbonicus. The sequence continues at coordinate 9,264,955 of LR736863.1, read as the reverse complement.
GATAATTTTAGTTATACTGGCTCTCCAGCAGAACCTCTACAATTACAAACTGCTATGCAGCATAGATTATTACAGCAAAAGAGGCAGATTTTACAAAAACAGTGTGCTATGTCTCATCAAAGTTCAAATATTAGTGTAGATCACACGATAACTAGGCGGCAAATGCTTAGACAAGCCAGTTATAAAATTGCCCAGCAACAGCCTGTTTTGCCACCGTTACCATTATCAGCAACTGAGAGTAAAGACTTAATGGCTTTTCAGGCCTTAGTAGAAGGCTCCGGTGAAGCATGGAGTAGCTTACCTGGAACCTTACAAAGTTCCTGCCAGATCTCGGAAACCATTCCTTCGGTATCATTGTGGCAAACTCAATCCAGCTGGAATCAGGTACACCTCTAACGCTTCCAAGTCTGAGAAAGAATTTTTATGTTTCGTTAAACGTTTTTGCAGTAGTTCTTTTTTTTTTATTGAAACTGACAATTACGGTGTGAATCTGTGGTACTGCTTGTGGTTTATTATATAGAAAACAAGTCAGACGAAATAGAAACACTATATCTAGACAATTAAATAATTGCCTAAGTGGTATTATTGATTCTTCCTATATATAAAGAGCACGCGCGAGTAGTGAATTCCTAAGATTGTCATAGACATATGCTTATTAAAAATAAACCTAATTATAAAAGTAATTTTTAGACTATTTAAATTTTGTCAAAGTTTATGTGTGCAGCTACTTATTTTTAATAAGCATGAAATAATGGTACAAAACGTTGAGTAAAGAAAGAGTTGTGGAAACTGTGTGAAATAAAAACTGTATGTAAACAATTCTTACCGAAAATATAATTCGCATTCTGAAACGTTTCGTAATAATTCACGAAATTTATTGACATTAATTAGACGCTGTTTAGTTAAAACAAATAAAGAAGTGATCCATTAAGTCAAATTCCGTTCATTTATATTACTAAATTTACTATTACGTATGGATCTATTATTACTTAAAATAGGTTTATATTTATTTTGTTGGGACGAAAATCAAGTTTTCTTCTGTAACGATATCTAGATGAGAATATTACGATTAGTAACATTCTAAAGTTTTGTCGTTGAGTGTATGAATTAATTTTTAAGTTTTTGATAATAAACATATATATCGCTTTATAGAAGGTTTCTCAACGTTGTGTACATGCATGTGATTTCAAATCATTGTTTAATTAACATTCGATTAACTGCGAAATAAAATATAAACTTTTAAAGGAAAATTATGATAGTATATACATATGTATTTATCGTACTATTTCTTCGCTTAAAACGCAGTAAACAAACGGATGCGATGTGGTTTTTCATCTTTTCTTTTCTTGCATTGCCTTTCGCCCCAGCAATCCGCGCTTGCCGAAAAATCTCTGCAAAGACTAAACATTAAAGTCAATTAAAATTCTCGTTGTGTATAGTTTGGTTGCCATTTCATTCGTAATATGTAACTAGCCTATAAAGCTAATAAAATAAAACCTAAGGAAGTAATTATGCTGAATAAAATGAATGTGATATTTCCAGTTCCTCGTTGAATTATTTAATGCCAAATGCAACAGAAATTACTTGGTATTATGGTACTCCAACTTAAAATTGGTATCATTTAAATCTCTTTCAGTTCTGAAAAAATACATGGATGGTGACAGGTTACAATTGTCAAATTGTTATGCCAAGCCACAGGAATTAAATTTCGAAATTCAGAGATTTGTAGATAGGGATGGAGATAGGGCATTTAGTATCGAAAGAAGACTAGGTACTAGAAAAACAACAAGGAAGCCAAATGATCGGAAAATAAACCAAATTGTAAAAATGGCCAAAAAGAAATATGCTACAATGAATCAAGCAAAACAATATACAAAGGGCTCAAGTAAAGCAATATAAAGAGTTTCTGTAAAACGGATGCTCTATAATTTACATCGGTGTAATGAAAACAACAAATTTATCGCTTGGGAATATCGACTTTACGTCAGTTCATACTTGACGGGAAGGTTAGATGATGAATCTTATTTCTGTTTTGAAAATGCTAAGCTGACATCCACTAAATACTATTTTGCTGTAAATAGAAAGAAAGCACTACCCGATATTAAATTTAGATTACGAAAAAATTTGAAAAAAAATTGCGTGTATGGATTGCCGTTTCACAAAAAAAAAAAAATTCGGAACCCTACTTTGTTAAGGCTAATTGTGCATTAAGTTCCCAATATGCCTATCTACGCATAGAACGTCGGCTAAAACCATTTGTTATTATTATGCTTCTGCGCGATATACCTTCTAGCCTGATGAAACAATTTGCCATTGTGCTAAATTAACAGTGAATAAACTTTAAGAGTTGAATATAAAATATGTACCAAAACATGAAAATTCGCCCAGTATACCGCAGTTGCTTCTTATAGAGCATTTCTGGGCACTTGAGCAAAAAGTTTATACCAACAACTGGTCAGCGGAGAGACAGCTGAAGCAGCGCATACGTATGAAAATCCAAGAATTTGATGGTAACTATTATCGCTATTCAAAAATGTTTCGAATAAAATACACAGAGACAATTAGGTTAGGAGCGGTAGATCCATAAACCAGCAAGACCGCGGGCCCTTGCTGATGTATCCTTTAAGAATTCAATTGAATTCATAAACAAAATGGTTTAGGCAATTATTGCGACAATACAGTTTAAATATCCTGCGGTTTCCTGTTTAATTATGTGGTCAATATTGTGAAATGAATGCATACGTACAATAGGTTGAAATGAAATACTTGACCAAACAACCAATCAATATAGATTTTTCCCACGTTTTTATATAGTTTTATATAGTGACAAGGGTTTATAACTTAAAACATGAACAGTTTCATTGTGATTTTAAAAAGTGACTAATAGACTTCCTCTCGAAGAAAAAATTCTGTAGGCAACAACCATAGAGCTGAAAGTAGAACATCTACACGACGATTTTCCATGGAAATTTATAAAAAAAAATAATGGGTATGTGGAAGTGAAGTTTCGAATTTATTATATTGTTTTCCGTGCATGTTGTTCTATAATAAATAATAATAATATAAAAATCATTATTATACCATGTGGAAATAGACGACTTGATCAGCTACATACAATATTACTATACAATTTGTTTTGTAGTTAACATTACTCAACCGCATCCGAACGCCCAAAAAACGGTAATATCATTACAGTTCTCATAATTACCTTACTAGCTTTCTTTCGTATCATGAACGGGTGCAAGTAAGTGCATATAGAGGACAAGCGAAATAGAAAGATTAATTTTTAATCAATATAACAAATCGCTGTAGTGTAAATTGTGTGTGACGGCAAACGATATTTATACACAATGTATATATCGATACATTAGTAGGAGGAGGAAAGTAGTCTGCACTTGTTCTGTATACCGAATAAACTACGTACACTGCACTAAGCAATAACAAACAGAAAGTTTACACTACTTCGTGATACTACAGACAAGCTGAATTTTGGCTTTTCTGGAGTCGATAGCGAATTATACCTCGTTCATTGAGCTCTAGAGGTTTGGATTACAATAAACAAGAGAAGAAAAACCAACTAAAAAAAAATGTCAAAATTTTGTAAAAAGAAATATAGTTTGAAATTTGATAATATAAAACTGTAAGTCGTATACATAGATTTGTTTAATTTGCCAATCATTTTCGATTTTTAAATAAGCAGATCTTACAATCGAGTCATACTTTGTTAATTAAAGACGAACCCCGAATAACCAATTTTTATTAAACCAAGAGTCCCATAACAATATTTCAATCATACTGAAATGATAATACAACCTCAAATATTCTGAAAACCATCTTTATACGAAAAATAAGGACAGTTGACCTCCATTTAGTAATTATTTTATTTATATACTACTTACGCTATATATAACACAACTATGACACAAACACAAACATTAATGATGGCTGTTATAACTTATCTGCGTCTAAAGTGGCGTCGACATACGCCAACGCCACATTGGTGCAAGAATTAAGGCACAGTGACAAAGTTTGTAGGATGCAAATTAGTTCCGCCGTTCACATAGCAGTGTAATGTAGAATTAAGAATTGGTGTGGTGCGAAGCTTTAATACTATCACGGCACTGCATCAATATTTCCCAAATTTGTTTTTGAATATCGATATCATCATTACTGCAGAAGCTACTAATAAACAATCTGTGTAATTCGTGCATTATAAAAAAAAACAAAAACAGTTAAATTTAGATTACGTTCTGATAAAGGAAATCGTCGGTCAGTTGTAGTTGCTATAAAATATTGCATTAATTTCGCACCACCATTGACCAAATGACCTAAAGGAGAAGCCCTCGCTGTTTAGAGGATGTCTAGGGGCAACGATCCTCGATTTATATTCATGCCTCTTACTATCATACTTCATACTACTACCATACTACTATCTTACTATCATACGCTCTAACAAGCAAGAAATCCTTTTAGTGCTACTCTTTTCTTTTTTTCTATAATTTAGGTAGCTTTATTTCTAATTGGTATTACAGTGATATAGACCAATGCAGTGCCTACATTGGGCTACTAATTAGTTGTCTAATAGTCTCTATATAGTCACCAAGTTTTTAAAGACTTTGTACTAGTATTAATATCAGACCGCAATTGTATATGTCGATAGATATCTAGTCTTCTCATATTACATCTGACATTGACATCTTCTTTGTTCTTATAAAAGATGAGTGACAAAAGTAAACATCGTGTGACTTGTAAATATTATCTTAATTTTCCTTTTTAATACTGAAAGAAATATTAATAGCAACTTTATTATTAAATATAGTTGAATGAGTATTTAGTACAAATATTATGTATTATTAATTTATAAGTTAATATTGTTTGTATTTGTTGTTACTATTACTTCGATATAACATGGACTATCAAATATACTATTTAAGCTTTACTTTTGTTCGTTTTTATTTTGCGTTTTTGTTAATTTATTTAGTCGTTGCATGTTTTTTTTTCTTTATTTTTAATTTCATAGATGCTGCTGTTTATTGACACCCTTTCAATAATATAATAACAATTTTATTTTTAATGATAGGGATCTCACCTGTCGGCTACGGGCTGGCCACCTTTACTGCCACTCAGTGAAAGTCCAATTTTGGAATTAACAGAACAAATGGAATCAATGTGAATTTACACCATACACTTACACAGATTAGCCACAAATGCACAACTATGTGTATGTTCGAAAATCGACAATATTTTCTATTTAATTGTTAGTTAGGTAAACGGAGGAAATATACATACAATAATAATAATAATAGAAACTTTTAAGTAAGCAATTTAATCACTAAGAAATTTTATTTGTAGAAGTATATATTATAATAATCAATTGTATACTACGTTCTGTTATGATTGGTACTTTTAGATATTACCAAGTTTTTGTACTTAAACGCATGTATTGAATAGAACAATTAGGTGATTTCCACAAACGTCCATAATTTTATAAATAAACTTTTATTTGTTATAATTTACATATGTGGCTATGAGAGCATCTTCAGTGAAATGGGATGGCAACCTTTGCAGGATATTGATTGCTCTAGGAGAAACCAGTCAACACGAAAGAAATATACAACAGATGCTGATACTAAATATACCAAGGAGAATGAAAGATACGTTAGTATCAACTGTGTTCCTACAGCAACTACCCGTTATTTTTAGAAAATGTTGCTTACTACACATATCACTCAATATGACGGCTATTCAAAGTTATTAGTACATTATTGTTATTTTTATTATTATTTGAGCTACAGCGTTGATTATATTTTTAAAATTGTAGTATTTTTACATGACATAAACAAATGAACAAATAAATTGGCGAATTCGAAAACCGTATATGTACAAAAGCGTCATTTTAAGTAAAAATAAGATAAACCTCTTAACTTTGATATCAGTGGCAGTGGGTGATGACGTAAACTGGAGGACGCGGACAGCGATTCCCTCGTGTACTTTCCTTGCATGTTGTACACAACATGCAAGGAAAGTACACGAGGTACATATGCGACAGAAATACAGCGTTATAACTCCGTTAATATTAAAGCAAAAAAAATCCTTTTGCGACATTTTAACATTTTAAATTCCAGGGGTGGCACGGCTGGGGACATGCACACACATCCTTGGGGGATTTCTCTTTATAGATGTCGAAATGGATAAAGCGACTTTATAATGGCTTCAACAACAGAAAATATACATTTTGAAATATTTTGTAGGATGTCTCCAACAGACTGAAAACCTTTCGATAAAAGTTGGCCCAAAAATCTACAAAGAGATGCAATATATCCAAAATTAAGTCGTGTTAAGGAGAAATTATCACTAATATTGTGATACTTAGCGTTTGAACTCATATTTTTGAGTCTTCTTTCTACATTTTCAAAACAACTTGTTTTTGGTATAATGCCAAAAGAATGTGCTGCAATTGTTGAATATTTGAAGGAATAAGTAAAGGTAGATCTCAATGCCATTAGATGTTTCTACTTATTACATTATAATAAAACCAATTACCGCGTCTTACAACAAATATAGAAATAAGGGAAAATTATTCAGTCCTTACAACAAACATAAAAAAAATAAAGCAATTTATATCACTAAGTTGAACAGTAAGATTTTATTGTTTCTAAGATAATGTAATTAACTTGCTTTCGTACAACCTTATAAATTGCATTATTAAATTATCTATCCACTCCATTTTACCACGTTTTACAAGTATGACCCAACCTATTGAGCGAAGCTCTTTTCGTATCTGAAACCAGCCGCTGGCTTACTCAAATTGTTTGGGCTCCTTGCTGATTTAAATTTAAGATAAGGTAAGATTAAGGTTTAATAATGTACAAACATTTCTCATAATATAAAACAGCACTAAGGCACGTTCGTCAATACTGGCTGTGGTGGCCGAAAAATGCCCGGACAAGCCTACTTAAACTCACGAATGCGTTTTGGAGATTTAATAAAAACTTTTTTGGTAGAAACTATTAATCAAGATGATATGCATGCAGCATACAAGTTACATGAAGCAATTGAGGATAAGATTGTTTTAGTAACTTTCCAGCTTTAACCATGTTTGAAGCCTCATCTGTAACCAACATTATAAGTTGAGTTATCGATATATTGAACTTCCAAAGGTATTTATTATAGTTTCTACCATCGTTTTCGCGTTTGTCTTCTGTAATATTGTACTACGTAAAAGGAAAGGCATGGATGCCACATCACCTACAATTTTGTTTCATCCACCGTCAGCCATATTTTTTTATTTTTTAAGTCTGCCTTGATTTGATCCGTGATCGTGTTTTTCACCAGCGGCAAATTAAACTGTAATTGACCTCTTGTTTCCCCCAAAACTTTCGAAATTCTCATTGTCTACAATATTTTGTGGAATGTTGCACACACTTAACATAAAAATAAAATCATATAGAAATTTATACGGTATGTTACGTTTCGCTAACAGGGCTGTTTGCTATGAACATGCCATTTACAAGCAAAAGTACTATACGGTAAAATTTTGATATTGCAAACAATACATTTAATAATAATGCCAGTGTATTCTAATGTCGAAAATCGGTTAAGAAATCTATTACCACTCGTCGAACATAACAAAGCACTCCGTCGATTAGCCATCATCAATCCAACCAACGTCATTCATATACATACTAATTCTACGCGTATGAATCTGGACTTCGGGTATGTCTGACCGCTTTCGAAATATATCATCACTGCCAATGAGTGCGCACTCGTTTCTGCGGGCTTACTTGTGAGATTTCCAAGCATAGCTTGCGCAGCCGTTCACATTACAAAATGTTACAATTATGAACCATCTGGGACTCAAGTTATGTCCGGGTGTTTCAAGTACAGCCTGTGCTTCTGTTACTATTTAGATAATTTCATTAAGCAAATTCCGTACACATGCGCCGATGTATTGGATACTCTCGTTTGAAGCAGCAGGTAGAAAATACAGAGGCAAGGTATCCTTGTAATTAGACAATACGAAACGTATCAGATAAGGAGCGCTAGAAATGCACTTCTTCGTTCCTGTATTCTCCTATGCTTCCTATGTCTTGTTTTCGATAGAGTTATATTTCTATTTGGAGAATATATGAGCGTTTTTCTGTTTGTGTTATGTAGCGTAGCGCAAATACTATTAATCAATAAATTAAAGAAATGATATGTTCAGTTTATACTGTTGTCAAAATCTGCCATTGTAGCATATAATGTATACAATTGTAAAATCCATTCTAATGTATGATTTCATTTTAGAAGTATCCGTACAAGTTTCAGATTTTCCATTTGTCTTTTGTCTTACATTTAAATTATATTTTGAATATTTGTTTGATTTTTGTTATTAAAAGGCAACTACCGACTTAAGGCTTAAACTCTAAAATCAGTTCATTGCAAATGTTCGATCTCTCAATTTGCGTTAATTGAATATTTACAACATACTGTTTTTTTTTTTACAATATAGTCAACTGTAAACCGAAATTATATTAAATACGTTATAATAAATAATGATAGCAAGAACTGTGGCGTAGTATGGTAAATAACACATAAATATCGGTAACCTCCGCACCACACAAGTTTAACTAATTATATAATAATCCGGGACGGTTGTTTCGAGGACACGAATGGTTCTCATCATCAACTGGTGACCGAATGATGTGAGAAAACTTCTAAAACTAACTAAGTTGTTTTACCCCTCTTCCGAGAAAAATGTATAAATATTATTTAAAAGTACCTGCTTGTACCGCCTACATGCCTTAAAACTACGACATGCGAAAAACACGGATACGTCTCTTTTATAACAGAAACCATAAAACATTACAAAGCCTATCCCAATAGGTCGAAAAGGACTGAGTACGACAGCGGTCCGTTCTCTCTGTTCATCAAATTTTTGTTATCTTATGTAAACCGTCTCGTACGCGTCTGATTCCCGCGGCGAGGTTGCATTCTTAATCAATTTCGAGTTTTCTAATTTAATGTTATGCCCGGTTTCGTTTATATGTTGTGCTACACTTGACGCGTCTAATCTGCCGTAGCGATAACACCTTACATGTTCCTTAAATCTGGTGCCTGTCACCAATAGAGGCTTTATTACAGTAACCGCATGCAGTTTTATAAACACCCGACCTTTCTCCCACTTTCGGTTTATCTTTAGGATTACCGAAAAGGTTTTTAAGTATATTATGCGAACCGAAGCATACGTTCATATCTTGACCCTTCAAAACCTTACTCACGCCTTTCGATATGCTGTGAAAGGGGAGTTTCGCATTCTTACTATTAGTTTCTACCGGGGTTAAAGTCGTGGAATTTCTTACGTAAAACCTATGTTGGACTCTCTTAAGCATCTACAGACATCTATAGAAGAGTGACTGTTGTAAATAGCTACGTTTTTTATAAATGTAAGTTCTTTGTTATATCTAATTTAACTAATCTATTAATTAAGAAAATAATCGCGGCCATTTTGTGTTGTGCGCGTGCCGCGTGTGATTTAATTTCAGAACTAATTGTAAACATTACGAATTTTCAATTTGTCTCTTACTTATATTATTTTCATTTTTACATTTCGGATATTATAATATAATCAGGAAATGTATGTATATTATCTACGATTTATGCAATTTATTTTACTGATAACATCTTTAGATACTATTCAAATGTGATAAAAGCCAAAATAATCTTTAAATTAAAATACAAAACCCTGTCGATAACAAAAGTCTATAACTATATGTGATATCTATTTAACCAGACCTAATATTATCAGTATTTCTAACAATAAGTAAGTATGCGAAGACACGTATATAAAGAAAAGAACGAGGAGGTGCGTCTGTGGCGCTCCTTATTTGAAGAGAAGCACTTACATTAAAGTAATTTCGTGCACTGCTTATAGGTTATTTGTACTCAGAGCTTCCTTTTTCACCTGTCTATCTTCTTCCATCTCAATTTTGCCTGGTAACCTCTTTCCACTTTTTCCTCGATGTATCAAACTTGCAAAAACTGCTTTTGAAAGAGAACAAAATAAGTATATGAGTGCTGTTCATATACTTATTTTGCCCAGATACAGAAACCGGTAAGTATTACTGAATGTATAAGATACCAAATGGTACACTGATCAGAATGCCCACTTTTGAGGTACTGGAGACGGTAAGAAATACTGGGGTGATTAAACAGGACAAATGTGGATGCCATCACGGCCTATTTTTTTTAACTCGAAAACCTTACTCCTAAGCTTATACAACGCGGATGGTCGGCCTTAAGCCCTATCCAAATCGTGCCTGCCGGGATGTTACCCAGAAACCTGGGATTGAGTCAAACTACGACGGCTATCTCCATTAGCTTCCTGCCATTAGGCTGAATCCGAAGAGTCTCCAACAAGTTAGGATATGGTCGGCGCAACAAAACACTGCTTTCCCCTCTATGTATATTTGCCCTCGCCACGCCCGTTTCTCTGTGGCCAAGCAGACATTGGATAGAGAAACTGCAGAACTATATGGATAAACGCCGTAGGGCTAGCTCTAGCGTCACGCATGCGCAGTAAACATGTAGTAGTGCAGATTAAGAAATTTCTGCAAATATTCAATATTCTTAAAACTTTCACTATTTGACATATGACAAATGAAGCATTTAATCGAATTTATTTTTACGTATGCAGCACTACCAACTGTATTTTCTCATTTTTCTCTGTGCGATAATGGGCGGGAGGAGAGATTGCATGTACTGCAAACACCAAATTAGATGGCGAGCGATGGGGATGCGTCGTAGTCGTTCTTAAAAACGCACACCCCCACTTACTGAAACTATATTTGTCAGTGGCGGATCACAATGTCTTTGCTAGGGAATACACGCTCAAACGCGAGAAGTAGTTCATGTTTACAATTATTTTTATAAAAGTAAAAGTACATCAGTGCCATTAAGTGAAATAAAAGAATGTGTTCATGAAGCAACTGGTGTGTCGATGCGAACAATAGAAAGAATTATTCAAGAGGGAAATACAGCATCAAATGGCGATGAAAAAAAATTTACAAGTCCTGGTAAGAAGGACAAAGAACAAAGAGTGTCAGAAGTTTGCCGGAGTATCACGTAAGAATTGTGCGAGATATGATGTATGATTTTCATAGAACAGACGAACGACGAGTTGCGGTTTCAGCACTACGCCAAAAGATGCACGATGAATTGGAATGGAAAGGATCAAACACATTATTAAGGATAATTCTAACAGATTTGGAATTCAAGTTTCGATGTACACAGAATAATAGGAAAGTATTGATACAGCGATTACATACGAGCATTAAGAATCGATTACTTGCAAAAGATTAAACATTTTCGTGAGACAAATCGACCCATTGTATATATATAGATGAGACTTACATTCATAGTAGTCATACGTCTTCCAAGATGTGGAGTGATGAAAGTACAAAAGGTCTCTTCAAGAACATATCTAATTGTCTCAAACTAATAATAGTGCACGCAGGAGGCAACATGGGCTTTATCCCTAACGCCCTATTGATTTTTAAGTCCGGCGTAAAAATTGGTGATTACCACTCGGATATGAACGCGGAAAATTATGGCAGATGGATAGAACAGAAGCTTATACCAAACTTGCCCACAAATTCCGTTGTTGTAATTGATAATGCGCCGTATCACAATGCACAAATCATGCTTCAACAAGTAATAGTAAAAAAAATGTTAAAAAATATTTCTTTTGGCACTAGAATGTTAAAGCCGCAACTATACCAGTTAATTAAACGCTATAAGGGTCAATATATAACGTATAAATTTGACGAAATTCTACAGCGCAACGGACACACAGTTTTAAGACTTCCGCCGTATCATCCCGATCTAAATCCAATCGAGTTGATCTGGGCCACCGTCAAAAACAATGTCGCTGCAAGAAATTTTAAGATAAAAGATGTTAAATAACGTAAAATAAGGGAAGAAGAATTTTCGAGAATTTCTCAGGAAGATTGGCAACAACGTTGTAAACATGTTAATATTGAAGATAATTATTTAGAATCAGAATTACTAGTTAATGCAAGGACAGAAAGTTGAATTATTAATGTAAATAATGAGAATGATAGTGATGACGACAACTTCAGTTCCGAAGAAGATTAATTTGTTTATTTAAAATTGTAATTTATTATGACAAATTTTTCTAAGAAATGCGGTTTATTGTTGGTAATAAAGGAGTAAACCATTTATAAATTAAATATTCTTGATACGTATGCAAGCAAATGGAATTGTGATTTACGATATTGTTACGACCTGTTTATACATTTAAATCTCATTTCATATGTGCATTGTTTAATTGTAACATCAAATTGCTTCCTCTGTAAGTTTATACTGTTTTAAAAATATTCTTAAATACCTGTTTATACATTAAAAACTCGATTTCGTTTGGTAATGAATGTATATGCATATATCTCATTATATAAATGTTTAATTGTTTCTGTAACGTCTAATTAATTTCACAATAAATCTATACTGTTAAAAAAATAAGTTTGTATATATTTTACTCTAATGAATTATTAATTTATTAAGCGATAGATGTGTAGTTTGCGCCGCCTGTGGTTCCTTGCAATTTTTCCGTAAAACCAAATACAAAGCTTCCCATTTCTAATGCTGCGCGGACTTACTCCCACCGCTCGCCATCTAATTTGGAGTTTACAGTAGCGGTGAGTAACGATAACGGAGCAAAGTGTTCTGTTAAACACGCCCAATGTAAATTGCTTTTTTTTTCATTAGAATATTCGATAGAAGTACGTTTCCGTACTATCGGTGTAGCCGACGAAAAATGCGCATATTATCTTCACTGTTACGCCTACGAGTGCAGTGCACGTATTATTTAATAAATGCTCGGGTATTCTTGCTTTTGTCAAAAATCATTGCAAGTTGAAGGTAATATTTTTATCATATTTTTTTCACAATCGCCCGCTCCTCTCACTTTGTGAAATGGTCAGGCACTCCCATTGAGTAAGAGTTCTGTGCGAACGGCATGTTATGCAGATACAGCTTCTCAACTGTGGTAGGATATACTTAAACACTCCACTATTACCTCTTACCATAAATACTTCACTGACACTGTACGCACGTTTCGATAGATAAGCTGATAGATACTGAACTGTTCAGTATTGCCGCTGAAGATGATAGCTTAGCTATTGAAACGTGCGTACAGTGTCAGTGATAAGTGGTAATAGTGAAGTGTTTCAGTGCTATAGTGTTCCAGTGCCACAGTAATCGAGTACGTGATTAATTAGGATATACTTAGTAGTAGTATATATATAAAAAGAGAACATTTTAGTCGAGTTGTTTTACTTAAGAAAGTAGTAACATGTACCCCGTACTCAAATGCGTCAGTGCTATCTCTATAACCGCGGGAGATGTAGCAGCTAAGTGAGACAGATTGGGCGAGTTCAGAATAAGAGTTTGCTCCGCTACTGCTACATCATCAGTAATTGAAGAGCAACATGTAGCGTAACGAAAGTTCGCTATAAAATATGGCCGTCTACTTCCAGCATATTTCGATGTAGCGGTAGGTAGCATAGGCGTCCACTAGATACGTTAGAACTGATTGCTTCTGTTGCACCCGCCCATTAAATTTTTCAACACTCCAAAATGTATAGATGTGTATGTATTCTCTTATTTAATATTTATATCAGTTGCATTACAATATTGTTACATCTGTTATCTCATACTATTTTGTTATATAATAATATTTGCAATCATTGGTTAGTATATAATTTACTCACCAATCTTGAGCTAAGAGGATGGCTTACTGCTTCGGTGAGGATTCCTTACCTTACCATACATGTTGTTGGTTTACATTTCTAATTATAGTAATGTAGTCCAAATTTTAAGCAAACACTCGTTTATTGTTGTTACTGTAAACGTTATATTTATACAATAAAATAAAGTATAAAACTGTGTACAAGTATATGACAGGTAAGACATATTTTGTTTATTGTATGTGTATATTAATTGTAATACCCAGTAAATAACAAGCTATTGAAAGGCACATAAAGGACGGCTTAATTCTACTTAATACTGGTCTTGGGAAATTTAGTATACATTCAATGTGTAAAACCTGCTTGAATTTGGAAAGAAATTATGTAACTAATCGTCGTAATCCATATATGCAAGTAACAAGTAAAAGAATGATCCTTACATAGAATAACACTTAGGTAATCTAAATATAATGAGATATGTTCAAGATGATAATGCTAACAACAACATATGCAATTAGGATAGAAGATCAAATTAAGGTATCCAAGGTACTATGAGTCATAATATTTAAGTTTAATTAAATTGTATTATCAAACTAATGCGGATTACCTCTTGTTTGATATTACAACCTACATCAAGATCGAACACGCTTTTGCCTACAATACAACTTGAGTCAAGATTGTTTTTTAGTAAAATGATTTAATCGAAAAACAAATCACCGTATAGCATCCAAAAAACGAAATGAACAGACTTTTCTTATTATTCAACAATAAAAGTTTCGGCTGACATTTTATCACTTTTAGGTACTTAATACAACGCCAGATTGTTCTATCAATAATAATGTTTTTATTATTAATCTATTACTTGCAATCATATGAACCGTTGGACGCATTTCCAGTATATTTTGGTAGAATTAAAAACATCGATCTTAATACATAACGACATATATAATTCAATTACATTGACAATCTAATCATGTCTAAGAGCAAAAAATTCGTCGTAAGTAGATTCTACAAATCGATCTCTTCTAGTAGTACAAACTGATTAATAAAATCAAGATTTGTAGATAATTAGGAATTTCAGATAATAACTTGATTAATCCACAATTCCCATTGGACTGTTATGTTTCAACGTTATATAGAGAAAAGTCTGCACCATATAATTTTTTTTTTATTTGAGTTTTAAAGTAACTGTATTTGTAGTTTGTATGTGTGCATTATTAGAAACCAAAAAAATGTGTCACATCGTATTAGCTTCAACACGTAAATGTCATTTAAAGACCAAAAAATTCAATATTTCGGCAAATATCAACAAATGTAATAAGAAAAGCTGTTCGCATCTACATAAAGATTTCTAATCCAAAGTGTGATTTAAAAATGTATTTGCTTTCTTTTTACATCTTGCTTCATCATATCAGTTCGAAATCGGGGGTTCGTCTTAAGAAGGAGAAAATTTAATTTATTTTTTAATAAAAAGGTTTATTTTCCCAAATTAAATAATTTTGCATAGGCAACTTAAGGACGTTATTGAATTATTTTCGTATTTTTATAATTGCAAATGTTAACAGTAGAGTCATACTGAGTTGAGAAATTAGTAGAGAAACTAATATTGAGAGAATTGTAATTCTCGACCAACTTGTGAATTTATTTAATTGTAAGCATTTATTAACTTTTAAAATTTTAACGAGTTTTATCGGAAAAAAATTCTTGAAGCAAAATGTCTTTTGACCATAAAAAATCGTAGGTATTTTCTATATTTTGAGCCCAGGATGTCTCCACTATTAACATTATCAGTTATAAAAATACGAAAACAATCCAAGAACGTCCTTAAGTTTTCTATGCAAAATGATTTAATTTTGTAAAATAAACCTTCTTAATAACAAAATTATTATAAATTTTCTCTTTCTTAAGACAAATGATACGGATGAAGAAAATACACCGTCAAAAATATACAATGTGTATTTTTAACAAAATGTAAGAAAAAACAGATGTTTCAAATTTTTGAATCATACTTTGGATTTGAATCTAGAAATAAATACAAACATCTTTTTCCTGTGATATTTGTCAACCAATGAAACTTTTGAACCTTTGACATTTTTATTACATTTACAGGAGGGAATACGATGCGACAAATATTTTGTAACATTTCTTGGTTTGTAATGATGCACAAACAAGCTACAAACCCAGTTACTTTATAACTAAAGAAATAGAAAAAGTTCCTACATGGTGCAAACTTTTCCGGAGACACTTATAATATACGAAATGTGACAAGGAAGCATTCGTTTAATTGTTGTCTTTTGATAGAATATAATAAGATTTAACATTAGAGGAATGTAACTTGAAAATTGCAAACATTGTAATTAAATCATTTAGATCAACGTTAAAGCTTTTATTAGAATAACAAGAAATTTCCCTTTTCAGTTCTCTGAACACTGTAGTTTAGTTCCACAACACATTTAAAATAAATTATTATTATGTATATATATTTTATTAATTTGAAATATAATTCATGGTATTCTTAATTTTTCCTTTTTAGTCGGTTTTTTCAGTAGATGCAATTTAACTTTGTTCTTTTTTTATTGTACGCCTATTTTTTACAAAATTAGTGTAAAACTTGTTTATAAACAAATATAAATGTTATTCCAAACGATAAAGAAAATTCTTCTTTATACACTGTAGAAGAGGTTTTTATTTTTTATATAAAATTTATTTTTACTTAAAGAAGTAATCGGCCACCTAGTTTTATTTTTAAATTATTAAAAATAATTATAAACTTCGAGTAAGTAATTAATATTATATTCTTTTGGCTGCCTATTTTTCTACTACCCTAGATCCTGGTATCAAAATGTACGTCAAGATACAAGCTGCAATTTTGTCAACATTTAAAAAAAAATCGATTCTGTCATTGTATAGAAGAAATGAAAGGTGATAGCATAGCCAGGTGAACTGACTTTATAAAGTACATTAGTACTAATGCCTTTTCTCGCGTTGGAGCACCGACAAATTTTATGCAAAGTACGCACAAAAATGCATTGGTGTATATCAATTCTATAGCCGCGAAAGCTTATAACGGTTTGATTTTAATTATTTTTTCATATTTTTCATTTGTCAAAAACTATCGTAAAATTATTAAATAACAATACAATATATAACAGTAATATACAATGTGATTAATAAAAACTGTGTTTACCAATTGTCAATTTATGTAAAAGAAGCTAGTAGGCCGCATGTTTAGCACCTCTCATCAATGGTACTAATAGAGCTGGAGGGCCTGCAGATCTCAGAAAAGGATGTTGTAATAGCTCTGATGCAGTAGCTCTTTGGGCTGGATCTCTTACTAGCATTCTATCCAGAAAGCCTTGTAACCTAGGAGAAACTTTATGAGCATTTTTAAGTTTAGGCGGGGGCATTTCTCTAATCCTTCTCATCGCTTGGAGTGGTGGTTCATTAAAGAATGGAGGCTCTCCATCAACCATTTCAATAACCATTATACCCAGGGACCAAATATCGACTTCTGGTCCATAAGGCAACCTACTTATAACTTCAGGACTCATCCAATACGGAGTTCCAACAAGAGATTTTCTTTTAGGCAATTCTTGAGATACTTGAGCACAAAATCCAAAGTCAGACAACTTAACTCTACCATCTGGTGCAAGAAGTATAGAATCTGACTTAATATCACGATGAATAACTCCTTGAGAATGTAAGTACGCAAGCGCTTTCAAGCACTGTTTACAGACTGTTGCAATTTGCTCTTCGTCCATACGAGAGTGCGTAACGATATCGGTAAGTGCACCGCCTTCTAAGAATTCCATTACAACCCAAAGTTCATCATTTACTAAGTAGCTGTCAAACATCTCCACGATATTTGGATGGTGGTAATCGCGCATGATAACAACTTCATTAAATAAAAGTTCTCGCCTTTGTTGCTTACGAAGATCCATTTTTTTAACAGCAACTTGTCTACCAGTACTCCGCTCTCGTGCAATACATACAGTACCTGTGGAACCTTCGCCAATCTTAACAAACTGTTCAAGATTATCGCGGGGATCTCTTGGTGAAACAACCATTTGTAGAGCTGCTCTAAACTGTAACAAGAAAGAGATTATTTTTAATGTGTGAAGTTACGTACATATGGAATTGTTTTCCATAATCTTCCATAGAATTTGGAAAATATGCACAGAAAATGTGTGATCGTTATTTAATAATAATTTATGTTGAACAAATCTAATGAAATGACAAGAACACTCCATAACTCAAATTGCGCCACATTTATATTTGAAGCTTTACAGAAATTACTCGAGGAATGAGATTCTCAAAACATGAGATCGATTGGCTTGACTTTTTGCTTCATTAGAAATACAGGTGTTCTTCCTTAGCATCGGAATGTTAAGTGCTCTTTAGTGCTGCAATTAGTTTAAGGTTCGCGGATCATGCAATATGACCCCGTTTGAAAGAAGGCAAATTGTTAAGGGGGTTAAGGGAAAGTGGCGTTTTGTTTAGAATTCCCAACTGAACCTAAACTATTCTACTGTGTTGCGGTGTTACAATGCATCGGTGGGAGTACACGCCGAGGGGCCTATTTGAAATCCAGATTATGTGCAGAATAACATTCTCTTAAAATTGTGCAACTTAAGAGGAATGGAAATGTATAGTGTACGAATAGGAATCGTGGATCAATTTATGAAAGTCTGGTGGCAAAATAAAGTTGCATCACTTTGGCTTTGTTCGTAGAGCATATCAAAGCAGCCGGAGCCTATCAAACAGCGCGATATCAGTTGGATTTTAGTTGTGGATTTCTTTCCACCAATCAAATTATGTCTGACTAATTTGCGATTGCTCCGAGAACAAGTGTTTTCAGTCAAGTTGTGATTTTTTTATATTGAAATTGCCGTAAAGGTTCGTTCATGTCATGAGATCTACTAGTTACTTATCGATTAACTGTCACGCCCTTCTGGTGATGGAATTTTAAAGGACATTCGTGTTCGCTTAGCCCAGTCGGCAACGGTCGTAGGTCGCGGTATATAAGGAGAAAAAAAAAAAAAGATTCTGGCTCCCGCGGCAGGAGCCACCTAATCAGGAAGGCGCCACCTACTCTGAACACTAATGTCCTTCGTAGACCCTGGTCGTGGGTCAGACGTGCTCCGTATTCGGTACGCCAAAATACGCCCTCAAAAGAACAATAATCCGGGTCTTACGCCCTCCTAAGTTCATTAAGACAGGTCCTGGATAAAATTCGCGCTCCAATAGAACACTAAGACGGGTCTTGGATAAAATGCGCCCTCCACAAGAACTCTAAGAACGGAGAAATTAACCAAGGGTTGGGTCAAACGGCGAAGTTTGCACGCTAAGCCGTACAAAATTACGTCTACAACCACTGTGTTCGAAACTCAAAATTCGTAAGCTCAAAACTCGTAAGATGACTTAACGTAAAGAGAGTTTCAAAATTGTTAAATCTCACGTTCTAGAATAAAATAGTTTTTGTGATAAAACATCACACAAACGGACCAATCGGAGAAACTATCATAAATTACTTGAAATACAACACGGTACGACCTCTATTGCGAAGATGGGAAAAATAGACCACGAAAAATTATTTCCTTAAGAATTTTAGAAAAGTAAAGATAAATGGAGACAAAGACACTTATGTAAAACCTTCCCGAGTATTATCCTGAAAATTCGCACGGTGCGAAATGGGTTGCCTAGCTATAAAATAAGTAGGAAATGCAACGGGAGGAAAAGTTCGCAAAATAACCAAAACACAGGCTGGCTGCAAAAATTGCGCGTAATAGCGCGTTATATATCGAAAAACCGAGTAACGCCACGATTTCTTTTTGATAGATCGATTCTAATAACTTTATTCTCATATAGAATTGACTATGGTGTTCTGGTTTTACCAACAGTATACTGCAACTTGTACACACTTTATTTAAAAAAATAACCGATATACACTGCCGTTCAGTGAAGTTCGGCCATACAATAAAAATATATTATATCGTACTGTACACAATTATTAATACATAAAATTAGAAAAATATTAAGCATACGCTCTTTTCTAAGGGATTAAAGCCATAAATTATTATGTAAAGTAGAAATATTGCGACAACCACAATAAAGTCCCTTTTATTATCATTCCAAGAATTTCTCGGAAGTACCGATCTTTTGAAACGGGTCGTTTGGGGATTATTAACGAACAATACATTTAGGAAATATACCGCAGCATCACTCTTGTTTATTTATCACAGGCGTAAAGATATAAATTTGTTTCATTTTACTGTTAAACGTGTGTTGGTGTGCATCTGTCGTTTTTGCGCGAAAGTTTTAAGAAAATTTACTTCAAAATGGCACGTGGCAAGCCTACCAGTGTAGAAAAACGTTCACGCATTATTACGCTGTTTGAAGAAGGATATTCGGGACTGCAAATTGCTGAAGAAATAAATATGAGAAGTTCAACAGTAAATGACATCATAAAGCGAAATCAGACAACTGGAACTATAGAAAATCATGTTCGTCCTGGAGCACCTAGGAAAACAACAAAAGCTGAAGATTTGAGAATTGTATTATTAAGCAAACGCAATAGAAAATTAACAGCGCCACAAATAGCAGCCGAAGTCAATCGGGGCCGTGAAGAAAAAGTTTCGGCGAGTACGGTAAAACGTCCACTTCAACAGGGGGGCAACAGAGCAAAACGGCTACAGTAGGCCCGTTCTCATCTAGGTTGGTCGTTAGATGATTGGAAACACGTGCTTTGGAGTGACGAGTCAAAGTTTGAGGTTTGTGGGCAAAATCGACGAGTTTATGTCCGAAGATCTAAAACCGAAAAGTGATCCCAGACTGCGTTGTGCCAACAGTAAAGCAAGGGCGTAGTTCTGTGTTAGTGTGGGGATGTTCTCCTTTGCTGAGACGGGAGATTTATGCAGAGTGCAGGGTGTAATGAGGAAGGAAAATTATTTTGCAATACTCCAGAATCATGCAGTGCCATCAGGCTTGCGTATAACAGGCCGTAACTTTACATTCATGCATGACAACGACCCAAAACACACTGCGTTAGTGTGAACTATCTAAAGGAGCAAGAAGAACAGCACACCCTGAAAGTAATGACATGGCCCCCACAATGTCCAGATTTGAACCCTATAGAGTTGTTGTGGGATGAACTGGACAGGAGGATCCGAAAAATATGCCCAAGTACACAAGAACATTTATGGAATATTCTGCAACATGAATGGATTAATATTCCACAATCCGTTTTAACAAAACTTATCGAAAGAATGCCTAGAATAGTTCGGGCGGTGATTAACAGCAAAGGAGGTTTTTTCGATGAAAAAAAATATAATGTTCAGTATGTTATGTTAGGTCAGAATAACTTTTTATTTATTTATTTTTGTCTTTTTTACCTGTACATACAATAAAATTGCATTTTGTTTTTAGTTTCGTTTGTTTCTGTAACCTTTTCAGGTTTTTTACTAACCGACCGAACTTCTCTGAACGGCAGTGTACATATGTCTATGAACCATCGTGCATCTCTAGTGTATCCTCATGCATCTGAACACAAGTTGGTGAAAATGTGCAGCGTGTATAAAAAGTACTGCAATACAAAAGAACATTGAATTATTGGAGGAACTACCTTATGCGAACCTAAACATGATTCCTTATTTGTCACTAAATGTATCAAGTTGAAATTAAAAAGTGTATTACATAAGCAAGTAATCTGTCGGAACTTACTGCGCTTGAAATATGTATAATCTTTTAGTTTTTATGTCCATTATCTTTAGCGCAAAATATTTCCCTTTTCTTATAAAATGATTATACGTTTTGAATTCTTAAAAAAAAAATAAATGCAATTTCTTACAGCCAATTGATTGCGGCACATGAAGGAAGAAAAATTACTGACGATGACGGGAAAGCCAACAACATACGAATTTTAACTCCACAATGTGTCTAGTTACAATATAAAATCGACCTGTTCCAAGGGTTTTCCACTTACGTATTTTGTGCGCTGTATATGTAAAATTAATATTGATTTTCGTTGCTTTAGAATTACTAAATGGCAGAAACGACGAAGATTTTGAATGTAAAAATTGGTGATAAACACAAATAGAAAAAATATAATATTTATTATGTTTATTTTACGTTTTACAATATTATTCTTATAAATAGGTTAACATTCGATACAAATCGAAAAACAACATCCCCTTTATTCCTTCCTTATCCATAACGCAAATTATTTTTATCATTCATTGTATACAGATGGTTATACCTAGTGCATGTCGCTGCAAACAGTTTTGAACCATCTCAGCTTAGAAGTTATTAACGATATCCCATAGGTGGGCCAATTTCCGGCAGGAGGAGCAAAGATATATCAACCTCTACACATTAAAATTTTCATTTTCTATTTACGCTAATCTATTGTATTAGTTTTGTACTGTTTTGACTAGTTATACCTATGTACATATGTATAAAAACAAAAATTATACATATTTAAAGCGCACCATGCTCCAAGGAATAACACCGGAGATATATTTTTTGCATGTGCATATGAAGTTAACAGTATTTGGTGAAAATACTCCATATGGGCTTAGTAATATAACTGCCAAAACGAAATATGGTCCGGCGAATAACTCTCCGGAGATATAATTAAAAGTTGTCCCGCAACGTCTTATGTTATTCACAATTAGTGAATTTTAGGGTGTATAACATGCAACCTCTTTCCATTGTAATCGTAAATCCCATTTGTTTAGTGAAAACATTGTAAAGGTGTATCTTAAATTCTGCCGCTATTATGGACGTCACTGGATGTTCGGATGTTTCCGTAAGA
Source organism: Oryctes borbonicus (assembly GCA_902654985.2). Taxonomy (NCBI): domain Eukaryota; kingdom Metazoa; phylum Arthropoda; class Insecta; order Coleoptera; family Scarabaeidae; genus Oryctes; species Oryctes borbonicus. The sequence goes on along the minus strand of LR736863.1, from coordinate 9,242,395 downwards.
ATTGGTTGCTATCTTAAGCCTCTGTTTTCACACCAATAAAAATATGCATATCTTATTTCCTACAAACTGGAACAATAAACTTTGTTATTGGCATTTTCTATAATTGGAGCGGTGGAAATATTTCGATAGTTGGAGATCAGTCTTACCGATGATGTATCAAGAACGGAATTATTGAACGCAAACTGGTGCATCGTGATGTAGGTATAACCAGGTGCATGTCTCCATAAATTTGTGTTTGAGTACATAGGTTGGTTTGCTTTATATCGTTTTGTACCAAGCACTAAATGCTGGATTTGTAGTTTTGTACCAAAGTCATTTAGTAAATATAAACCATTTAAGATGGAAGCAGATGTCAAGCAGTGCCTAAATTTCAGTTTTTTGTATGCTAGTTGATATGTTCTAGTTTTATACTATTTTGTACTGCTGATTGATCGTTCGGTACTATACATTAAAAGTTTTGTACCGAAGCCGTTTAGTAGATATAAGTCATTTAAGGCGAAAGTAGAAGTCATAGTGTGTAGATTTCTGTACCAAAGTCATTTGGCCATAAATCAAAATAAAGAGCAACCAAATGCATCATCCCTTCGTCAGCAATTCTGCACAACAGGGTACACACTGCAGGGGTACGGCTATGGCTTGTTGTATGGACAAAATCCTTATATTTGTGCTACATGCACTCGGCATAACCACCTGTGTACAATGAATGATGAAAATAGTTTGCATTATTGATTATTGTGATGTTTTACTGTTGTGAAAATCCTTGAATGTAATAGAAACCTATTTATACGAATAATATTGTAAAACGTAAAATAAACATAATAAATATTGTTTTTTAATTTTGTGTTTAACTAGTTTATCACCAATTTTTGCAATCAAAATTTTCGTCGTTGCTGCCATTTAGTAACTCTAAAGCGACGAATATCAATATTCGTTTTCACAAAATTCGTTAGTGGAAAAACCCCTAAAACAAGTTGATTTTATATTGTAATTAGATACACTCTGGGGTAAAAATTCGTATGTTGGCTTTGCCGTCATCGTCAATTTATGGGAACTTCAATTTATTCGACGAAATTTGAAAAATGATTATCCCGAAAAATGTACATAGCGTGCGAAAAATACAGTTTATTTGTAATAAAAACAATCGTGAAATCAACCAAAAAAAACATTAAAAGGCGGCAACTTCAACATTTGCGTTAACTTTTAATACTTAAACAACAAAAAAAAATATTTGTCTTAGATACAAAAGCCCGATGTCAAATGAAAAGGAGACTTATTACCGTTTGATCAATAATAATTGCATTATATTTATGTATGCGAACAATTATGGAGAACATATTTTTAGATAATTGAAAAAATGTGGGAAATAGCTTGAATTATGTTAATTATTAGGGGTAATCTACTTTCAAAGCGCAAACATATTACACATTCATTGCAATAAACGTAGCTATGTATATTAATAATATTGCAAATTATTAATGTCTTGTATCTCTCTATGCATAATTATACTTCAGTGTAGTATTTGTGTTTTAAATTCAATAACTACGTATAAATAAAACGTTATACTTAGTATCGTAATGCTCCATTTGCTGCAAATGGTACACTAACAGATTATTAAATGCTTGTAAAATATCAATAAAAAAAATCAAAATTAAAATAAACATAGGTTTATTTTAATTTTAATAGCTTATAATAAACAAAACAAACGGATTCATAAATGTAATCGTTAATTTGAACCCCACTTACAAGATGGCGAGATAGGTACAGAGCCACGTTACATGAGATCAAAGGAGCCGTCAGGGTTTCATATCAGTGACGATGCGCGGTTGAATTGAAGAAAAACGCCACATTTGTTTAGAAAATCAACCATAAGTGGGCATATTACGTATACTATGCTGTTTTTATTACTATAACTTTTTTACTAGTAAATTAAAATTATGGGGAACCTTTCTAACAACTACGTGTAAATTAAGCCAATTAATTTAAAATAAAAATAGTAATAACCATAAAAGTTTAAACTTTTTAACTTTTACGTAACTACTGATAGGCAACATCAAATGAATTTATTCAAATATTAATATTAACATATTTCAAATAAATAATGAAATGATTCTGAAAGTAGGAGTTGATAGAAACCACTCATTAAAAAGTAGCAATCGTTCTGTAAAAATTGTAGGCAATAGAAGTATCAAATGGAAGTAGTAGTTAATAAAAACCATTTGTTAAAAAAGTAATAGTTGATTACAAAAAAACTGCAAATTTTTACTTTGGAATTGATAGTTTTATCAACTATTGATTTTATTCACCTACAAATGATTTTTGGTAACTACTATTTTTAAAAATCTCTCTAATCAAGTTAACTATGTATTTGACTGTAAAATCATTCAACTAATATTTCGATTATTATTGTTCTGCCTATCACCACTCTTATGCATATGATGAACATATCAATACATTTGTAGCAATGTTACTGTTTATACAACGGAACCTTTTACTTCATGTGTTACCTATATACTTTACCTGCTCATGAGTTAGTCGTTGTTCATGATGTTTACCACTTGAAGAAGTTGTAGTTGTAGTGGATGGATTTACTGTACTGCCATTCTTAACATTTTGGTTTTGGTCCGGTCTAGCAGAATAACCGCTCTGTGTTACACTCGGAGGTGGTCCACTGGGTAAATGATTGCCTTGGTGTTGTGGAATTATTGCAGGCACCGATGTTATAGAACCTGCAGGCGAAATTTGGGTGGCTTCTCTTGGAGCTTGCTGATATGTAGCAAATGTTTCTTGTACATTACCGTTCACTTGCATATTTTGTATTTCATGATTGCTAATTGATCTTTCAGCGGGAGAACTTTCTCTCACTTGGGGCTTGCTTATACTAGGATCTCGTCTCATTGAGGGATATTGGAGAATTTGTTCCTCCGGTACTGCTGGCGGGACATTTGTATTATTATGTCTATTATCTCTACGTAAACGTGGAGGGCTTGATGACCGTAAAGAATTTGAGCGAGCAACGTTTGATGTTTTTGGAAGTACGATTCCATTCGAATTATTTGATTTTATTTGGTGCATACTTAGCCTATTTTCTGATTTATGATCTCCTCTAACTATGGTTTTCAAATCTAGAATTTCTGTCGGAGTGATTTCTGACGGATCCACGAGTGGTAGAGGTCTGTTTGTAGATTTTAGTATTTGATTATTTCCAACTATCGAGGCCCATTGCAGAGGAAGTCCTATATATCTGCCTTCTCTTTTGTCAAAACCAGTATGTACTCGATGCTCAAAATTTGTTGGACACGATATCTGTGGTTTCTTCTTCTTTTTTGAGAACATATTGATATAAAGCACTTACTTTTTCACCTAGTTAAAACACGATTTGCACTTAGATTATATAGTTTTAAAATACAATGGTAAAAACATGAATATACACATATACATAACCTTTTAAATTTTTGATTTGTCAAGAGTCATTACATTATTACAGTATTTACAGAATCACCTGTTAAAAACTATCCAAGAAGTATTATTTGTCTTTTGTCTTGTTGACAAAATAAGTGGCTCAAATATCTTTAATTTATTCTCAATAAGGTTTCAGAGCATTTAACTACATCTAGCGGCAATCACCTCGAAAGCGTTCTGGAATTCCTTGTTTGTCAACGTTCCGAATTTAAATACCTATGTCGGGTAGGTACTCACATACATCTACATACACGCGCAATCTATTATACTAAATCGAGCATATTTATTTCAAACATTTGCGGAATAAGGATTGATTCATAAATTATTATTAATAATAATAAAGTATTACGAATATTATTTTGATAATAATCGATTTTATTAAACAAAGTAGGTATAAATAAAGCAGAAATAAAAAAAGTTTGAGTAAATCAATTTCTAATTGAGAATCTATAATTCCTTCGTGCCAATTCAACTGATACCCTAGTTGCACCTAAAAATGTAGATTACATAAAGAGAGTGGTAATATACAGGATGATTAACGGAATCCGTCCTTTAAAAGTTCTTGAATTTGCAATGGTATCTCGACTTTGAAACTTCCTGGTTAAGCATATTTAGCTTTAGAAAAGATAACCTCATCAATGTTGCATGATGCAAGTACTCTATTATTTAACCAAGGCATAAGAAGTAAACAAAAGTACACATACAAGTGTCCCACAACCTAGGGTTGATTTGGCGTAACTTCTTAGTACTAAAAGTATTTTTTCTCAAATGGAACTCCTGTTTATTTTTACACCATGCAATATAGAGTTGAATTCTCTATCGAAAAACTAGAAGTGTTCTTATACCTATCTCTATCGCTTCTTTTAGGATTAGTGATTTTCAGAATATGTAGTTTTGAATTAGTACTTTCTTGGAAAATTGGCACGCAGTAGGCTGTGGGGACTGCGGAGCATTGCTAAACAATATCAATCTACACTCCAAATTATCTTGGTCGGTGTTATTGTGTTTATTGTATTAATTCAGGTATTCATGAGCTCTTGGTGGGGACGCTTGTTAGGCACAATTTGTGCACATATATTAATTTGGCTTTCGTTGTTTTCTTTGATATTTACTATGTTGCGTGTAACGCTAAAACGTATGTACGTTGAGACTGGACGGTGATGAATTACGTTAACACAATGCCCGTGGTATGAATATATATATTATATTCATACCACGGGCATTGTGCCCATCAGATCGAGTGGTGTGTCCTGCCTGATATGTCGTAAAAATTGAATTTATAAACAAAATTATTCATTGCGTAACGAAAATGTCGGCCAAAATTTGATCATTTTTGGGGATTTAGCCGCTCCTCTTGTCACTGGTTCATGTTAGGGTATATTATGCCTTGGTTTCCAACCTATGGTAAGAAATGCACGTAGAAGTCAGAAAGAGATGCATAATTTGGAACAAATAAGGTAGTCAATATAAAGACAAGCAGAGAAAAAGACACAGCATGGATTGAAATTTATTTAAGTTTATTTCCAAACTTTTCAACAAAATCGGAAGCTAAACATTAAATTAAAAGTATGGTAGACCCACCACCGCAGCTGTTTCTTTCTTTTTTTCCTTTTTAAGCATTTCATTACCGAGTACATACGAGAACGTTGCTACCACAATTATGTCCGTAACGAACGCACGTATTCTTTCGAGCATATGCCAGTCTGAATATTCGTTAGCATTAATAGAAAACACCGATTTTTCACAAGCTGTAATGATTCTTTTCACATCGTTAGTTCTAACGTTATTATTACGTATTGTCAATTTTCGACGGGTATATCTACTTGCGCAAACTGTCTCTGTAGATATTCTTGCACGCTTTCTTTTTTTTACCAAGCGCCAACTCGCGTAAAACTATCCGGAGAGAGATGTGTCCTATTAAATGTAAGACTAGTCCGAAAGAAAACGTTTTTGTACTCGTTTTCCATAATCGGCAACTTCACGCTTTCAAATTAGTGCGTTATTTTAAGCGCTAGTGTGGGAAGTACTAAAATAAACTAAATATATAATCTATAAGTGTACTGCCAATACAATACTGATTTGTTATAACAAAGAAAGGCATTTTAATTTTAATAGATGTGTTAAGGTAACTCACGTGAAAACATCAATGTTCTATTTTTTTATCAGAAGGGTTTTTTTTAACAAAGAACTCCAAAAAAATGTGCGAAATTTTAGTTTCATAGTTTATATTCAACTTGCTAACTATAATTTAACTAATTGCCCATTGAATTGACAAGTACTGCCTACAGAGAGAGATTTAGGTTTAGATTATTGTAATGAATGTAATATAGCTACATATTTATTTCATTGAAAGTACTTGTTATTCGTACAAAAAATATTCTGAGTGAAAAATTTTCTGAATTGGCAGCCTTTTCACGCATTTGATTCGTAAATAACTATCATACATCGGAAAATAAAAAATGTATATCCTATTATCCCTTTTTCTCTAAACATGAACTTTTCTGTCGGAATTAAAAACATTAAATTTATTTTCATCAGAGAATAAAACTGTTTTCCAGAATAGGATTTTCTTACTACTTTAATAATACAAACTGCAAACAATTATCATCCGGCTTACAAACGATTCCTTACGGGCTATTCTTTCACGTCTTAGTGTTCTCTGGATAGTTTTGTGATTTACTCTTTTACCAAACACATCCTCCACTTGTATTAATTTTGAGTTACTTAACATTGGGTTTTACATCTTACCATCCGTCGTTCGTCTTCCTTATTAAAATTTGTTTTCACACTGTTTCTACGCGATTTTCGTGTTTATACTATTTCATGATGTGTTGTGTCCTGGATGCGCCTTTTATTTATTATTTTTGTTATTTTGCGTCAACTCTTCGTTATTTTTAGTAAAAAGTTATCGGCTCGCGCCCTTCTAGCGTTGTGTGATAACCCATCGTTATAGTGAATTAGAAACTATAGTTGATGATTCTACACTTTACAGAAATGAGTTATTACTGATTACCATTATATAAATTATTCTAACTTATATGTACTGGCTTACCGACTGCGCCGTTAATGTCGCAGCACTTACGTCGGGAGCTTTAGCGATTAATATAACTAGCGATGTTAGTGCTGCAACGTTAATAGCGCTGTTGGAAAGCCAGTACGTATAAGTTATAATAACTGATATAATGTGTAACAGTTAGAAAGAAAAATCCGTAACAACGAAGAAAACAACAGCTTCAGTTGCAAACGGCAGTAGAGCACTGAATTGCTTCCTCATGTATTAAGGCCACACAAAAGCGGATCGGCTGCATTTGATTTACCTAAATGTAATACCACTACTGCAGCAACTTACTGGTGGCAGCTTAAGTAATCTGTAGTGTGCGGATAATTTAGTCTACTATCGACTATGCGTCATCGGTAGAGTGGACAAATTCGGGTGCGCACCATCGGCATAGCTAACGAATGGAGTCTTGCATGCGAAGTGAGTCAGCATGCAGACATATTATCGCGAACAGTGCCGTTCCGGTGCTAGATACAAAAAAGTTTTTGAGATGGTTTTGGTAGATTATCAACGCATCTCGATAAATTATCTCTATGTTACTGAATGAACACGGGAAATTGCTAAAATATACCCATTTTTTGCGTCTTCTACCAAACAGAGCTGTGCGTGTACATCTTTCACAATTTGCAGTGATTCCTTTAACTACAGTGAAGAATTTTGTAATTTTTCTATTAGTTGCACTACTGAATAGTTTGTAAATCACTTTTAACCTGACTATCTTCAAATTTTTTTGTCTTGTTTTGATAGTTGCACATTCTTTCGGATTGAATAATAGAACCACCTTCTCTATACTCTCAAAATACTTATCATAGAAAACGCCGATTGTAACCATGTTTCCCAATGTGTAAGGATCAGTTGTGGTGGTTCAGTGGTATCAGAACACCGTCTGTGAAATTCGTGAATAAGTTTTGGGGATTTCAGAAACACAGCTTTTGTACTCGCAATTAGCGCATCCACCTGTGGATAATATCTACGAATTGTCTTTGCCACAAGATGTGGACCATGAATTTTACATGTAATATGTAAAAGATTACCACGCTGTTGCTTAAGAGACCGGCCTACAGAAAGCATGGTTGCGGCACCGTCTGTCATAAACATTAAGACTTGATCTCTGGATATTTTAAATTTTTCCAATGTGCTTAACACCACTTTTGAAATTACTTGTACAGTACGTTCTTCTATTCGTCTAGAAGCTAATAAAATTGAAGATGACGATTGACGTGGTTCCATTTTGCGCACAACATATAGATCTTGTTTTGCAATCAGTTGTTTCATTCACACCCAAGCACACTTTTTTATTTTTCAGTTTAGCCTTAATTTTATTTTCTAAATGTACTTGCACAGGTGTAAATAATTTCGTAACGTGGTCCTGCTCGGTAATGTAATAGTGGCGTATTTGTTCCAAAATGAAATGTTACAGTGTAAATCAAACTTTGAATGTCGCTTATTGGCTATTGCTTGTAAGACGCCATCTGTTGATGAGAAGAAGAGAGAGTGTGTGTAGTCAACGAAAATCGCTCGCCATTTTAGGGTTGAGTCACATTTCAGTTAATAAATTGTTAGAAAAGTTGAATGTTTGTGTATCACTGTTATCCAGACAAAACACCAGCAGCATATACAGTCCACTCTATCGTAACATTTTTTGGTCCTTCATCGGCGGATAACAAAAAAAGCAAAAAACACAAGCATCGGCAACAAAATGGAGGCGAAATTTTCATACAATTTAACGACTAATGCAGTAAGTTTCCCACCATTTCCCTTTAATAATCTATGCAATACTATTTGGTTTTTACAATTTGCAAGATATTTGTGTCGATCTCTGTTGAATTTCTCATAAGTTATAGGTTACACTTCATATAATTTACAATTTCATTTCACAATTACGGTAACAATTTAAATTATCGATCGTTCGAGAACAATCCAAGCATTGACGAGGGTCAGTTGTACGAATTGCAATTACGCTTCAACAGTTTTTCAAATTTACTGAATGAATTTGAAATTATACAATAAAAAATAGAATGTCTGTGTGATGATGGAGCATTTCAATTATAGAAGTGAATTTACAAATACCTTTTTATCGACATTATCTAGAGCAAAAACATTTTAAACAAATTGTCAAACGAGCAAAAGTAACAATCCTTTAACAATTAATAAGTAACCGACAACCTTATTAAATAATAGTATCACAAGTGAGAATATCAATGCAATTTCTGGCAACGAAACCGACCACGCCAACAATTCAAATGCAAGATATTAAAGAATATCAAATTACCCACTATCGAATTGCCGAAATTTAAAGGTGTTTATAAAGGACGGCTGGAATTCAAAGACATCCATGACAATATTTTAATAAATAATATTCAGAAGTTTCATTATTTAAGGGCATCCCTCGGGTGGTAATGCTATCAAGGTCATTCAAGCCCTAGAATTTTCAGGTGAAAATTACAAAAATGCTTGGAATTTATTATGCCAAAGATATAATAATTCTCGTTTATTAATGCATAATCACTTAAAAGCAATTCTAGAATTAGAAACTTTACAGAAAGAAAACGCAACAGGTCATTAATACAATATCCGAACATTTAAGAGCGCTTGAAACATTAAAACAACCGACCCAACGTTGGGATACATTATTTGATCTTCTTGTTAGAAAAAAAGTTAGATAAAACAACAGCTCGAGAATGGGAGCGCTACAAAACAAACAAAGAATTCCCAAATTTTGATGAGTTTATCACATTCTTGAAAAGAAGAGCCGAGTTAATTGAAGCAATAGAAATAGGGTTTAGAACAAAAGATTCTGCTGAAACTCGCACCGGGCGATGGGTAAGCGCGAGTGTTTTAAAATCACTTTCATGCCATTTTTGCAAAAAAGCTCATGCAATTTATCATTGTAGAGACTTCCTAAAATTATCTGTTCCTGATAGAGAAGAAAAGGTTAATGAACTAAAATTATGTATCAATTGCTTGGGTTCTAATCATTTCTGCAAGAATTGCAAACTGGGGCCTTGCAAAAAGTGTCATCAGCGACATAATTCTTTACTTCATAGAGAAAGCAGTTCAGAAACAGCGAATTCTGAGCCCAACAGTCATGCGTCTTCACAAGTAGCACTTTTAGCATATTCTTATCACAATTTTGTTTTATTATCCACCGCATTATTTGAGGTTTCAGATCGATTTGGAAACAAACATGTAGCGAAAGCCTTACTAGATAGTGGATCCCAAGTAAATTTTATTTCAATACAACTTTGTGAAAAGCTTAATTTAAAACAATGTTGCACAACAATATCAATATCAGGTATCAACACAATGGTTTCAAACTTAGCAGTAAAATGTAAACTAAACATTAGTTTATTACAAAATAATATTAACTACGTTTCTACAATCGAATGCTAGGTATTACCTAAAATCACAGAAAATTTACTCACTCAATTTCTTGACATAAGTTCTTGGGATATACCAGAAAATATTCCTTTGGCAGACCCCAATTTTAGTGAATCCGGTGACATTGAAATTCTTGTGGGTGGTGGTATCTTTTGGAATATATTATACAATTAAACTTCGCAAAGGATTACCTACCTTGAGAAACACAGCTTTTGGGTGGATCGTGTGCAGTTCTCTCAGTCAACCTTCTCAATTAGCTTCTTGTTATTTTGTTAAAGTGTCTTCTTTTGAAGATATCAAGAAATTTTAGGAAATTGAAGATGTAAATTCCAATTACTCTAATCGATCCGATGATCAAGACTGTGATAGTCATTTTATCCGCAATATTTCTAAAACCGATGACGGTCAATTCGTTGTAAAAATACCATTCAAACATTTTCCTTCATTACTAGGAAAGTCAAAAGAAGCAGCTTTAAAACGACTTATACAACTTAAGAAAAGATTGTCGTCCTCGCCACAATTAAAGCAACAATATGTCGCTTTTATGCAGGAATACATCCAATTGGGCCATATGACACGGGTCATAGAATCAGAACACGATGGTCCTTCTTATTTTTTGTCTCATCATTGTGTTGTTAGAGAAGACAGTCTGACGACAAAGCTAAGGGTTCTTTTTGACGGCTCTTCAGTAACAGATTCAGGTTGGTCACTCAATGATCTTCAGTTCATTGGATTCGGGCAATACTAGTTCGTCGTCATGGCAGATGTACAAAAAATGTAGAGCAAATTTTAGTCCATCCTGAAGATAGATGTTTTCAAAGAATTCTTTGGAGGGAAAATACAGAAGACAGACCCCATGTTTATGAACTAGTACACAGTAACAAGCTCTGCCCCGTATTTAGCAATTAGGTGTCTTAATCAAGTAGCATATGATGTTCAGTCTCATTACCCTGAAGCTTGTGGTAGCTTATCACTGGATGCAATTACGAAAGTGATGCAATTAGCATTTGTCATAATATATCCAAAATTTTAGAAGACGTTCATTTCCCCTTGCGAAAATGGATTTCAAATAGCAAGACTTTACTAGACAGTTTACCTCATAAAAATATATCAATGAATGTGGTATCATTAGGCAACAATGACGCAGTAAAAACATTAGGTGTCCTTTGGAATAGTCGACCTGATTATTTGACATTCAATATAGCGTAATTTCAAAAGTCAAATACAGTATCGAAAAGACAAGCGCTTTCAGACATTGCTAAATTATTTGATCTCTTAGGTTTTGTTAGTCCTTGTATAATTTTATCAAAGATTCTGAATCAAAAGCTTTGATCACCAAGATTAATGTGGGATGATCCCATTCCTGACAATTGCCAAAAACGTTGGTTTCGATTTCGTAAAACACTTCATTATTTAATCAATTTGCAAATTCCTCGTCAAATCATATTTAATGAACCTGTAAGTACGGAATTTCACGCGTTATGTGATGCATCTCAGGAAGCTTACGCTGCTTGCATTTTTGTACGAAGCTGCAATGCTCAAAATGAAATAATGACCAGACTCTTATGTGCAAAAATGAGAATTGCGCGCATTAAACCTCTAACTATTCCGCGTTTGGAACTCTGCAGTGCGTTATTAGCAACTTAAGAACGGTAGGTCACTTTCTATTAATACAAATTTATTCTTTTGGACAGATTCAGAAATTGTTTTAGCGTGGGTGCAGGAGAAACCCAAATATTCACAAACCTTTGTTTCTAATCGCGTGAACAAAATTCTGGAAGGAACAGATGTTTCACAGCGGCGTCACATATCTTCAAAAACCAATCCTGCTGATATAGTGTCCAGAGAAATTACTTACCTCACAATTGTGGTGGAATAGTCCTCCATGGTTGTCTCATTCACAGTCCGAGTGGCATAAACCTTCTCAATTTAAAGAACTTACCAATATTCCGGAAGACGAGAAGCAGTATGTTGTGCTTACCAATTTGGAAGCAAGCAGTTTTCCCTTTGAACAGTATTCCAGCTTTAGTAAATTAAAGCATATTATAACCTATTACTTGAGGTTTATATTAATGCAAAACAACCAAAAGTAGCTAGAATTATAGGTTCACTTACAAGTGACGAACTTTCACAGGCATTTAAAGTGCTTATAAAATTAGCTCAATGTGAGGTTTTTTCACAGGGAATCCAAAACCTTAAATGCAATTCAAATTTAAAATCAAAACACTACCTTTTGGCCTTATCGCCATTTCTAGACAATGACGATCTTTTAAGAGCAGATGGCCGTTTAGCATATGCAAACATTACATTTGATGCAAAACATCTTTATTTACTAAACGGCAAACACCATCTCATACGATTATTTTTGAGGATAAGCATAAGAAATTATTACATTCTGGACCTCAATTATTGTTGGCTCATGTACGACAATTTATTTGGCCCACTAATGGCATGCAAGCTGCAAAGGCTGTTGTCAGACGTTGTATTAGATGTTTTCGGACCAAGAATACAATATCCCCTTGTATCAAATTTACCAAGAGAACGAGTTGTTGCAAGTCGTCCTTTTTACAATACTGGTCTAGATTTTGCAGGACCGTTTCAATTAAAAGATCGAAAAGGACGTTTCTCAAAAACATGTAAGGCTTGGATATGTATTTTTGTTTGCTCTGCAAGCAAAGCAACTCGCATAGAATTAGTAGGTAGAATATCTACAGATGTCTTCTTGTCTTGTTTTCGTAGATTCATTTCTAGACGGGGTAACCCAGCAAATGTTTATTCCGACGACGGCACTAACTTTGTTGGCGCATACAAACAAATAAAAGACTTTTTTTCGAATTCTCAAAATGATATAATTCAGACTTGTGTAAATGAATGCATAAATTGGCACTTCATGCCACCCAGTGCACCATATTTTGATGGTTTGTGCGAAGTAGGAGTTAAAAGCATTAAACAACATTTGTATAAGGTAATTGAACTAAGCTCGTTTATGAAGAGTTCATAACGGTGCTTGCACAGATTGAAGCTACGCTAAATTCACGTCCATTATCTCCATTCCTCCCAATGATCCTCATGATCTATCACCTTTGACACCTGCACACTTCCTCATTGGAAGGTCTTTAGTCAGACTACCAGAGCCACAACTTCAGCAAATACCGATGAATAGGTTGTCAAGATATGAATTACTTCAGCAACTTCACCAAAGTTTCTGGAACCGATGATTCAAGGAATATTTATGTGAAATGCAAACAAAAGGAAAATGGAAATCATCGAATCCTCAACCAGTTATTGGATCACTGGTTCTACTGAAGCACGATCACTTACCTCCGTTGCATTGGCTCCTTGAGAGAATCGTTGAAGTGCATCCAGGGAGTGATGGAGTTACACGTGTTGTGAGTGTCAAAACGTCCACTGGTGTTTTAAAACGACCTTTATCAAGAGCGTTACCCATAGACAATAACTCGGAACAATCTGAAAATGACAACTAAATCAATATATTAAGATTGTATAATTGCACATTTATACTTATAGCCGGAACGAAAATTTTGACAACAGTTGACGCTAAGAAAGGATTTTGGCAAGTAAAGTTGAGTCATTTAACAAGCTCCTGGACTCCTTTGGGCTAAAATGATATGAATAATATCAATAACAGATGATATCTTAGTATCTAGAAAAGGCGATACCGAGAACGAGGAAGTATTGGATTACAATTAGAATCTAGAGAACCTACTTAAACGACTGAAGCAAACAAATCTGAAGCTAAACCCTGACAAAATTAGATTATGTCAATCAGAGGTAAAGTTTGATGGTCATATATTGACGAAGGATGGCTGCACACCAGATCCATCAAAAACAGCAGCGATTCAGCACATGGACAGTCCGCAAAACAAAGCTAAACTCTCAAGATTTCTTGGTATGTAACCTACTTAAGCAGGTATATACCAACTTTATCTTCAGCAGCGGAACCATTGAGATAATTAACGCATATGCAGAATAATTTAATTTGGATGGGAGAGCAGGAAAAGGCATTCCAACAATTGAAAGACTTGATTACAAAGGCACCTGTTCTAAAATATTACGATACAAACAGATACAAAAATTCAAACTGATGCATCAGGGGAGTCCATAAGGTGTACCATTCTTCAAAATGATATGCCAGTAGTCTACGCGACTAAAGCCCCAACAACAGCTCAAAATAAATATTGTCAACTCGAGAAAGAAGCTTTAGCTGCCCTATTCGTATGCCAAAGATTTGATCAATATATTTGCGGTAGAAAAAATTTGGTTGTGGAGACTGACCGCAAGCCATTGATTTCGATTTTTCACAAGCCACTAGCAACGGCACATTGGGTGGTCTAGAAGAAAGGCACAGAGATGTACGTTGCAGACTTTCTATCGAGGATACCAGATAAAAGGGACTATGAAGAAAAAGACCTAGAGGTATACGCGATGGAAGAAGTATTTAAGTATGTTGACGAGGCAAATCCTTTGAAAGGTATTAGAATGAAAGATAGCACAATACGGGAAGTGAGGAATGCGATCAAGTTTGACGCAACTGTATAAACTAATAAACAATGGATGACCTAACCGCATAGGAGGATTATTAGCAAACCTTCAAGCGTATTGGAAGCATAAGGATAAATTAAGCACCTATCATCATAATACCATTAAGGAATTGAAATACTACTAAACTAGCACGTGATGCAGTATTTTGGCCAGGTATCAATGTAGAAATAAAGGAAATAATACAGAACTGTCATATATGTTTGAAGTATGCCTCCAATCAGAGTCACCCATATATGACGTTTTCGAAATCAGAACATTAAACATTAACGTGAATAATGAATATTCATATTCTTTTAAATAGATGAGTTAAAAAGGCTAGTGGCCGATTACACAGTGAAGCTTTGCAGAAGGAACTTCAGTCGGGATGAAGTACCAGTTACGGTTATCGCGGACGGAAGGACGAACTTCACAAGCAAAAAATTTCAAGATTTTCCGAATGAATGGAGGTTCCAACATGTTGTTTCCATTTCGCACCACCAGGAAGGAAATGGGAAGGCCGGAGCTGCTCTAAAGATAGCCAAAAATATATTAAAAAAGTGCATGGAAGCAAAGGAGGACATTTACAAAATGTTACTACAATGGCGAAATACATCAAATAAGCAGTCCAGAGGAAATGATGTTTTCTAAGATGCGACATTTCGATGTTACCAACGCTATTAAGTCCTGAGGTTCAAGAGGATGTTCCGCAAACGATCCAAGCAACGAACAACGAAGCAAACCGCATCCAGAGCTCAACTGAGTTGGACACCGGGAAAAATAAAAGGAAAATAAATTCTATGGCATACGACGTAGAACATAATGGTACTAAGTGTCGAAGTAGTTTAGTCCACATTAGAGAAGGTACAAACATCGAACAGCACAAAGACGATGTCTTAAGTAGAGAGCCAATTAGAGCAGAAGAGAAACTTACAGACATGAATCGAGAGGGGAAGGAGAATGCTACACACGAAACTAAAAAATCTGCCAGGAATAAAACAATACCTAAGAAGTATGAAGACTACCAGATGGAAATGTAGCAAGAAAACAAGACAATACTTAGACTTTGTATTTTTATTTTGTAAAAAATGTATAAAACAAACGGGATATACTTAGACGCGCACAATCAAGACCTACACATGCACGCGATCTACAGACATCATCTCGACACACAGCACAACGTACTGGATAAAGCCGGTTTAAATCTTTAAGCATTTTGTTTATTTAAAGACATAAACAATAACAAATACAAATGCAGGAATTTTCTTGCGAGGATTAAATTATATACACCGTGTGGTAGTTTTAAATTTAACATTAAGTCGAATGTCTTTTTCAATGTATCCATTACCACGATAATTATACGTAAATATAATTAATTTATTTAAAAAAATTATATCCGATGAACCATTTCAGATACGTGAGGCATACGATTAATAACAGGTTAGACGGTGCATGCATACCCTATACTACAGGATTCGGTTGATCAACGCTATCACGGTATATAAGAGATTTTGTAAACACTTACAAAACAGAAACAAAAAAAAAATGCAAATATGTTCAAAAATATAGATAAGATATAGTCTAAGAGTTCATTAGATACGTCCATATACTGGTTGGCTGGGTATAGAATACAGTAACACGTACGCATGTGTGGTACGTATGTGGCAATAGGGGGCTGAGGCTGCTTTTTATTTTAATTAAATTAGATTTCAAAAAATCTTTAAATCACAAACAATGTAACTAAAAGATAGTATTGAAACGTTAGATGTTATAATAAACAAATTAAAGAATATTTCTGGTGATTTTGGCGATTAGTTCTATATGCTGTAATTTTTACCCGCAACCCGGATCTGTCAATATTAAAACTGCTGTGCAAAGAAAGTAACGATACCGTTAGTAAACACAACGCTTGTAAGTTTTTTTTTTCGCAACATTTTCATTATGCTTCTCTCACAAATTATGACGTGGAAAGAAGCTAAGTATTTATCTTTGTTTAGTGTTTTTGCCATATTGATGCTTTCCGCTCGATGCATCTACGCCCCTGATATTTTTTAAGGGCCGCAGTTGGACGAAAGTATCGCACCCCCCTTTGTCTCAAGTGTTAAGACAGAGTGGAGCTCAAGCGTTGGTGATAGAGGCGGTCGTCGATCCGCAGTATGTTTATGGCACAACCGGTATGTTAAGCCTTAATTTGACTCACCCTGTGTAAAAGACATTTTACTAAAATCCATCCAACAAAATTACAAAATTAAAATTGAATTAATTGTTATTATTCATATTGTGTCGAACATACCAGTTAGCAGGTGGTAACTGGTATGTTCTTCTGGTATGTAACTTCCGAAAAAAGTTGAAGATTGAAATTCAATTTTAATAGCAATATATGTATCTTTATAGCACTCCCTGAAGTAGATCGGTACGTATGTATATAAATATATACTAGGTCATGGGCATTGTTCAGTACACTTATCCGTGCTCATTTTATTCTTTCTATTCATATAATTTTGGAAATTGTCTTTATGCTCCGAATATGATCGCAATTCATTGTTCAAAGTACAGAACTAATTTCAATTTGTAAATCCAATATGTTACACCTCGGCACACGTTGCAGATTTAAAATGTATATAATTAAACCAAATAGAAATGAAATAATTTACGTATATGGAAGTACATATGTACTTTATAACCACTCATTAAAAATTTGAATGTAACGCATGCGCAACACGCTAGTGAATTCGCCATTCATTTCATTTTTACGAGTTTATTTTAGTTCGTTTGATAGAGTAGCGGTACGTATGAAATGATAACTTTCGGTGCAAGTCGTGTCAAGGATGGTCGCGAAGAATTTTAAATGAGGTGCAAGTGTATAAGTGTTACTATACCGCGGACGTTGAAGAATGCGTGTTTTCGAAATGTTCACGTTAGTATAAACAAATCTAGTATAAAATTACTTTTTAATTATTAACTGTTTAATATAAGAGTATAAAATCTTACAGTAACATTATCAGCCATTTATGATAACATATATTGAAGTTACATTCGTGTCTATATATATATATATATATATATACACATATATTTTAAAATAGAGTACGTAACATCAATTGATAAAAGAATTATACATTTAACAATACTTGTTTCAATGTAACTTTGTGTTGTAATTGAAAGCAAAATATCTAATAACAGTAATAACTACCAAATAATTCTTATTTCTTCTCTACACACATGATCACTATTTGTTTCGATTTTGATAGTAACATTATTATTTTCTAAATTTCCGATATGCGAGACATACCGGAGATGTATGAGAGACAAACAAAATACAATAACACTTTGTATGTTGCTTTACCAACGTACTTAAATAAAAACTTTAAACGACGAAATTTAATTCCAGACAACTCTATTATTATTTGGCATATACAGCGTGTTCACTTAGTGTGTTGATGGAAGGTAATTCGCTCCTTGAGCAATTTAAAGAAAAAGTTTTTAATTAAAAAACATTTGCCGACAATTGCAGCATAACATAGATTTTACTGAAGTATACAGGATGTTCAGTTTCCGCAGCGCATGATACGAGTGTGGTTTCCTAGTTGAAAAAACGTGTACATTATTTCAATTTTAGACGCCCCTTTTTAACTCATGTCACCTTTCATTAATTTTCCCTTACCTATATATCTTATCTTAGCTTTTGAGATAATTGACATACTTTGACAATTTTGCGAAATTGTTCTTACTTTAACGCCCGATATTTTTAACATTTAGACATAGACGCTAGCTAAGGTGGTAATACAAATTTTATTCGTTTGAGTATGTCTTGGAATTTTAGACTCTACGTAAAAGGTTTTTATCAGCTAGAGCAGTCTACAAGATTGCAATTGAAATCGTTGCTATGTTCGATTCATGTTATTTATTTTTTAGTAAATTAAATATGAAGTTTTGCAGATAAACTTTCAGCTAATTGTGAGATGCATAGACTGCTGCCGCCAAGTACTACAAACTTTTGTTTTTATAAAGATTAAAAATTTCAACATCTATTAGAAGTGAACACCGTTTTACCTCAATGTCCATGTTATGTATTGCTTTAAGAAATTCATCTAGGACATTTTTTCATAAACATCTCTTTTTGCTTAATTTGCGAAATTTTTTAAACAATTTTCAGTACATCCTTATTATAGTTTTCACTGCTGAGAAAACCTAGTGTGCGGTGCTTTAGTTTAAGTAATTCTATTTCTTCTATGTTGAACTCGTAATCAACATTTGTTTACTTATTTTTCGCTATTTATTGATACGTGTTGGTTAATTAGACAATTCACGTGGGAATATGATGATTACTATGGAATCGTACTAAAAAGATAACGTTTACATATTTGCTTTAATGAATATCTTTAGTGAAACAAAAGTTTATATTATTTCGTTTATTTATAAACCTGCATGGATTTAGATTTAATTAACTAAACAACCATGCATTTTAGGCACAGAGAAACGAAAAAGATTCTACAAGAGCTTCTCTACTGGATTTTGTAAAATATATAGGTTGTTCTATTAAAAAAAAAAGCAATAACATAACAACCATATCGACGATCTTCCTTGTATAATCTAGTTGATATAATAAAAAACAATATCTTGCCGAAAACTGTAAGAAATAATCGAATAAAATTTGAATCACCGCTTTACTGTGTAAGGCGTTTGAGATATTGGTCGTTAAAGAATCAGAAAAATTTTGCAAAAAATCATAAATTATGTTAGTTGTTTCAAAAACTAAGGTAGATAGGTATAGGGAATATTGAAGAAAGTTGACATGAATCGAAGAGATCGTAATCATTTATCGGGTGTTCCGTTTAAAACTAAACAACGTGTGTACTTAACTATAATTTTATGTTGTACACCATTTGCAACAGAATATTTTTTATTTCAAAGTTTTTTCTCTAAATTGCTCAGAAGAGGAATTATGTTCCGTCTATGCTGTATGGCGTTACCAGGAATATTGAATAATACCGCATGCAAGTATTGGACTTTCTGAAATTAAAAGACCTGCATTTGCTTTGATTATACATGAGATGATAGTAAACTACAGCGACGTAACGTATTCGAACGTCAGAGGTAACAACATTTATCAACGTACAGAGAAAATGAAAAAAAAAACATAAACTAAAAATAGATTGAATATGCGAACAATATGTTGTTTTTTTTTCTAATAAAAATTGAAACACTGGCTTGAAAATTACAAAGCATTGACTTTTTCTTTATTGACTACCTTCATTTATCTGCCTTAGATACTTGTAATCAAATGCGAGTAATTTTGTATTAATTTAAATATAATTGGCTGCGCGAGAGTTAGTAATAAACTATATGTAATTATTTTCTGTCTCTGTTTGTTGTATATAAAAAGCACTTGCGGCTGCTTCATAAGGGTACAAGCGCAGGTACTCACTTCTTTTGGCATACAAAGCATGTACAAAATAAGGAACATCGTTGTTGGAGCATTTATTATTAGCCTTACGAGAAAAAGTTCGGATCAAAAGTTTAAGAACTAATTATCTGCCATAGTTAAGTATTTTCCAATGTTTTCTGACGTCATCAACTCAGCTTATGGCATCATTGATATTTGTTATATCAGTTACTGAAAACTCCCACACGTCAACTCCACGATAATAATCTTAGTCAAAGAACCGTTACACAAGGAAAAGTTTCACTTTTACAAGGTAAAACTATTGTAGGAATTATTGGAGGATGACTTAGTTCGATGAAGAAATAATGACCATGCTTTTGCGAACAATATTTGTTTTTCCAACGAAGCAACGTTTTCTGTTGTCGTTATTAGGCCAAGCAGAATTTTCATTGGATGAAAGATTTACACAAGCAGCACCTACAGGAGATCAATGTTTAGGTGGGGATTTTAGGGAATTCTGTCTTTCGTAAAACAACGATAACTACACAAAGTTAGATTTTTTACAATTTGAACCCATTCAAACCCCATCCGATTTTTTCATATGGAGTCATCCTAAAAATACGTAACATATTCTTAGGGGGTCGTCCTTCAGGGTGCGCATGAAACTGCTTTACTTTGATTTGTAACCCACAGGTTCCAACAGCATAATACAGTCAAATGATTACGATTAAGTCTACGCGAAATTTTCCGAAAACCAATACGGCTTTCATGTAGCCCAATAATTCGACCACGTTCACAGGGAGTTAATTGTTCGCGTTTGCAAGGCATTACTCACGATTGCTTGAAACGTACGGCACGCATTTTACTCATTTTTGTATATTTGGATTGCAACTGTCGAGTTGCAACAGGTGTTTCTGTAAATACATATGCGGAACATCTGCCTCTTGTAAATGTTAGAAAACAAACTAGACGAATGCAATATGATAAATAATCGTTTCAGTTGACCTTAAATACGTTTATAAAGTTTTTACGAAATATTCCGACAATTTAGGAGTGGCCCATTTTTAATTGCAGCCAGTGTAGTATTGTACAGTATTATGTAAGCAGAAAAAAGTTGCGCTTCACGAAATTAGCGAAGATTAGATATACTCGTGTTTATTCGTCTCACGAGAATGGGAGACAGAATATTCTAGTCTCTGCTAATTTCGTGAAGCGCACTCGTTTCTGCAGCCTTAGTATTATTTCATAATGCAATTTTAATAATAAGACAAATTGTTTAACCTTTATTGACAGAAATTCAAGTATTTTCTTATCTGGCCCTAGGAAATGTTTACACAGTCACCAAGAGAAATAAGAATACTATTCAATTTTGACACAAAACGTGGCTTGTTATTTGAAAGAACTGAAATGTAATCACGGTAAGTAATGATTTTTTTTCAAAACGTTTTCTCGTAAAACTAATAATAAAGCCATCGATGTTTCTTATTTCATACTCACACGCTATATAAACGAAATCGTTTCTGTCTGTTGCATACTGACTTTCTGATTTTTCTATATTTGTGTCTAGTCCCAAGTTAATGAACTTACTACCTTCAGAACAATATCTTTGAGCTTTATGGCTCTTTAGTAGTGTACCAAAGAGCCGACGTGACAGATGAGTCGATTTACACCCCTATTCTGTAACAGTTTTTCAAATGCCTTTGAACTAAATAATCGCTATATTCGGCAGTTGGTTGTGTACTGTCGTGTTCAGATAAATCTGGGACGATTTTTTTTTCTGGTGTAAATTGGATTCAAAACTACTATGGATAAAATAACGTTTAAAATGTTGTTTGTCAGGTTTTAGAAACATCATATGTGAACTATCGCAGTGTTTGGTGAAGGACGCATCATTTCAAAAATATTATAAAGAAGCAAACAATTGTGGAACAATTAACTACAAATGTACGATTGGCTACAACTTGCGTAAATCTCTATTACTCGATTGTAACTAATAGATTGTACTTCCATTAAAGTTGTAAAAATTTACTAATTGAACTGCTACAAACGTTGCTACAATATTATACAAGTTTTAGCTACATACGTTGTAAAAAATGAAACAATTTTATTTTAAAGATTACTACATTTATATAAGGAACATCAGAAATTGTGTCTATAAATTCCTACACCATTTTTTGACAAAATTCGACATTTTTGGGTGATAAGGCATAATTTTATAGTAAAGTATCCTAGGAGTTGTACCAAGAATAAAACATTTATCCTCCGTGCAATGTTTTATTTATATATCATCAATAGCAATTGTAATATAACAAAATGTATGTATTTATATGTCTATTTTTTAATAAATTCGGCAAAGAAACAACAAAATTCCACCATATGTGTATCGATTGCAATCACATGTATTGCTGATACAGTATAGATGATGACACATTAAAAGAATATTAAACTATCACTACTTATCTTATTTTTAAAAGCAACCAGTAGTTTTTCCAGTTTTCACTCTTGCAGTTTATTTATGATAAACCCGTCCACGATCTAATTTCGATACAACTCCAAATTGTGTTTAATGGGCGCATAAATATGCCAAACCAAACTGAGTAAACTACGTGTCTGCTCAAATTTTGATCATGTGTTGTAGCCTAATAACTAGAGTGAGGACGTTCGGTGCAGTTTGGTAACGAATGTTAGTCAGCCAAGCGTCGATCGGGTATATGCAGTAGCGTAGATAAATTGAAAGTTATATTTTGTTAATCGTCAAGTACGTTTTCGATACGATTGTAATAGGAATTAACTATGATATATTTTTCCAAATTGTTCGTTGTAAATTGGTTTTGTTGGTAAGTTAATATATTTTTAAATCTAGAGAGAGATCTTTCTGCGTCACATGAAGTAACTGGTGAGAAATGGAAGTATGCAATTAAATCCTTATATTTTAAACATAAACTTTCATTCCGGGTAGCAAAGGTGTTATTGGAAATTTCTTTTAATAGCACATAATCTGTATTTCTTTGTAAAACGGCATTTAATTTTGTTCCGTATCTTTTCGCCTATCGATCCCTCTATACTTTTTAAATTGCTAAACAATGATTCTAAGTGTTGAATGGATTCAGTTAATTTAAAATTTTTGTTTTCTAGAAACTCGATCGTTTTTGTTACGCTTGAGAAATGTTTATTAATAAATTCTAATTGCTCGACTAAATCTTCTTTTACAATTAATGCTTGGACTGCTGTAACACTGGAACCATCTCGTTTTAACTTTAATAAAAAAGGTTTTAAAATACGAAAGTGATACGTATAAAAAAATGCGGCTTCTAACCATGTACCCCATCGTGTTAAAACAGGTTCTGGCGGCAAAGGTATATTCGGGCACATTTCTTTATGTAACTTATTATATTAATATAACTTCTTTATAGTTGGTGATTTCAATAAAATCTTCTTAAATGAGTTAATTAATGAATTAACATCGGGAAATTCTTTACGAATAAGTCCAGCAATGCGATGTATTCCATGCACAACACATGTTAGATGTAACATGTTTGGAAAAGGTTTTTTAAGCTCGTTACCTGTTTTTAACATTACGCTTGCAGAATCTGAGAGAAAAAGTAGAACTTTTAAGCAGTCGTCACCGCTGCATTTTTTACGCTGTTAATGATAATGTCGGTAATATCGTTTGCAGTGACACACAATCTGATTTTTGTAGCTACTAAAAATGACATTGGAGGATTTTCCGTATGGAATGTGCCAACCATTACATTAACAACGCACCTTCCTTTAATGTCCGTCGTTTCATCTGCGCTTATCCAGAGATAATTTTCACCTAGTTTTGACCTAATTTGATTTATTGTTTTGTCGAATTGCTTAGGTACATAATATTTTCTAATTGTCGATGGATGGGATCTTGGATGGATCTTGGTTAGTATATTTTTTAAGAAACCCACGGGAAAGTGGATCCTGTAATTTATTTAATGGGATATTGGCACCAAGAAAAGCCGCGCATAAATCAATTACAAATTTATCATGTGAAATACTCCTCTGGTATTCAATATGCCTCGTATTTTTCAGATGCCCCTCAAGAGTATGTTTGCCCCTGAATCCTAATTACGCTGAACAAATGGTGCAAAGCACTTCTTTTTTTGTTAATGACAGTAAAAATGGTGAAATATTTTGAAACAATGCTCGACATTCGCGGTATTGTTGGAAAATGATAAACTACTAAAATAAAACGAAAGAATACGAAACAAGTAAATATTAAATAAGGATCAAATATATTATAAAATTATAAAACGAAATATAAACTCTAAAGAATACTTCAAAAATATGAGAGTACCTAACAAAATAAACCGAAATATTTTAAGCTGAACGTCGCTGCGATGCTCTCCACTCGGTTACTAATTACGTACTGGCCAGTACTGTCGTCTCCTACGTGGCGAGTTAAACACATGCGAGACTTAGCCTGCCACCGAACGTAAGGCCAATGACAAACTGCACGCAACGTCGCCACTCTAGTAATAACGTCCAGTGAAGACTGGAGAAAATGAAAGCAGCCAGTTATCTCTAAATACGTAGGTACCACATTGTTAGCTTTTATCGCCCTAATTTGCCATTAATGTATTTGGATGCGACTATTTATTTAGAAACAAAAAATTAAGAAGTTTTATGTAAAAAATTGCTACAAACTTGTCCTGCACGACTCGACACAAACATAAAAAAAAACATAAAAAATGTGTTACATTTACGTGAAACAATTCAACAGAAACTTGACCACAACATTGAAATATTATCTGTGACATGTAATAATTAACAAAAATTTGCAATAGGGCTAGATAACTGGATTAATGATAGCTACAATATTTTTCTACACTTCCAAGTGTTATTTTTTTTTCTGTGTAACTCCAGTGTTCTGTAGTAACTTTTATAAGCAATAGAAGTGATGTTACACTCACATTTTTATTTATATTTCTGAAATCGGCAGTCGAACATTTTTTTTAGTAGATACAAGTTTTACACCATGAATGGCGCAATCTAAATTCTTAATATGACTTATAGACACAGTGAGTCATAGAAGTCTCCGTTATCATTTTGTTTGTTGTTATAGTAAAAACGTCCTATACTTACAGTCAGTAAATATTTTATTTACTAAAGTTGCGCTTGCTAATAAGATTAAGTAACCAAATAAGAAAGAAAAGTACAGATGGTAAGTAAAGTTGTAAAACTTGGAATTATGCACAATGAAAAAAAAAAGAATTATTTTTGCAGCCGTGCAGTCTTCATTAGTGTAGTTCATTTGCAATAAGAAATACATATGCAAAGTGTGCATTTAACTTCGTGACACGTTTGGCGAAAGCTGCGTATATGTATAGGAGTTTTCATTTTATTTTGATCACCAATTGTATTTATAAATATTGCAGATACAAAAAGACGTTGCAGATAAAAGTTGTGTTTTACCTTTACCAAATAAAAATTTGATAACTATTAGAATTACATGTGTATATAGGGCGCAGCCAATAAAACAGAGCTTTGCTTTTTTGGCTTTTGCTTTTAATGGAACAGCCTGTATATTTTTATATTCTTGGATAGCCCTTCGTCTCCTGAGTCTAAATATATCATATTACATAAGGCTATTTTGAATAATTAGTGGTTTAATTTACTAAATTAAATTAGGAAATATTCTGTTAGAAAGCAACAAGGCTCTGAAAATGATGTAAAAAAAGCAATTGCCTAGCTCTTTGCTAGCTGTTAATCTGTAAATTATAGTTAAAAGAGCATTCGAATCTACAAACTCCTTCTGTAAATACTTTTGCAAATGTTTACCGTCATCTAACAAGATACTAAAAATTTTGCACGGAAAAAACATTACATCTGGGTAAATGGAAAATATCTTTGATACGTTGCTTTATTTTAAAGTCAAAAATAAATGCCAACACATCTCACCGAGTAACTTATTTTTTTACTTTATTATATAAAATTTGAAAAGCAGTTTATTCATTGCTGCAATAGTTAGATAAAAATATCTCGTCAAACTTGATTACAGGTAGTATAAAATTTTGTCGGCTGAAGAACTCACAGAAATTCAGAAGAAGAAAAGATTATAGTTTTTCCAACAAATGATTGGAACTTCAAACAATGATCTTATTTTTTTAAATGAAGTTGTATGGACAGGTGAGTCCACTTTTCACTTTCCGTATTTTAACAGAAAAAGCAGGCACTAGAGGGAACTAGAAAATCATAGAAAGACAAATAAAGAATCTGGAACGTATGATGATTTAAAAAAAAAATAGTTGGGCCAATTTTTTATAGTTCCAAATTTACAGCACAAACATACTTAATCTTTTCTCATCTAACTTGCGGTGTAGAGGTACGGAAACATATTATTTGGAAAACATTATACTACTTACGTCAAAACTTCTAAAGAAATCAATTAGACAACATGAGTTGGTAGCAAGATGGAGCACCACCGCATAATATTTTAGAGGGTCAAAGATATTTAATCAATCAATTTTCAGTTTGGATTGTCAGTGCCGGGATTAATCAATGGGCAACCGACAACCCCTATTTAACATCATTAGATTGTTTGGTATGGGGCTTCTTAAAAGAAAAAGTGACGCTCGATTCCAATGTAAGCATTGGGCTAGCATTATCAGAGAAAAATCATAAATTAATAATTTGTTTTCAGTACGTCTTCTGTAACTTTTCGTTTTTTACAGGTTTATATATTTCCCTTATAATTCCTTCTAAACGTTCTGAGGTTTTCTTTGTTCAGTTGTTAGACATATTTAAAGAGTAAGATAATTTCAAATGGGCTTATTTGCAAACACATTATTGTTGTAGGAATGTATGAGTTGTAAGCTTTCTACAAGTCGAAATGAACATCAATATAGGCTCATACGGTTAATACATGGCAATATTTACTAGGAATGTGAGGATACATTGTGGTAACGGTTGAGCGTAAAATATTCATACAATGTTATGACACCGATAAAGTAAGGCTTCAATGCTTTTGCTAAAATCTACTATGTGTCATGAAATACAGATTCAGGCCAAATAAACCTATAATCACAACTAGCGGGGTGTAAAACAATTATATTCCTTGTCACAATATTTTTAGTAATTGTCGTTTTTTAATATAATATTACTTAACTGAAAAAAGTTAGGAGATATTTTGTAATCATGTCGACCCTTGCATTTAGGTATTTAAAATGCTTGAATATTTCAAAATGTCACTATACCACTATTAAAATGTTAAACATGTCGTCTGCCTTCGAACTAATTAAAATATATGGCTATGTATTAATATTGGCTAATGACTGGACGAGAACATATAGATATATCAATGGTTCTGAGTGTGTTTGTTAATCTGTCAAACAAAAGCCACTTCCTAACTCTTTTAGAGACTAAAATTGGGTTTAAGTAGGTTGGGTAAGTAGTAGGTTTAAGAGTATTAAACATGATATATTTTTTATGAATACTGTGTTGTGCAGGCCCCGTTTCATTAAATGAATATTACAATCTATCTAATCTAAAATCTCTAAATCCAAGAAATTTATATTATATATAATGTTTATAAAATATGTTTTATACAGTGTGTCAGGAAAGTCACGGATCTTTGTTAATATTTATTCTTTAAAAAAAATCTCGAAGGGGTGTAGCGATTTCGTTATACTGCATCATTGTCATCTTGTTACGTCATTTGTTTTTAAAGTTATGACACCATCAAATGTTTTTTTAATAACAACTTATATTTGTTATTATTAATTTCAGTAGTACTTTTTATTCTGTTTAACGTGTAATTAACAAACAAAAGTAATAACTAGTTACACCTGTCAAAAGCAAGCAATAAGATTATTGTCATTTGCTTGTTCTAAAGTATATTTTAGAAATTGAAAATAATCCACATTTAACTAGCGGAAACATTGCTTTGCATTGCAATGTAAGCCACTCTTCGATTTTAAAATGTTTGAAAGTACCCATATAAGTTTTAATTGCTTCACGAGTTGGCAGAAGATTATAGACAAGAAATCTGTGAACAAATGATGGAAAATTGTAATAGCGATACATGGTGTTTTATTTTCGGATGAAGCAACATTTTGTTTAAACAAAAACGTTAATAGACAAAATTGTAGATATTGGGCTAGGGAAAATCTTCATTGGATACATAAAATTCATACTCAATATCCTCAGAAAGTTAATGTATGGGTAGGAATTATTCGCAACCAAATTATAGGCCCATTCTTTTTTGTAAATAATTTAACTGGAGAAAGATACCTGTAATGTTTACAGTTGGAACTTGTGCCTGCATTATTTCCCAATGTACAATCTTGAACTACTAAACAATAGCGTTTGGCTACAACATGATGGCGTTCCTCCTCAATATACAAATAATGTTCGACGCTATTTGGACCAAGTATTTCCGGGAAGATGGATTGGAAGAAGTGGGGGTTCTTAAAAAATAAACTGTATAAAAATCGACCACGTAATTTACAAGATCTTAAGTAAAGAATTCGACATGAGATTACATTAATATCACCTCAAACTCTTCAAAATGTAAGAAATTAATTTTATAATTGCTCTGGGTATTGTCAAATGGCACAGAGTCGTCATCTTGAACATCTAGTTGAGTGAAATAAAAACTGTTATTTCTGTGCTTATTTTTGTAATTAATTTTATTGTTAAAGTTTTTCTCTAGTCAATAAATGTAGTTTCTTTTTATTCGAATATTCGAACTTTGACACAGTTTTTCTCAATTTTTTTATTGATAATTTTATACCGTTAGAAACGGAATAAAAAGTACTATTGACATTAATAATACAAAATATGAGTTCCCATTTAAAAAAACACTTGACGTCATAACTTTTAAAACAAATGACGCAACAAGATGACAATGATATAGTATAACGTAAAATAATTGAAATCGCTTACAAATTACTAGTTGCAAGTGTTGTAGAAAAAATTAACGTCTTTTACAACAATCTACCTTGTTGCTTCTTTTTCCAAATTTGTACTATAAATTGTTTAAGTTAAGCTTTCTTATGTTTTGAAATTGATATTTATTTGTTTCTAAAGTTTGCGTTTAACTGTTTTGAATGATATTTTTAGAAACTATTTGTGGTAGGATATCGAGAGTTCATGTGGGTTGAGTTACTTTCAGAAATGTCAACTTAACCGGTGGAAGTATTTGATTCTGTTGATGTATTCTATTTATACTTGGTTCCTTCTGAATAATTTTTAGGATTACAAATATCTGATGATGTTTAATTTTATTATTATTTTGCGGCACCTCATCGTGATGAGGTTATTTTTTTTACGTGTGGTGACAGCCCAACGGGATATGTAAGCTTAAGGCTTGTCACATCCTCAGATAGATGCCTTTTAATATGTAAAGTGTCCCACAGCTTTGTCACTGTTACCTTCTCGCCGTAAAAGGTGAAGGACAGTTAATTGTTTCCCAACGTGAGTGGTGAATCGGGATTATACCGGATCCACCAGCAAAATCTCACCCTAGTGTGAGTCGAACCTATAGCGCCTAACTCCCATTCAAGCCTAGACCCCCTTACTATTGGACCACTAAGCCGTTAAACGAATTAATTCTGATTTGACTTCAGTAAAATCCTAGTAAGATTGAGGATGTATTGTTGGGTAGATACGCTGCTCATTAAGCAATATTAGCAATATAGGGTATAACCTTTACTAAATAACAGCCCATTTAAGCTACTTCATTACTAAAGTTCGCTACTTTCCGTGCGCCTCAGGAAATTAGCAGAGACTAGACAGACTCGTGTTTATTCGTCTCATGAGAATGGCTTCGTGTTGCTTACTGGTTTTCCTGAGAGTCGACAAAATACGAGTCTGTCTAGTCTCTGCTAATTTCGTGAAGGACGTGGAAAGTGGCGAACTTTATTCATTACGCTCTACTTTTTTTATCAGGTCAGGAAAAGCACCCCGATATTTCTATTCAAAATTAGGCTGTGTTTACATAAGGTAGTGCGAAATTAATAAAACTGAAACCAATGACTTGCTTTATCATAACCTAACCTAGTATTAGTATTAGTATTAATGGGCAGAAGCACAAAAGCCTTCGGTCACTGCGACCTTAATATATCTATTTTAACAAAATGCCCTTATTTACGTTAGAGAAGTAGAAGGCTCTTAATAAACCTTAAATTTACTCTAGGATCTTCGTCTCTCAGTTCAGTAGATGTCAAGAACAGTCTATTGAAATATTGTTGTCGAGTACGACTGATGGCAACACAATTACATAATATGTGTTCTGCCGTCTCTAGATCTTCTAGATATAGAGGGTATATTTGATCCTCAACTTTTCTTAGATTGAATCGGTGATATTTTAGGGCTGCATAACCTGTCAGAAATCCCGCCAGTAATCTAAGGTCCCTTTTGCTTTTAACCTAACCTAAAATTTATCTGTTGATTGCTTTTGCTGCTTTTGTAAATCACGAAATTCAGTAATTGCAGTAATCACGACGTATAAATTCAAAAGCACATGCGGGAAATATTGTTAAAGTTTGACGTGTGTATGGTTTCGCACCACCCTATGGGAACCAAACTTAGCGTTAGATAAGACTATAGATTTCTGTAGAACCTACTCTAAAGTTTAACAACAGTTCATGCAGTGATAATTCAATAGGCAAAAGGAGGTGTGACTATTGAGATTATAGCTACGATAAAAGGAAAAAATATCCATCAATGACACAGCTATTTTACTAGAGTGTATGCGAAAGATGTAGCTGTATGAAGAACAGTGACGAATATGAAGATTAAGAAGAAAATTAATTAATCAATGAAATAATTAATTGCATGATCTTGAATATATGGTCCTGCATATTTATCTTCTCCTAAGAATTCCTGAATATGCTAGATTACAGACTAAACAAAAAGAATTAGTCGATCGAGGTGTGATAAGGAAAGTGGATAATCCAACAGTCTGGTTAAATCCACTAATAATTTTGAAGTGTGTCTATATCCAAAATTTTGAAACCAGGGTATACAACGTGGGTATTCAAGTTGAGATCGGTTCCCAAAGCGCAAATTACTGTGAATTTGCTACATTATTTGGTAGGTGCAAATTCTGTCGAGCACCATTTGGTTTACACTCAGCGCCAGAAGTCTTTCAGAAAAAAAAAAGTTAAATATCTGGTGATCTGACAGTGGCGACCTGACAGTGAACATGATCGGAGTCTTAGATTGAAGTGTGAAGTTTATGGGACAGATAAAAATAAGGCGTTAAATTGAATGAAAGTTAGATGAAAGCCATAGTTGATATGCCAGCATTCCAAAACAACACCAAACTGTTAAAATTCTTGGGGATAGTTAAATATTTGAGAAAATTTATACCAAATGTGTCTTAAGATAATGGTATCTCTTCAGTTACTAACCAAAACAGAATCAGAATGGATCTGAACTGAGCTTTATGATAAAGCCACTGATAGCCTGGAACATTTACTGACCACAGTACTTGTTCTATCATTTTTTGATTCCGCAGAGCCTGCTGAAATAGAAACGGAAGCACTAGACGCTTAAAGAAATTGAGTTTCTTCAAATTTACAATCAAGAGAACTACTTCGTTGTAAATATTCTGTTTGTCTTTTGACTTGCCTAATGATGTGCTCTGTATAAACCCTTGTTATTAAACATAGAATTTTATGAAACAAGGACCTTTTCTTTTATAATCATATCATTATATATTCTAAATTATAATTTATCAGTAACTATCGCTATTAACAGTGTACCTATTTTAAGAAGGCTTAAGGTCAGATTATGAATTTGATTATGCTGTTCACTCCTTAACATATCATTTACTTATATCATAGCAGCGAAAATCTCAGTTCAAACATAATACGAAAAATTATACCCTGTTTAAGTTAATTTTGCGTTTTTGCCAAAACTGCAAGAACATGCAACTTCAGAGACTGCATTTTTAAGACTATATCCCTACAAAACTTAACAGAAGATGATGTTTTACGTGCTTCCTATGATGGTGTAAATATCTTCCCTCTAAGAAATACTTGTTCAGGGAAAAAGCCTCTCATCCATTTATTTTTTTGCAAATGCCAGAATTTTTATATACTGCGGAAATACAGAGGTTGTGTAGAATTTACATATACATATCTATATTACATTTGCCACGAAATATTTTTATTTATGTAAAAAAAAAGTGATGGGCTGTATCTACAGTAATGAAGAAAACACACATGTTACAAATTTGAAGAAAGAAATACATTACACAAGTTCACCGTACTACAGTTGAATGATTACGATTAAGTCTCATGGCAATTTCCCGGAAACTAACACCGCTTTCATGTAGCCCAATAATGTGGCCACACCTGAAGGGGGTTAATTGTTTATAAGGTGCATATTCTTGTACTCGAGGCAGCACTCACGATTGCTGCACGCACTTGACTCATTTTTGTACATTTAGATTGCAACTATCGTATTGTAACAGGTGTTCCTATAAAAATATGTGCGGAACACCTGATTTTTCTGCTGGAAAATAAACTAGACCAATGCAATATGATAAATAATCGCTTAATTTGACCTTTAGAAACACATTTATAACATTTCAAAGAAATATTTCAATAATTGGGGAATAGCGCATTTTTAATTGCAGCCAGTGTATTTTGTGCTATAGTCATAATAAGAATTATGGTATGTTCTCAGCATTTTAAAGATTGGTTTACAGATGTGTACTTACCAAAGCTTGATATACTAAAAGACTATTGTTTTACCTTGCCCACTGACTCCAACCCCAAGACTTATTTAGTGCTACCATACATATAATCACGAAACATGTTTATTATTTATTGTAATGATATGTTGGAGTGTTCCAAGTTGACATGCTTATGTTTTTAGTTCCTTTTGCGAGGCGAAGCAATGTTGATGACCTCTTCCCTCTAATTTTCTTCAGATTGGATTTTCATCCTCGTCTTTCACATATAGTAAGATATGTAAAAAAAAGAGGAAGAGTCCATTAAGCAACTTGTGCCGTGAGAAATCAAAATTACTAACGCAAATCAGAATTAGATTTCTTTATATGAAAATTTCACTATCATTTCAAATTCAGACAGACGTACTGTTCGTATGTAACAATCAAAATTAGAATTATGCTTATGGTAACAAACATAATTTCGTCGACCTGACAAGACTGTACGGGAACATGTCCACATCATCCCCATTGAATCATAAGGCATTTCATTAGGTACATCAAGGTTGTCATTTGAGTTAATCGATATAGTAACCTATGAGTGGAGATTAGAAAAAAAAGTAGAGAAAAATAAAACAAACCTTTCGACAACGACAATTTTTAAAAAATTTCTCAAGAAAAACTAAAATTAAACATTATTATTATTATCTTCGTCGTAAACAATTCATTATAACACTTATTAATACTATTTGGTTTGACCCTGGTTCCGGATTAGGATTTTAAAGCAAGGATTTCAACATGAGGATTTCGAGATCAGGACATTAAGATCAGATTTCAGGCACCGAAAATTAAACGTCTTGGCCAAAAAAATATAAATTCAATATTTAAAATCAATTTCTAAATTTGAAATTCAATATTCTATTCAAAAGTGAGCTATGTCATTCACATTCAAAATTTGTAAAGGGAAATATAATTTTAAATTTCGTTTGAAAATAAAAACAGTAATTCGCACACTATTAAATTGTTTAATTTATCTCATCTTTCTATCTGCGAAAATAAGTAGATCGCTCAATCGAGTTCAAAAGGAAACCATGAATATTTACTTTCATTAATCTAAAAAAGAGTCTCATAACAACATATATGTACACTGCCCGCGGAAAAGTCTGCACTATATCGGATTTTCTTTTATTTCTTTAGTATTAAAGTAATTGTGCTTGTAGTTTGTTTGTGCCTTACCAAAAAATGTACCGAAATATTTGTCGCATCTTATTCACATCAATACGTGAATGATATTTCAAATGTCAAAAAATGTCGCTATTTGGCCAAATATGAACTAATGTAATAAGGAAAAGTTGTTTACATCTACCTAGAGATTTCAAATCCAAAGTGTGATTCAAGAATTTCTACTTTTATTTCTTCTTACACGCTGTATACTTTCTTCAGTGTATTTTTAGTCGGAAATTGAGGGTTCGCCTTAAAAAAGAGAAAATTTAATTCGCTTTTATTGAGAACGTTTATTTTTCCAAATTAAATCGCATAGAAAAAATAACAACGCTCTTGGACTATTTTCGTACCTTAGTAATTGAAAATTATAGCGAAGTTATACTGAGATAAGAAGTTAAAAAATATCTTTGGTTTTTTTATGATCGAAAGAAATTTTGCTTCAAGAAACAAGTTAACAAAAGCTGTCTATTGTTACAATTAAATAAAATACATTATTTTTTTTAAGGAAAAAAGCAAGACTTTTGGAGTATTTTCGCGTTGAGTGAAAATATGTAATCCAAAAGTCTTTTTTCCTTGACTATCCATTGAAGTTTGTTTTTTTTTTCTTGCTTCATATTGTGTAACATTCAACATCTTTCCATTTCCTTCTCCTTTATAAGTCTTCATAAAATATTTCCCATGATTACGTTTTGCGACTTTTGATTAGCTCTTTTCCTTTTTCCTTAGGTTTTTGTGTTGGTCATTATCTTCCGTAGTCTTTGTAATCAAATACTTTTGCTACCTTCTTTTTTTAAACTTGATTTTCCCTTCAATCTCGCTATCCCACAAAGATGTTTGTTTTTACCTATTTGATTTCTTAAATACTTTATAGACTCTTTGTGCCGCTTCCATAATCACTTCTTCAATGATTTTCCACATTAGCACTAGATTCTCTGACCCAATTTCATTTCTCCTTAATTTTAAACCAATTGATTCACTTCTACCTGCAATATCCTTTCCCAATAATTTATAGCTTCTTAGACTTACAAATTCGATTTGCTTCCTCTGGCACTATTTTATATATTTTTACTTTAACATGCATTATACAGTGATCGCTGCTTATCTTATACTGTCGCTTTGCTCTTACATCTTGTACTCTCTTCTGTTCTTTCCTTTCTGTTTACTACCAAATTTGTGAATATCCAAGAGTTGAAAAAACCGTTCAATAGTTTTCATTTGGCGTGTACACTTTTAAGATTATAGCAGCTTCACCTTCATTTACGGACTACCAGTTATTTGTCTTCTGACTGAGAAAATGTATTTTTAGACTTGATTGTATTATTGTGTTCGTATTAATTTAAAAAGTTGCATGTGTAAGTAGACACTCATAGTATACTTATCAAGAGGTACAAATAAATCGAGTTTTTGTATTACATGTTAACTTTTTTACTTCAGCGTCATTGTGAAGTATAAACAATGTAATATATTAGCTTCTGGTTACTGCACTAGTGGAAATTGTTAACTATGCGGTTGTTCTGTACGTAGTCTGAATATTAAATCTTTGTTAACGTCTGAACAATTTCGCAAATAATTTTTATATAGTCGAAGTTCCGTCAGCTGAATACTGCTTATTTATGTTTGTGAATGCTGATGTTATTTTGCAATTGTGTGTATGTAAGTTCGTATATATATACCTGTGGAGTAAACTATTAAGTGAGGTATGAGAAATTAACGAGTTTACCGAAGTGTCCGTCTCTCATGTTTATTTTAACTTTATTGCCATATTGTTCTTCTTATCTTTTCATGACAAATCTGTCTTGATGCAGATAAAGTTTTATAAATAAAACTTCATTTCTTTACCATATATATAGCATATCCATTTACGTCAGTCTTTTCAAAGTATTCTTAATGGGCAACACGTATCGATTCTTTAAGTAAAAATACTTGTGGCGTTTATGATTGAAATTGTAAGTAAATATTTGTTTGTTTAGTATAGGTTAATCGTTAATTGTTTGAAAATTACTATTCAAAGTTTGGGCTTTTTAAATTAGTGCTACACGTATCTAACTGATTTAGCTAGAGCACTATCTGAATAAGTTAATATACAATTAACTAATCATTTCATAGCATACATAAATTAACTTTTCACGACTAGCTAAAGTGATTTCTTAAAATAATATTTAAACACAATTATAAATAGAGTGGGTCGATGTACTGTTTTTATTATGAAATCATTTATTAAAGTATGGATTGCTGGAATGACGTCTGAAATAACCTTAAACATCTTTAAAGCCCGCGGATTTTTTTTAATAATATTATTTTTTTAATTTTTGACTCGCCTCTAGTTTGAGTTATAGCGACGAACTTGACGGTGATTAGTGGTTTCAGTTATCATATGGTTCATAATTGTTGACAGTAGCTTAACAAGATACCTAACATTATGTTTGTTCGATCGGAATCGTTTTTTAATTCATTATGATCTAACTTGAATTAATTTATTCTTCTTCTGAAATTTTTTAGTCTATGATCTTTGGAGTTGTTGGAAGATAAACGTATAAATCTTTTCATAGGGTAATTTAGTCCATCTACAGCAATTCCGAAATGTGATGTACCTTACAATGTATATAATATGTGTAAACAAGTACAATATGCAAGTTGGGCAGTTAATTGTCTCAAGCAGAACTCAAAGTATTTAATGGGAACGAAATAATCAGACAAGGCTTTACCAAAAATGTTTATTCATGCTTATGGTGCTATATATTATTTATAGACTAATGAGTATTTGGACCTACCATTATCGTATGTTTGCTATTAAAATAAATTAAAATAAATAAATAATCGCAATTCGCAAGTATGGTTCCAACAAGATAATGTACCACCCCACTTAGGGCATTATGTACGACAAAAAAATTCAGTTGATGTAACTTACATTGTTCTAAGTCTATACTAACTTTCAAGGTTTTTCGCTTATCCTTATTCTTGGTGTATTTATTTGGGAATAAATTGTTTTTTTGAATTTTAGGTCTCTATTAGAAGAGAAAAATAATCTTCTTTTATTTCTCTTCCTTATATTTACTTTATTGCAACGTTGGTTCATTTGTCAATTTTTTCATTCTCCTATCATCCTTATTTTATTTGTTCTTTAGTATTTAACATTTTCTTACTTTTTTTTTAATTCGAAGTCAAAGTAGTCATGTCCTACAGATCGTCACGTCGATTATTTTTAAAAACAAATTTTGTCTAATTAAACACAGAATTTATATGACAGACAGCTGGATAGACAGACAACGCAAATTGTCTATTTGTCACCTACATTTTCTGTTTAATTAAATAAAAATTGTTTTTAAAAATAATCTATGTATTATACTTTGATTATATTGACTTAAAAAAAAAAGGAATTTTAAGTATTAAAGAACAAAACAAACGAAAGGAGATTGAAAAATTGATAAAGTAATCCAAACGAAACGTCGAAATAAATTTAAGAAAAAGGAACCTAATTTTGTTTTCTCTTTCGATAAAGACTCTAAACCCAACAAAACATTCTCAAACTTATTAATTGCTGAAATATTTGGTCATTTCGAGTCTTTCTGGCCACTCTGTACGTTTTGGTTTTGTTATTATTTGAATAGATTGTAATAATTTAGCTGAATAGTTGATCGACCAATTGCATCAATTAAGTTAGCAAACTGATCTTGATTTTGATGACATCTTAACTATAATAACTGTTATCAGCTTGTAATGAATCTAGTATCAGTATCAGTACACTTACGCATTACTGATTTACGTCCTCATGTGTAGCTGAAGGGAGTCATATTAGTCTTGTTTCAGCACTTACTAATACTCTTGGCGCCCCTGCTAATACTAGATGCTAAGTTAATAGATTTTCATTCATATTGTCATCCGTTTTACATACCTTGTGAGAGCTGAAGAAAGTTGCAGATAAGAATCGCAAAGTATTCAATTTGTTACTTACCTGCGGTGTCGTTTTTTGGAGTATTTCGAGTGATGTGTCAAGAATATTTAGTCTTCACACGTCGGTCGGTTTTTAGTAGCGCTTTGGGTATTTGTCTCGCGGTAAACTAGCTCACCGTGCTTCGTGCTGATCTCGTGCTATTCATTCGGCCGAGGCAAATTGTCTGCGAGGCACACCTCGCTAAATGTAAACTTAGCTTTAGATCGCTGTGCAACCTGAAATTTAACTAGACATACAGAATTTGCTTTCAGAGGATGACATCTGTTTTTATCGTTGATGTTTTCTGCCTTCCTAAACTAAACTGTTGTAACTGAAAAATTCACAATTTTCTAGTATATCGTTATATTGGTTGTTCTTAAATAAACTTAATAAATAGTTTTGCTAAGTGGAAGTAACTTATATCGCATTTAAAGACATGTCAACCCTAGAAAAATGTAACGTACCTCAAAAATTCTTTTAAATTCTAAGCGAATTTGGGATAAACCACACTTCGTTAGCAAATTGGAAGTGTATCCAATTTTATATTACAATTGTAGTAAATACAGTTTTTGAACTTGTGAATAATTCAACTAGCATCTATTTAAAATAATATCATCAAGCGATTTTTTGCAAAATTTAACGAAAGAAAGACACTAATTTCTACCAATTGCACAAGCTTTTATACAAGACTATAAAACTGTAGTATACTACAACCCATATTGCAACAAAACTTCTTAAATGTTGAATATCCCAAAATCATTATATACTCAGATGCTTCATTTTGCCTTAGCAGGGCAGTTTTGTATGATTGTAATAGTAAGACGAAGTTCACTTAAATTGGTCGTAGCTATACTTACACCACGTGTAACGGATATTACTTTTGAATATTTCATCATAGATTGAAGCACACGCAACATTCGTCTGAATACCGAGAGCCCAAAATATATAGGACCTGTTCCAATAGAAATTACAAACTAGTCAGACCCGAATCCATTGGCTAAAAAAATTCGAAATTGTTTTCTGACTTGTTTCACAGTATACGATTTGCTCAGACTAGTTGTTATAATCTACTGTCTTCAGAAATTAAAAAAGCTCCCTATTCTTCACTCGCTCAGAACATTCAGCAAATAGGTACGTAATTATCTCTCTTAAGTTCTACGTTTGCCTACTTTTGTATAAACGATTTATTTACTTACTACTCAGATTGCAATATGCATTAGGATGTTTGTAATATCTAAATTAATCATTAAATAAACATTATTGACATATTTTATGATTGTATCAATTGTAAACTTGAAAAGTTTCCTTTTGTTCTCCGTTCAAGTTCTCTATTAACTTGCCCGTTTTTTAATTTTATGATAGTAAGAATGATAAAAGTGAATTTTGATGTATGATAAACTAATATTAACATTTCATTTTATCCCAAAGATTGAAAAACAAATTTGCCTTTTTAAACGTAGGTGATACGCGCGCGCTGTTGGTCGGCCTTCTTGTGACGTCACCGGATCGTGATGATAAATCATTTTATTATTTAATGTTGTTAGAATAGAAGTGTATTTGTAACGTTAAAAACTAATTGGTTTCTTGTTTAACTTATTATTTTGAAATTTATAGCCAAACGAGACATCTATCCGTAGAGCATTGATTTTTATTTGGATGATTTTAACTCGATTGCATTTACACTAAGCTGAGCTAGTATTCATGTGCTACTACTGATATTTACGCAATTTATTTGTACATGCTATATACTTTTATCTTTACGATAGCCGTTAAAACAAAGCCTACATCAAATAAAATATTATCATCAATGCCTAGTTAACATGTTCTCAAGAAGCTCGTTATATTAACTTTGAGAATATAAATAATATAAAATCCTGCATGTGACGTCAATGTTGTACTTGAATTTACAGAACTACATTCTTGGAAAGTTCCCTTAGTCATCTAACATGATCTAAAAAAATATTCGGAAACAAGTGCTGTACAACATAAAATGATATTCAAGTGTATAAAGTGCTCAATTTTTACAGTTCATGATACAAATTTAGTTTTTTTTAAATAGTTATTCTTAAGTTTTTGGTTGCCTTCCTTCAGTGTTCCTTATACCCATCCATTTTAATTTTTGAAATTTTCGAGAGATCCTTCCGTTTCTTTAACGGTCCATATTTGAAAAAAGGTCTTACACGCTAAAAAGTGGTGATTCAGATTTCATTCAAACATCGGAAATTTTATATTAACTAGTATTTACAAGTGGTTATCAGAACCGTTGCCATGTTAAATTTCTGTTTTACTAAAGATATACACTAAAACTAATGTGCAAACGCGAGTGCTACCAACAATTTTGTGCCATGAACTGAATCAGCTTTGTAATTTCAACACTACTAGCAAAAATAGTTGTGCACATGAAGCGAAGCAACATTTTGTACCATTTTTATATTAAAATGTTGCAGTGTTGCAAACAGTTTAAACATTGCACATTCGTTTATATAAATTTATTTTTAGAAAGTTCTTAACATTATTCTATAGTTGCAGACGAGCCTTAGGAAATAACTTAACATCGACCAAGTACTACAGTATTCTAGAGTACCTTTTATTTGGTAATCTGGTACCCTTTTAGTACGTTTTAGTACTATCATAAAATTTGTTTATATAATAATAATAATAGTAACAAATAATAATAATAATAATTGTCTTTATCAACCTCGAATTAAAAGATAAAGATGAGAAACAGGGATTTGTGCCTACATACTAATCTTATTTCTAGAGAAGAGAGGAAGAAATCAGAAGAATTATGCGTATGCCAAATAAAATACACAAAAGGTAAACATTACACTTCTGTAAGGAAAATGCAGCTACATACATTAATACAGTGGTTTGCTAGATACGTAGCAAACTATTGAGTTTGGGAGCGCCCCTAGAGTCAATCCAACTACGGCAGTTACGTTTAAAGGGATAAACAGAGCTAGATTTGAGGTATTCTGGAATATTATTGTATTTTCTATAAATGCAAAAGGAAAACGACCTTTCAAATAAAGCCGTTCTGTGGCGTGGAGGCGACATCAGACCGCGAAATCGGGTAGATAGGTTATGAACATCTGTCGTAAAGCGAATTTTATTGTAAAGGTAAGGCGGAGTTTTACTAATTAATAACTTACGATAAAGGGTTAGAGTCTGGACTTTTCTTCTGTTACACGTATTTAGCCGCTTGGCGTCAGTTAGCTTGTGCGAAATATGCTGATATTTCCTAATACCATTTATGTAACGGAGACAACTATTCTGCACCTTCTGGATACGATACGGCGTCATCCTACTAATCCGAAGCTTTTAGCACTATTTACATTTGGAATAGAAGAGTTGTTGATACTGACATCGGTTACCGCACTCAGAGTGGCGCAAAAGTCCCCGCTACCAAGAATCATACCTTTGATTTAGCTGGATTAATAGTCAACGAAGACAAGGAGGAAGTTGAATAAATGGACGTTAAAACATGGTTAAGATTTCAAATAGCGACATCCAAATCACACGGTGCAAAGGAACAATACAATTGTACGTCACCGGCATACAAGTGGGCTTTAGAATGTTTAAGATCTTGAGTGAAAGAAGCGATGTATAAGAATATAAAAGTAGGCTTAAAATAGAACCCTGCGGCACTCGTTGTTTTATTTGTAGAGGTGGAGAGGTTTTACTCCCAACTCGCACACACTGAGATTTATTTGACAGAAATCTGGCCAACAAATTTATGGAATCCGGGCCAAATCCCTTACTTGACAGTATTTCCAGTAGTTTACCATCAGATATTGTGTCAAAGGCCCTAGAATAATCCTGGAGTACAAGAACAGTTATCAGTCCACGATCCGTAGCACGTAAGATATCATCCGTCACACACAATAATGCTGTTGTACGGCTGTAGCCAGATCGAAAACTAGATTGTACATATGGTAGAATAATTTCATTTTTAACAAAATTTTTAATTTGATTTTCTAATACACGTTCCAGAATTTTAGATAAAACAGGCAAAATACTAATCGGTTTCAGGTCCTTAAACTCCCGAAGCACATCTGCTTTTGGTATTGGAATAACTACAGCTTGCTTCCAACTGGATGGGACTGCCTTTAATAAAATGTAATTATTAATAATCTGTATGACATATGGCACGATATATGGAGAACAAAGACGAATCATATTAATGTCAAGGCCATCACATCCAATTGCAGTGGACCTAACACTCTAAATAATAGCTGCCATAGTAATAATATAACTAACTTGTTATAGTTGTTTAGTTTCTTTCAGTAATTTTTTTTTGCTTTCGATTATTGTTACTGCTATGTCGCCTAACAAAAATCCCCGCTAAGAGCTAATGAATACCTAGATTAAGGATCATGATTGTTTCGAAGTTATCAGCGACAGAGAGATTTATTGCACAATTTGTCCAGTTACTGTAAAATGTTCCAGAAAATTTCGATTTACGGGACAATTTAAAAGCCGATGTTCATCGCAATTCTGGTGTCTCGAATGAGAATTTTTATGGCGATCTCTGCGAAGCTTCTGCGGCTGCAAATACCCTTTCGAAAATTAGGCAGTCCAGTCTTTAAACATTTTTTAACAAAAAAAATATACGGGTAGAACTATTTCCCATGAATCAACGTTACTAAAAAACTATCTCCCAAAAAAATACACGAAAGTCTTAAACAAGGTTGAAATCGATGTCGGAGACAATTACTACTGGCTGAGCGTAGACGAAGCTATGGATACATTAGGGCGAAGCATAGTCCATGTCATTGTTGGTATTTTGTATACAGATCGTCCAACAAAGCCATATCTAATAGCCAGCGAAATAATAGAACGGGTAAACGCTGATACAATAACAGAAATAGTTGTCAGCAGTATTGACAAAATTTTTGAAGATGTGAGGAAACGAGAAAAAGGTTTGTCCGATTGGTGCGGAGGAATGGGAGATATTCACGAGAGCTTGGTATGGCAATATAATCCATAATGACTCCACATTTATATCTGCCTTGCATTCTAATTGGACAATGGAAGAATTGCAAAGTATCTTGATGAAATGTAAAGCGAATAAAACTCCGGGACTCGATCAGATTCTCAACGAATATTACAAGAATTTACTACCGTGTTAGCAACATTATTTGTTGAATTTGCACAAACAAGTACAAGCACTACTAACTACTAGTAGTTTTTCTAATAGACTAGTGTAAGATCAACTGTGTGTGCTATATAAAAATAGATCCAAATAACTATTCATGATTAACACAATTACAAAAATCTTTACGAATATTTAGTATTCCAGTGGTGCGAACAATGTAAAGTGAGGAACATGATAACATATTTACATTGAACAGATTGGTCAGGTTTTCGACTCCATCTGTCACGACAGGCCATGGAGAAAATTATTATAATTATATTATAAACTCGTCAGAATTATGAAAGATCTTTACGACCATCCGAGTAATTACTAACGCAGAACAAACTGATACCATAGGACCGTACAAAGCAGTGTTGCAAGGGGACTATTTATCCCCACTGTTATTATCAATTACTTCTTAGGACGTGACGCCGAAGGAATAAAGATAACTAGTACTCAGTCATTACTTCTATTATTATATGTCGACGATATCGTGTTGCTTGCTTATTATAGTTGTTGACGGAAATAGAAAGTTACTGCACTGATAATAACCTCTTAGTAAATATAGAAGTAACCAGCGTCGTGGAGCAAAATTGTGAAAAACGTGGGTCATTTCACTTATGGTAATGCAATTTTCACTTAAGCAAAATAAAACACCAGCTTTGCTTTGATGTTATGTAAATTCTTTTTACTCAGATTTCTGGTGATTTCGGATGTTTTACTAAGAGGAACACATCTTAATTTTACATAGAACTACATCTAAGAATCTTTCATCCTTTTAGACGTCGCGCTCTGTAAGCTACTTTCACGATAATAATAATACACTTAGCATCGCGCTCGCTGGCTACATTGGTTATGTCATATTTCATATTGTCTAATAAACAAGTAAATCACGCTCGTCGGCTATTTTCTTTATATCATTATTTATATTGTTTAATAAACATGGTGCGTTTATGTAACTCGAGTACGTTAAATTTGACCAATCAATGGTTTTTCCATCATGTGGCTTGTCTTCTATACTGAAGTCATATATCATATACTTCACAGTAAGAAAACAAAGGA
The DNA here is from genome assembly GCA_902654985.2 of Oryctes borbonicus. Taxonomy (NCBI): domain Eukaryota; kingdom Metazoa; phylum Arthropoda; class Insecta; order Coleoptera; family Scarabaeidae; genus Oryctes; species Oryctes borbonicus. The sequence continues at coordinate 9,198,566 of LR736863.1, read as the reverse complement.
AGATGTAAGAGAGACGCTAAAAGATAACGAACTAAGCAGTGACATCGAGGGCTGTCTCGATGTCGCAGCTACAATACGGAATAGTTACTTTTTCCTGCTGAGTAAGAAGTAACTATTCAGTATTGCACAGGAAAATCAGGTCGTGAACTGGGTTAGAATCATATCTGCACCTCCGAATATCTATACGAAAACTACGCTTTATTACCCAAATTAGGAAAATATTAAACTGTATATTAGCCAACAAGCGATCAAAATTAATATCACCAGGGTATGTACATTGTATGTACATGTACATGTACATTTACATTTACATGAAGAGGAGAACCTGGGGCACATTCTTCTGCGGCGTCCAACTTGCCGACCTTTACAAGACCACTATATGAGGACTAGAAACCCGACAGCGATATTGACAGTGGAGGATATACTTTTGATAAGCCAACTGAACAGCATTTATTACTATGTGCAAGCGATTATTAGGTTACGACCTTTTTTATTTTTATTATTGATTTCTTTTTTTTTTCTTAATTTTTTTAACTTTTGTTTTCACCAGTTATTATGCAAGTTGCTAAGACATTATTTTGTATTACATACTTTGGAACTTCTTTGAAGAAAAAGGCGAACGTTTAGTATAAATAAATTCTATTATTATTATTACTGGCAAAATGGAAGGAATTTTGTTTTAGCAGTGGAATACAAATTTTTTTGCTTTTTAAACAGTTAATTTTTAATTCTTTTTCATTTTTTCGTAAGACATAAAGTAAATTACTTCAATTTCTTGCTGTCTTATTTGTGTATATATACATACATATAATTACGTATATACTTGTGTATCTTGCATGAACCATTTTGGGTGTATTTGGGTCAATGGTAAGTCTGCAAGGCCATCATACATGCACGGTCATTGAAATAAACAGTAAAGAACGCTTTCGATGACACATATGCATAAAACATAATACCTTTAAACGTATCTTTATAACCGTATTATGGATACATGTATACTTTGAACGTAAAAGTTGTTAGTAATTGGATGCTTATGTAAATATAGTAGCGGTCATATGTATTAGCCACTCTAACTTTTTTTTGTTTCAAAAGCTACATGACAGACAACGAAAATCTAGTTGTGCTGAAATTATAATATATTAACTCATTAATACTTAGTGGAACCGTCACACGGAACATATAATAGATAGCAAACCCTTCTTCGCAAGTTATTAATACATTTCGAGCCAACTCAAGAGTAACTTCAGTTCTTCAATTGTTCAATTCTTGAAATACCTTTCTTTAGACGCTGCTTATAATCACACGCGTGTTTGGACAGTGGAGTGTTTACGCCAGTACAGTAAAAATATAAGGCTATTCGACACTAATGTTAGTGCTGAATAGCGTTAGAACAAAAAGATCTACAGTAATAGTGTTAAAAGTCAAAAACTATTTTAATGATTCGTTACTCCAATGCAAAAGTAACAGTGCTATAAATAAAATATCTATACTACACACATAGTGTTGCATTTTAGTGCATTTCACAACATAAATACAGTGCATATTTACCGTATTGAAGGAACACTATACTACCTTGGTTTACGTCTGCGTTTTGTTATGAAATTTTCAGATTACGAGAGATGATTTAGATTAATTTTTGGTGCTCTCTAATAGAAACGCGACTTACAATTTTCGCAGATTCGGCAGAATTTCCACGCAAGTCGTATAAATGCTAGAAAGAGAGAGTTATGCGTAACATAATGCGATTGTTTGTGTAGTTAGCCTCCCACTATTCCATCGTTTCATATCTATCTTGAATTCACAGTTAATATAATTCTTATTTTATTGCAAAATCTTTGTCCTCGTGTAAAACTTTTTTCAAATAATAATAAACTACAATTCATTATCTGTTGGGTCTGCGTCGTTAATATTGGAATGTAAACGAAATCGCCGAATATGTGCTAGTTTCGTACATACGTGCCATTTGCGCACAGGGACAGGGTCAATTCCGGACCAGGAGGTCGGGTTAATTAGCCGTATTACCATTTGGGTCCATCTATTATAATTATTAGCAAAGATTTACTATGCATAATCTCTGTCCGAAAAATAGCTTGTACAATACAAATAATTTGTCGTGGTAATACACACTTTCCGAACCCTTCTGTTAAGTTCGTCCCACAACAATTCGATAGGGCTGAGATAGGGGTTTCGTGGTGATCAGGTTATTTGCAGCGTTTATTGTCTTGTTCGCTACCTGAATAATTTTTGCATATTTATTTTTATTTCGTTTCGTTGCTTAATAAAAGATACATTTTTTGCAAATTTTGCACAAAATAGCTTTTCTTTTAATAAAGTCGGATGACACAAAATGATAAAGAGAATTTCACTTTAACACTATTGGGTATATACTTTTGAAAGTACATAATAAATATGAAATATCTAATAATTCTAACTGTGCAACAGGTAGATGTACACAAATAGCATTACCACTAATTACCCCGACCACCTGCTTCAGGATCCACCCTACCCGTGGACGCAAATGGCACTATAAGTAATTTGCATGCAAATGGCATGTGCACAAATAGTACGGTACTGAAAACCACCTTACCCTCACCGTCTTCTATGCGCCAAAAGGAGTCCTTATTAAAGGTACTGGATGTAAGTAAAGTTATTTCTTTTTGTAGAAATGTCTTTCGGGTGATGTCGTGTAGTTGATTTTTAACTTGACGTTTCGCTGACTATCCTGTCAGCTTCTTCAGAATATTTCTAAAGACAGTCTTTAGAAATCTTCTGAAGAAGCTGACAGGATAGTCAGCGAAACGTCAAGTTAAAAATCAACTACACAACATCACCCGAAAGACATTTCTACAATGGATTACGGTCGTGAAAGCCTACACTCAACTATTATTTCTTTTTGATTAAAATCATACAAGTTTTTATTAATTTCTCTATACAACATTATTTTCTATACCGTACTGCTCAAACCGCTACCTTAATATGTGAAGGGTGGGAGTATGAATAATGCACACCATGCTTCTACCCTTTCGTCATTTACGTAGAGACGTCGTTAAATATTCTCCTTACACGTAGTATGATGTTTTCGAACGTGTTTGGGTACGATCATAATACACTTTCATTACTCTAGTTTCTAATCGGGAAAAATTACTCAACATGTATAACAATAACTTGTTGGTTATGTTTTGTCTTTACGACAAAATACAAAACTTAAACCGTACACTGTTTTGCTTCGTAGACGAACGGAAAGAAAGCATTATGTGATGTTGTACTCGTTCCAACCATATTCTCATAACACCCATTATTTTTGAGTCTGTGTGTTAAATTAAAGACATAAAATGAATCCTTGTTTCTCGTTTCATCGGACTACAGTTTACTACGCTTTACCCTCAAGAGGAAGATGTTCCCCATTGATATGGTTAACTTTTGGTTTTTACATGATGGTGCCAACTTACATTTCTCAATAGCTGTTGGAAATGTCTTAAATAGAAAGTACAACAGTGATTGGATAGCAACAGAGAATGGGTGTTACAACTACTTGAATCTCTTGACGTAAACCCCTTTTCGTTCTGCATTCAGGGATTTAAAATCATTATAGTCGGGCAAGTTTGTCTTGGGCAGTGAGGGTTGAATGCAAATGGTAAGTGGTCAGTGGAGCTCCTTTCCTTAGCAGCAAATATTTACTGCCACACTGCTTTGCCTGAGTAGGCGATCAAGATAAATTTGCCTGGCATTTAGAGAAATAAAAAGCATTTATAAACACTATGGTAGATTTGTGGACCTTTGTTCTTTTTTCTTTTAATGATTATAATACGTAAATTTTTTTGATTTGAAGTACTTTTGAAAATATTAGAGTAAAATTAAATGGAAACATTTATAGTGCATAGTTTACTATTATGTAATTATAACAAATTAGATGTTTTTTTAAAGATTCTCACCAGAAATTCACCTTAGTGTGGGTGAATGAGAAGGCAGTAGTGAAGTAAAGGATCGAAAATACACACAAAACTTTTTATAAAGTGCAAATATAGACAAAAATTATGTTTACAGTATAATAAAATCGCTCGTAAATTAATTAATTAATAACATAATTTCGTAAGTGTAATATAAATTTTGCAGTTAACAAGAGGTTGCTTGCTATTTCTGGAGTTTGATTAACAGGATAGCAATAGTGCAAATGATTGAACTATATTTAGCACGTAGACTAGTGAATCCATATAAATGATAACCTCGAGGTTTTGTTATTGTATTCACACTTATGTGTATGTTTATGTATAGGTGCCTGGTCTTAAAGACTATTTTAAAATATTAAAAATAAAAATGTATATTTCAAATAAACCAACGTGTAACAGATAATATTCGATGGATTTTACTGTACTCGTAATCATACATTGTTAATTTACTGTCAATTCATAGATTAGTGGACAAGACAAGTGCAGAAAAGAAATTGGTATACTATCGTTATAAATACAGCATGGAAGGCAGTCGCTGTTGTTCAGTAAGGCGTTAGAAAATGATAGAAAAAACAAAGCATTTTCTGTGGATGTTTATTTATTTCTCAATATAATCTCCATTTAACTTTATACAAGTTTCTGCAGCTTTCTTAAGACTTCTAAAAAGTAGGATTTCGGAAGCTCCTCAAAATAGGCATCTATTTGGACGATGACTTCCTCGTTCGACGTAAACCGTTGTCCACCAAGCCATTTTTTCAAATTTGGAAAATGAAAGAAGTCACTGGGCGTCAAATTCGGTGAATCCGGTGGATGTTGTACTAATTCGAAGTTTAATTCCATAATTTCACCCATCGAAACTGCGCAGGTGTGCACCCGTGCGTTGTCTTGATGGAAGAGTATCCTTTTCTTTTTCAAATGAGTATGTCTTTCTCGATTTCTTCGCTCAACTTATTCAATAATGGCGCATAATACTTTCCAGTTATTACTTGTCGTTTTTCCAAGTAATCGGTGTAGATGATTCCGCGTGCGTTCCAAAAAACCGAGGCTATCACCCCGCCGGCCTATTTCACCTTCTTCGGACCCCGTTTTTTTTTGATTAAAAACCCACTGTTTTGACTGTTCCTTTGTTAGCGGAGTGTAATGGTGTATCCATGTTTCGTCTATAGTTATGTATCGTCAGGATTGCGACGGAAAAGGTGAAAACAGCCTCAAAGTCGACCACATGATTGCGTTTATTCTCCACTGAGAGCAAACGCGACACCCATCTGAGATTTTCTTCAATTTTTCATGCAAAATTTCATTCTTTTGTTGGTGTACGGTCACGTTTAAACTCATTTGCCAAATTGTAAACAGTTGTTAACACAGAAGCAGATGTGCAATGAACTTCATCCAAATCAGCTTTGATCTCTTTCAGTGTTAAGTCTTTTTTAATACAAGTGTTTAATCACTGCTCGAAATTAATTTTTTCCATTTTTTTATATAAACAAAAATTCTTTGCTTAAATCGACAATAGAAATTAAACCGTGTGATGGATATAAGTAAGACTTTGACAGCTGTATAGTGACTAATGTTCCTTACTAGAAACAAATCATTTTTGATACAACGAGCACCTTATCTTAGATTTTCTAATGGCTTCTTGAACCACTCTTGTATCAGAAACGGTGGGTCTACAAAACTGCAAGGACGCGCGCTCTCTGATCCTTTAAAAATCCAATTGAAATCATAAACAATATAAAATTATTTAAAATTATATTACATAATTGCGATGATACAATTTAAATATCTCGCGGCTTCTTATTTATTCCGTGGTCAACATTGTGTACTGAATGCCTTATACCTCACACTTATCCAACGTACAATAGGCTGAATTGAAATATTTGGGCCGCAATGACATTGCGGTCCTAGTTGCTTGGTCGTTAAACGTGAATGGTGTCGTATTAGTGTTGGTGCCGTGCTGTGGTCGGGTCGGTTCTGTTGTGGGTAAATGTGAAAACGCAACTAGGGCACCTTTGTTTATGAATAATTTGTTGTGCATAAGTACACAGCATGGAGAAGCGAGACATACGGGGATCAGGATATACGTATGTTTACCCTTAACATTGTATCTATAGTAGGATGTTAAATTTTACATGCAGAATGTTATAATTTTTATCTGTTGCTTTAAATAGGATTCGCAAAATATTTTGCAATTTTCTATATAATTAAAAAAAAATTTCTCGCACCAATCGCACACAAAAAAATAGATAATAAATCCTAGATAACAAAAGCGACTTATTTATCTCCATGTTAATAAGCTTCATTAATTTGCTTTTCATATCTGGTATGTGCTTTTTTAATATACCTATATTATTATACTTATTAAGAAAATCTGGCCATCCCTAAATAATGAAATAAATTATATGAAGGGCTATATTTTTCATATCTATCTATTTTTTTGAGTGTATGTTTTGTTAATGTGATACTTTTTAAAAATAGTATAAATTAAAACAAAATGAAAGCAAAACAACTATTAAGGCATTAAGCAACAAGAATATTTATGTTTAATTTTACGACAGATAAAGAAGAAAAACTAATCATAAATTGAACCGTGCTGTTTACGCAATACGATATCTAGTTACAATGTGACATATACTTACGTTACACGTAAGCTATAAAAGAACAAATATGTATAGTGTATGAATGTATGTAAGCGTAATATAAGTAGGTTTGAAACGAAGGTATACCTTCATTCAATTAATCAAATGCATTTTTTTTTAATTAATAATACGTGCTTAACACACGTAATTTTTAGTAAAATCTCGGCTGTATCCAACAATATATAACCCCTATGTTTACTTACATTGCAACGGGAGTATTGCTTTATACCTGAGCAGCTGCATGTGATGTTCTACAATGAAGTATAAATGTGTAACCTTGAGTGTTAGGGTTTTGAACTTCGTCTGTAAACTGTACGTAGTTTAACATACATTTTAATTTTCAGTTTTGGAATATTTTGGGCCGCAAGGTCTCAAGACGACACCAAATCTAAAATAGATCCCTGGTTAGAAGAGTGCTACAAAACAAAACAAGATTTAGTTGTTGACGATCTATACTGTAACGGAGATATATACAAAACAAGAACTCAAACGAACAAGATGATCGACCAAGTGGATTTACGGGATGTTATAAAGAAAAAGGCGGAAAAACATAGTCGTTACTATAGATCGCTGTATATGCGAACCGATAGTAAGACGAATACTAGTTTGGAGATGGCGCCACGCACATCACCGAGGCCCTTAAATACAATTCAAACAACCCTACGTGTGAATGAATTTCAAGAACCTAATAAAAGCGATAAATCTAGACAGCGTCGTATAGGGGTATGTGAAATAAACGAGGATTGTGAATCAGACGCGAGATTTAAAAGTGTAAAGATACTTCGAGAAAAATACCAAGAAATGATTGAACAAACGAAAAAAGACATAAAAGAAGAAAAACTGAACGTCGTCCGCAAAGATATGTACCTGGTTCCTCCAGCAAGCGAATATTACAGTTCATCTGCGTCAGCAGGTAGTGATGATGAAAAGGAAAGGAGTTGGTATGTAACAAAGAAGGGTCACGCCGAAGTTCGAAGGAGCGGAAGTTCTGATTCAGCCGTTGGCCTAACACAAAGTGACGATGAAATATCCAATGTTAATGCTGAGATTGCTGATATAAATTTAAGATGGACCGATGTTTGTGAAAAGAATGATGCAATATTGCATAACCAATACTATACTCCGTACAGTCACAGAGGGTCAATAGATCGTATTAATGTGCCGACAAAGACATTAATTGAAGCTCAGTATTTTTCATTACCTTTAAATAGAAAGTATAGTGACTGCCCTAGTGATATCGAGTGTGAAAAAAATGAGAGCAGAAGACAAAGTTGTTTTACCGACGATGGCGATGAACAATTGCGATATAGATTTTGGCGAACTCCTTCGGTAGTTGTTAGTGATTACTCCGATGACGTTATTGGACTTACACTAGAAGATATCGAGTACCTTAGGAATCAAAGAAAGGAAAATTCATCTCCTGATTCTAGTTTGCATAGTTCATGCAGTAATTTAAATTATTGCGGGTCGACTATAAGTTCGTTGGATGCTGAATATATTTTTAAAAAGCCATTTAGAAAAGGATCAGATTGCTCATCTTGTTCTACATACAGTGGTGATGAGGGCGATAGTGACGAAAGGCAGCCTCAGACATCTGTAGATAAGGTAAGGTTATACTATTGTTGTTTTAGTATCAAGATTTATGTACGCACATCCTTATCTTATAAGTGTTAACATCAGGACAAATTACTTTCGATGTTAACATCTAAAATCTTACTTTGACCTTATTGTGTGTATGAAAGATGACTAAATGCAATCTCTACATATTTCTAGGCGGGACAGAGGCGACAAATTCAAATTATATATTTGACAAACTTTAGCAATACATTTCAAAATTCTTTCATAAAAGTGGTGGAAGGTTGGAATTATTATAAAATTATGGAAATATACAAATTACATCTACATAGTTTATTCGAACACAATTTGGTAAAGCTTCCATATCACCCTAAATGTACTGTTCACGAAGTTTAAATGAATGCGTGAAATGGATGTTCTTGCACATAACGAAAATTGTTTATAGTTGTTAACCACTGTTAAAGTTTATGCCTGGTTTGTAATCAACAACGGTGTAAAAATTTCATCTTGTTTATCAAGTAAGGTTTCAGAGAGCGCACAATGGCGATTTTGATAATTTGGCCCGACAAAAACATACTTTTTTAATTTATTCAAAAATAAATGTAACTAGTTAGATATATAGGAAACACGGTGGAACATACGTGACAAAAATTAAAACAAAAATAAGCCAGCGATATGTGGATAGTGGATATGCACTCCTAAACGATCTTCGGCGGCACACAATTGATAGTTATTTGCTCTTTGTATGTGACAAACAATTGCATCGGGTAATTGTAAATTCATGTACAGAAACTACAGAAAGAAAAGATATGTAAAAACTATTAACTATATAACTGTTATTGTGTAGTAAAATTAATTGTCGATGTTTAAAAACTTATCTTGAGTTAAAAATACCATTTTTATTTTTTACAATTTCTCATGGAGGAAATACTGTTTATATTTTCAACAATGATTTTATTATCATACACTTACATGAACCGCTACGAACACCCAAATTCATATCACTTTGCAACGAGAATAAAATTAGTGTATTATTGTCCGGCTAGATTGTAGAAATCGCCCACTGTGCAGCGCATGCTATCACTAAAGTATAAATTCCTTTTTGCTTCAAAATATTTTTTGTGAAAAAGTTAAATTTTTGCCGTTTTTTAGTCATAGTGGGCGACTTTTGTCTGCACGCCAGGTATAATATACTAAGTTTCATATATGCGTACATATTATATTACTATATTATTCACTGGGGTTTAAGTATATATATATCAATAGTAATGTTAATTTATTCGTTTAATTATAAATATTATACATAATCCACTTACCTTATCTACGTAGCATAAGTAAAATAAGATTGCTGAAAAGTTTGCAGCATTAGGTATGTTTCCAGATCTGTCTCGCTGAACGGCGTTCATCGTGTTGACAAAATATTCTTATATTTTGAGAATGAAACGCGTATAATTAAAATAATTTTTATAAACATGCATCATTACCAATTTATATTAATCCGGCAAAAATCAGAATCTTTGTTTATAACTCTATCGATGGCATACCATTTTTTGAATTTGTGTGCTGTATACTATTGACATGTATATTCAAGCGATGGTTTGTGCTTTTGTGCTTCTGTACGCCCGACATACTATGAATTAAACAAACGACGTTCGACTAACTCGTGTGGAGACCCAAGATGAACTAACACACTTTCTGCGTTGCGCGTGATGTTGCGTACTGGATACAGTGCCGATATAGGCACGCTGGCCTACTCTAATCATAACATCTTCGTCGTTTCCATTATGTATAGTTGGGGTTAAGAGTTATAATTGCGAACAGGTGGCTATTAACTTTAAAATACATATCCAGGAGTATCAACGTTCCTGGAGAGTCAATAACAAAAGCCAGATCGAATTTGAAGTTCAAGCATTTACTCACATCACTTGATTTATTTTAAAATAGACTCATCTTCGCAATTGTCAATTTTAGACTGCTACCTGGCGAGATACATTTTTGAAACTGTTTTGCATTGCTGGCGTGGAATCCAAAAAATGGAGAAATACATAGAACTCAATTTAAAAATATATCTGTGATCTGTGATGAATGGAAAGAATTACCTATAGTTGTGAAAATTTGAATGAATAGCCTGTATATTATTGCATATTTATAATATAATACGGGCTAAATAAAGGCAAGTTAGTGTTATGTTTCCTATACCTAACTCAAGCCGTTTTTGAGAAATCTAACAATTGCATATTTAATAATAATAATTTATTTCCTACAGGTAAAACCCAACTACAGGAAATGTATGACTAAACATTACACTTTACGAACACAGATATAAGAAAAATAAAATACGCTAACTGAAGATCAAATGCGATAAAGGAAAAAAAATAAAGTAAACAGTAAATTAATGATGTTGTTTTAAAAGAATTAAAGTGTACATCACATAACTCAGAAATTTTGTTATAATTGTTGCACATTACAAACACTGGTAACTTAACTAAAACATTTGTTCTAATCCTTGGACATTTAAACATCCATTCATAACGTGTTTCTAATCTAGGAACATTAAAGTTAATTCTACTTAACAACCACGGACAGTCAATATCGTTATGTAATAACCCAAATAAAAACTTTACACTTAATACACTATGCCTTTTACACAATGAGACAAAACCTAGTCTGGATAACATAATATCATAGTCTAGTCCTCTTTCTGTGTAAACTCCATCAATTTTGAGTAACAAGTACTTTAAGAAGCGCCTTTGTACAAATTCAATATTACTTATGTGAGTTTGGTAAATTGGAGACCAAACCAACGATGCGTATTCCAATTTAGATCTAATATAATTATAATAAAGCAGTGTTAGGCATCTGATGTTATTAAAATTACGGCAACTTCTACAGATAAAACTAAATGTCTGGTATGCGCTCTCAATTCTTGCGTTTATACGATTGACAAAAGTAAGTTTATTGTCGAAGGTTACGCCCAAATCTTTAATAGTTTGAAATCGTTGGGGATCTTCACTGTTTAACTTGTACGTAAAATCTATAAAGCTGGTACTTCTCGTATATGATACAGTTTTACACTTATTAACGTTGAGTTTCAAATTATTATAGCCACGCCAATCATTAACTGCTGATATATCTTTTTGTAGTTTAATGCAATCTTCAAAAGATCTCACTTCTCTACATATTTCAAATCATCAGCAAAAATTAAATGCTCACTATTAATAACGTCACTAATGTCATTTATAAATAGTAAAAACAAAACTGGACCAAGATTGGACCCTTGTGTTGTAATCTATAGGACGGATAAAATGTGTCCGATCTCACTTGGCAGTATTCCACAAATTGTTCTCTCCCAAACCAAAAAAAATTGCTTCTAATTTCCAAAGTAGAACATAGTGGTCTACTTGGTCAAATGCTTTTTGAAAATCAGTGTAAACTGTATCAACTTGGCTCTGTCTGTCAAGGGCTTCCGATACAAATTGAGTAAAACAGCTTAAGTTCGTAACTGTAGAACGTTTGGTCATAAATCCATGTTGATTGGATGAAATCAAGACCAACTGCATTATAAATATGGTCGCATAGTATGCATGCGAAGATTTTAGCAAAATTGCACAGAATAGATGTAGGTCTGTAATTGCATATGTTATCTGACCTTCCAGACTTTAAGACAGGCCACACTCTAGCGGTTTCCCATATTTTTGGTATCTCTAATGATGTTAATATCAAATTGAATAAATGACACAACGGTTCTACTAATATTACCGCACAGTCACGAATAAAAAAACTAAGAATTTCGTCAACACCAGACAGCAGACTGTCTTTTGTTTTTTTTTCAAGTGCCTTAGTAACAGTTCTTTGGAAATAGGCGGCACAATTTTTTTTAGGTTTTGGCGTTATTTTTCTTAACTCAATATTATACCAAGGAGGATAACTACGTTTGGAATTTCTACATTTTCATTTAGGTATGGTTTGATCAAATATGCCATATAAGATATTATAAAAAGAGTCAGTGCAAGCTTGAATAGAATCGATACAAGAAAGAGGACCAATCGGTATTGAGAAGCATATTATACATAGTGTGAAAGTCAACCTTTTTAAAGTTATAGGCCTTGACTTGTTTATGTAAGAATTGTACATGTTGTGTTACAATACTCTCAACAGAAAAGCTTAAGGAAGGATGATGTGCGTCTTCATCCACAAGAGATTCTTCTCGTTCAACGGTGCAGTCTGTAGTTGATAACACTAAATCCAGGAGGCGATTATTAACATTAGATATTTGATTATATTAATGTAGTTCAAATAATTCTTGAAAATTACGCAAATGCGCGCGAGATGACAGTTTTGGGATCATAAGTAGATGTAAATTTTAATGTTTCAAATAATGCTAAAAATTCTTGATATTTGTCAATTATTATTGTCGATGGAACATATATTATAAAAATTAATATATGAAAGGAGTTTGACCATGATAATTTGCAAGCAATAATGTCTGTCTCAGGTATGACAATTCTAACACTATCTAAATTCTATCTAAAACTTCTGTAGCAAATATATTGTTATTAACTGCTAACAGTACTCCACCGCCCCTTGACAATCCTGTTGCCTGAAAGTTCGGTCCGCTCGAAAAACACTATAATGATGAGGAAAAAGTTCATTGCTAGAAACATCAGCACTTAACCAAGTCTCCGTTAGGCACAGAACATCAAGATCACAAACTAATAGATGGTTATAGAAAATGTTGATTTTGGAATTAAGTCCGCTAACGTTTTGGTAAAGACAGTGTATGATATGGTTGTACTTGGGTTTATCAGCTAGTTTAAATGAATAATTTTCGTTTACATGAATAATCTGGATATTTTAAATTGCATTTATTTTTTGTAGAAGCAATAGACTTGATGGCAAAATAAAAATAATCTCTAAAAATTATACAGAGTGGATGAAAATATAGTTTTGATTTAGATTATCATTGGAGACAAATAAAAATATTAAATGGAACACCCTCTATTCATTATCGTAATTAAATTCTAATTTTAACCATTTATAAAATTGTGTTAAGGTTCCCTACATCTATATCTTCTACATTTTTTTAGTAATCTAGCATATTCAAATTCCAATGCTTATTTATTGCCATTTATTTTACAAATCTACAAAAGTAGACTTTGATGAAGTTGTTGTTGTTGTTACTGCTCACAAATACATGATACTGGGTTTTCTTTCCTACTAATAAAAATGACAATCAAAGCGTTGAACTTTAACTGACTCTCAGATAATAATTTCATATTTCGCAAATGCGACGCGAAAGCAGCTGATTCCTAATATAAGTTTTTGGTTAACAAGACTTGCACATGATATGTTGATCTGCATTATTTTCTGAAAAGAAATAGTTGGAGTATTTTATTTTTGAATACTTCACAAAAATCTTGACAACACGTCATAAAGGTTATAGCAATTTTCTATATCAATTAGGTTGATATTTTTGACTGCAACCTTGAGGTAGTAAGTAGCAATAAATAAGTATTCGAAATTGAAAATGCTAAACTACTAAAACATAAGATATAAGTATAGGGAACCTGGATAAAATACAATACAATGGTTAAAATTAGAATCTAAATACGATAATGAATACAGGTCGTTCCATTTAATATAAGAATGTTATTTGACTTTAATAGTAATCTAATCATTTTTATTTTACCATCAAGTCTAATGCATTAAAATATCTAGTTTAAATACGTAAGACAAACACGCCTCTTAAATTTTGGCCTATATTTTCAGGAATAGTTAAATTTTTCAAAAACGACTTAAGTTAAGTGTAGGAAACATAACACTAACTTGTCTTTTTTTAGCCTTTATTTAGCCTGTATTACCAAAATATGTAATAATATACGGGATATCCGATTTAAATTTTCGCAACTTTACTCTGTAACTTTTTTTCGGCTTTCTAAAGTAACATATTTCCCCAAAACAATATTTTTATAACAAATTCAAAAACCAATTGTATAACTGTTGTTATTTTGTTGACATACGTTGTAAATACCATGCAGATTCCTTTTTTCCCCCTTTCATCTCTTGAAGATCCCTTGTTTTCGGCTTAGTACGAGGTATCTTGCTTCCAAGAGATGACAGAACATCCATTTTCTCATCTTGGTAGCATAAATAATTTGTTGTCTCATTAAATGTTTCGCTTATTGTTTGCGTAAATGTAAATATAATTGTGAGTGTATTAGAATATGTACGTTGTAGACAGAAGGCAAAGGTAATAAAAGCTTCCGTTTTCTTTTTTCGCTTAAATTATGCTAGAGCACTTAGTAATCAAATTAATATTTATTAACGACCTAATTATATCTACATAACCTAGTGGGAATTGGTTATTTTAAAATAATTGTCTCGCTATGGAACCCAATAAATCTCAGCGTTTGATGATTAAACCAAAAAACTGTAATTTTTTCATATACGAGCGTGCTTCAAGAAGTCCTTAGAAAATCTAACAGATGGCGCTCGTAGTATCGACATTGGTTTGTTTCTAGTAAGGATCACTGTCACTGTCATTAGACAGCTGTCAAAGTCTCAGTTATATCCATGACACGGTTCCACTTTTATTATCGGTTTAAGCAAAGAATTTTTGTTTAAGTAGAAGAATGGAAAAAAGTGAGTTTTGAGCAATGACACTTATATTTAAAAGGCTTAACACTGAAAGAAATCAAAGTTCAGCTGGATGAGGTTACTGGCACATCTGCTTCTGTGTTAGAAACTGTTTACAATTGGGTAGATGAGTTTAAACGTCGCCGTACATCCACAAAAGATGAGCATCGTTCTGGACGTCCAGTGGAAGTGATTACCCCCGAAATGATTGATAAGATCGACGATATGGTTTTGAATAATCAACGAATTAATGTAGTGTTTCAAATTTTGCATGAAAAATTGGGTGTGAAAGAAAACTCGGCATGATAGATGTCACGTTTGCTCTCAGTGGAGAATAAACGCGATCACGTGGTCGACTCTAAGGCTGTTTTGACGCTTTTCCGTCGTAATCCTGGCGAGTTTCTCCGTCGATACATAGCTATGGACAAAACATGGATGCACTACTATACTCCGCAGACAAAGGAACAGTCAAAACAGGGGAGTTTTGAAGGCGAACGGGCTCCGAATGCGAGAATCGTAAAATCGGTTGGCAAGGTGAGACTTGGGCTTTTTGGGATGTACGCGAAATCATCTACACCGATTACTTGGAAGTGACTTCTTTTTGTTTCCAAATTTGAAAAAAATGGCTTGGTGGACAACGGTTTATATCGAAAGAGGAAGTCATCACCCAAACAGATGCCTATTTTGAGAATCTTTCGAAATCCTACTTTTGGCAGCGCTTAAAAAAGCTGGAGAAACTCTTGGAAAAGTATATAGTGTTAAATGGAGATTATTTTGAAAGTAAATAAAAGTCACCAGAACATACTTTGTTTTTCTATCGTTTTTTTTAAGAACACTGAACATTGAACAACATTCGTAACGGAAGTAACTCCTTAATTTCTAAATTCAAGTTGCGCTGCACAATTAATATAAATGGCATTTGATTCAGTATCACATATGCTTGATGTAATAATATTTTAATTTCGCGCCATTATAATTTTCTGTTATATTTTGGAATTATTAGCGCTAGCTGTAACGTTTTTTATGTAGTAACTGTACTTATTGCAAGAAACAACGCAAGAGATATCGTGCAATAAAAATAGTAACAAAACAAGCACCAGTGTAGTTTTACATAACAAATAGGCATAGTAAGGTGTTAAATTCATTCGCAAAACACAACAAAACAAAGAAATACAGTCCACGCACAAACAACATATTTCCTGAGAAGCAACTGCTCATAACACTGGTACTGTCATAACCTTGAACTCTGCATTTTCTAATATCAATACCCACCTTTTTATAGATTCCAATATTTTGTTTGTTGTTTTAGATGCATTTTGATCTTTATTTTAAAAATCTTAAGAATTTATTTCTAACATTCATCTTCATCAAACTAATTTAATCGACTTTTGAAAGATTATGTCTGCATTTAAGGTAAAAATTTGACTTTTGTCAATTTTCAATATTAAATGTTTTTGTAATGTGCTAGCAAGCAGAATTAATTCATTATGAGTTGTAGGGCTTAAATAAGTTAATGTTCGCTTGGGTCCCATAATTGGCTCTTTCAGAACAGAATCGTATTTAGCAAGAACATTAATTTCTGCCAGACAAATTCTTAGTGTCCCCGAAAGGTTAACCTAATGTGATCTATGAGTCTTGTCTCCAAAACTTTGATCTTTCTCTTAAATTTCATGTAAACTTGAATGTGTGTATTCCTTTGCTTTTCATTGTTAACATATGTAACACGTCATTACATAAGACTGCGCAGAACTAGGTTTCCTTTTCTTTTTCGAAAGTGATTCCCAATTACTTGTTCCTTCTCCGAAAAAAATTTGATTTCGAAAATAATTAACAAGGTTCACAATGCACTATATTTTCTTTTATTGAATAACATAACTATTTCCTAACATCACTATTTTCTTGTTCTTCTGTCCTTCTTTTTTATAGCGTCTAGTATCCACCGTGTTTTTTCAAACGAAACATCTTCGAAATCTATAGACTGACTAGGTTGATCGCTATCCGGATTTGATTTTTTCAAGAGACTTGTTATTTTGGGCAGCTTCAACTGTCGGTCCTGTCTTCTTTTTGTCGCTCCACGTGTATAACTGTAAAAGACTCCATCACTTATGTTACGTTTTCGGTGTTTAAAACGAACACAGTCAGTATACAAAAAGAAATAGATTTATTTTTCACACTTTGTTTAATTAAAAATAGAATAATGCGAAATAAACGCTTAGAATCTCAAAAACCTAATAATTGAATTTAAAGATGGTCTCATAAATTTTCCTTATTTGTATTCACTATCTATTTCCAGTATTTATATTCACTTGTCTCGCTTCATATATTTGACACTTTACGGGCTATCCGAACTGTCTTGACTCTATCCGGAACACATCGGAAAGTCCATTGAAACAGCAAACATGTGCGCGTTACACTTGCAACTAAAAATTTAATCAGAAGTATAGTATGATAACATATCACACATCAAATTAAATAATGTATCTGTAATGGTTTAGTACTAATCATTATTATTATGGAGTGGTATAATCATGCAGGGATTTTGGACTCCCAAAGTTGAATCGCCCCCCTTCCTTGTCATACGACAAATGTTTTTAACCGAAGTGGTACGTACTCAACTACGCTTTTTAATGAAAGTTGTAACTTGGCACTTTTACTTTTTTTTTAACTTATAAAGACATTTCCCCATCGTTTTGAATATTAGGTCCAAACCACACGGGCTGCCGTGTGACAACAGCGAGTGATGTTCCGTATGTGTTGGACTGCTATTTTGAAGTACTATGATTATACCGATAATTTACTTCAGCGACAAGGATTCGCATCCGTTTGACATAAACGTACGCGCTTGGTACCTGTGTGCGAGCATATTGCCCGAAAGTATGGTGGCCCGAACGTTATAGATTTTATAATTTCCTTACTTACTACAAAATCCAGTATAACCAAATCTAAACGGTTTAAAAATGCAAGTCTAACAGCTCATTCGCAGAACATATTTCAAGGATCGGTGTTGAAATTAACGTGAATAACTTTTTCCTACTGGCATCCAAATTTATAAATACGAAACGCAGATACAATTTTCGTTCTGTTTTTTATATCTCTAGCAGTGTAGAATTTTTTGAATCCTTCTACCTCTGAGGATTTGTTGATATTTGAGACGGCACTATTGTTATAAAGTGTTTTATACTATAATTTGAGTTTTTTTTTTCGAATTTGCGTGATTTTACCGAAGGATAATTCTAGGATACAGAATTTAAATGTTCTGTCTGCTCTAATGTTAACCACTTTTGTTTTTTTCCTATATCACTCGTGTCAGAATAAAAGGTAAACATTCCAGGAATGATGTATACGACTATGACGTCATTTACTATCCGCAGTTATATGAAGAAATTTCATGATATGTTTCGTCATTTGTAATTAGTCCCATGTGGCGGGAAATGTTGCGGAAAGATGTGTATGTCAAGCTATGAACAAAACAAAATTCTACCCACACCAGCGGACCGATAGCGGCGATTAATATGCAAATATGAAGACGCCACAAAACCTTTTCATTTGCGTCATTAGTGCTAAACTATAAGTGTTCTCGCGCGGTATTACGCTCTCAATACATCATCGTTGATGTTAGTAGGTGTTGTTTATGTATTCTATGAATTAGCATTATTTTTGTTTTGGTTTTAATCTGCAATGTGTTCGAACATTCCATCTTTGTAATTATTTTGGTTTCATGTTATCCACCAAATAGTGGTCATATGAAAAATTTTGTGCCAGACCTTTAAAAATATATATATGTAAGTTCTTATTTCGTTAACTCAGTTCTGACAGGTATTATTGACAATAGTTATATTTTTCTTTTGCTGCTCTAATGTGATGACTTGCTACTGACAATCTCAACAATTGTTTTTGACATTACTGACGATTAATGGTAATGGTATCCACTATTATTTGTTGGTTGTAATTGTTGAAAAGATATCATATTATTTATTGGGATTTAACTGTGCATGAAGAAGGTCAGCCATCATTACTTCGAATGCACGTCATAAATTGTCAAAGTATCCGTTACACAGGAAGTTATTTACTGTACGTCTGCTGAATGAATTCTTGCAGCGGCAGTATGTTTTTTTTTTTATTTTGCAATGTTGGACATCATCAGACTTTGTTTCTCTACCAATGGTACCTGTTTATAGGAGCAACATTTATCAGTACGAATACTTTTCATTCATATAATACGTAACGATTCCTTGCACAGCTATAGAAAGGAATATTGGGTCATTCAGCAATTTAATTCAACACTTTAGGAGTGCTTGTAATTTAGCAGAACCCACTAGCTTGATTGAATTATTTTTGTTAAATGAAACCAATATTTGTGTTGGTTGTGGCCCAAAACGTATTACTTTTAGATCAACCATAAAATTCACAACACACGCAAACATCCTTCCTTATTTAAGACAACTCGCATTCAGATTTACACAACAGGCGTTTATATTTATTTTACTTCCTGTTTTCAAGAATACTTATTTTATAAGCGCACGTGTTCATTTTTGATTCTATGCATGCTTTTTCTTTTAAATTCATTTTAAAGTTGATCCAATTCAAGGGGTTCAACCAATTTTATGTTGTTTTTTGAACCCATATGGAGTATATTTATCAAGCAAAGTTGGTTGAATTTACCAATTTTTGGTTGGCTCAACCAATTTCTTCCCTCAGTGAATTGACAGAGCAACGAAAATTTCGATCGGCAGTATTTACACATGCATAGGGTGGCAGCAACAAAAAGTGTTTATTTATTGCAAGAAACTAACAGAGGTAGTGAAACTGAAAATTTTTAATGAATTCTACAAACAAGATATCTTACTGCTTTTTTTGCTGCATTTATTAAAAATTAAATGACGCCGACACGGAAAGTATGATCATCCTGAATCTAGTCGCGGTAAAAATTCTATAAATCTATTTCTACGCAAGCATTTGCTGCGAAGATATGAAAAATACTCTCGAAACCACGCTGATGACGCTGGGTAGGCAGAAACGTGTCCGTGTGTTAGTGTATTTTTTTCTCTCTCGTTTTATTGCGTTTGCCGTGAATTATTCCATCAATACCATAAGGAAGCTAAGCTATCTTAGCATTATATTTTTTGGTCATGATCAGTTGTTTATTCTTGCATGGCGTTCGTTGTTCTAGTGTTATTATATATATTCTGTACAAATACTCGAGCGAGTCGAATATTTTGTTGACTCAAGTAACTCGAATAATACCTAGCGTTAACTCGAGTCCAACGCGAATTAGTTGGCCGTATATCAACAATTTCACTCGGTTGGTGTCGTTTTGAATCACACTTAGGCCACACAGGCCAATCGACAAACATAAGCCAATCTTGAGAAATACATATATCCGATCCGCTTTCAACTTTTTAAAATAAAGGATAAACGTTTTATTAATAATATTTAGAGAAAATGCATATTGTAATTAAAAATATTGTTAAGTAGCTATATATAATGAAATAAATTAAAGTGTGATAAATTCAAAGGGGGAGTAGGTAAGCCATAAATTAAACGATAACTATCGCAGTAACTATTAAGTAGTGATGAGCGTAGTATTAGTGGATTTGTTCGCTGTGTTGCTTGGGAGTTCTGGAACCACCTTATCGTTCTATTTAGTTGTGCAATTCGCACCTGTACAGTCCCAATTTCTACTTCCCCTCACCCTTGTTCACCCAGCCGTTCGACAGAGGCGATATGATCCCACATGCAGAGAAGTGTTAACAGTATGAAATAGAAATAGAGGTGTTGCATCACCTACCATGTGCCCCTTATCTATACGGTGTTAGTTCATTGTAACATGCACATGAGTTGCTTCGGAACTGTTTCGGAGTAGCTCTTTTAGATAAATCGAAAGCCACCACTGTATATAGTTCATAGTTCATAAAGACAATATTGAATAAATTGATTAAATAAGCTAAATCTGTAAATAATGCGTATATAGGTTTAACCCCAATTTTCTGAAAATAGAGCACTGAATATGTTGCAACTGCTCCTTCCGACTGAATGTATGGGTGTGTATGGCTGTAAAAAATCTAACACTGAAAATAGATGATGTAAAATCATTCACAACAAAACAAAAATTAACTGTTACCTTAGATAACTGGGTGACATAAATATCGAAAAGAAGTGTACTGATGATGATGATAATGATCATATCATATTTTTTTCTTTCATAAAATTCGAAATAATTTTGTTGGGTACATTCATAAAACATAATTAAATACATAGTTATTTTCACATTCTTATCTGACTTTAAATTCTCGCTACTTTCAAAATATCATGTAAACTTGTGTGGTGGGGAGATTAGTGTCAATCTGATTCTACGCCCATCGCCCTTAGCTAGCGCTGTAAAAATCTTTTCTAATGGTGATCTTTATTATCAAATGATTTTAATGGCTTTAACATTTTAAGAAATTCTCAAAACGAAGTAAATAACCTGAGTAAAGCAAGGATTCATGAAATGTCCTGTACATGCGAATTAAAGTTGTGTTTAGAAAGTGCGAATAGTAATCAAATTTTTATTATCTATTTTTCTCTGTCTATATAAAAATAAGTATCGGCAACCTCCGCACCACACAAGTTTAATTTATTATATAGTAATGTAATAATTAGTCCGGGACGTCCGTTTCGAGGACTTGAATGGTCCTTCATCATCAACCGGTGACCGAATGATATGAGAATTTTTTTTTTCTAAAACTAAACATGCATGTAACGTACTTCCTAGAAAAGATATTCTTTACAAGTGCCTGTTTCTACCTCCTGCACGCCTTGAAGCTACGATATGCGAAAAAATAACATGCATGTACTATCCCTTCTTCCGAGAAGAAATATTGTTTTACAAGTGCCTATTCTACCCCCTACGAAAAACCCCATGCGAAAAACACGGCCAGAGAGACGGGAAGATCCCTTTTATTACCCAAAATATAAACAAGTGCCAGCCTACTGTAAAAGGTCAAAAAGGACAGACTACGACAACGGTCCGTTTTCTCTGTTCATCAGATTTTTATTACTTTTTATGTAAACCGTCTCGTACGCATCTAATTCTCGCGGCGACGTTACGTTTTTAATCAATTTTAAGTCTTCTAATTTAATACTATGCCCGGTTTCATTTATATGTTGTGCTATACTCGACGCGTCCAATCTGCCGTAGCGATAATTTCTTATATGTTCTTTGAATCTAGTTTCTATCGCTCTTTTCCCTTTCTCCCATTTTCGGTTTATCTTTAGGATTACCGAGAAGATTTTTTGTGTGTTGCGTGAACCGAAGGAAGTAGGGATAGGTCATGCATGTTTAGTTTTAGAAAAAATGTTTGTTGTTGAAAAAATGTCCTGGACTAATTATTATATTACTATATAATAAATTAAACTTGTGTGGTGCGGAGATTGCCGATACTTATGTGTTGTTTACCATACTACGCCACAGTCCTTGCTGTCATTACAAATTAAGAATCTGTAAATTCTTTTATAACAGCAATAATTGTCCATGGCTTGTATTTAATGATCATGCGATTATAAGGATTCTGTATATAATTTGCAGAATCAGTACTAGACCTATGTAACACATAAACGAGAAGTAATGAAAGAGATGAGAAATAGGGTAGGGCAAGTAAATAGTAAGCAAGCAAGAGTTTCATTGTGTGGGATACTACTATACGTAACATACATACAACATACGGTAGTACGAACAGCCGCCGCGATGTGAATGGACTAGTCGCTTAATCTTCTAAGGCTTACATGTGAACTTTGCCGTCTTTTATTTGTGTTGTGTTGAACTTGTACACTATTTTTCTATACATATGGTGCAGATTGCTGTATTTCAATTCAACCTATTTCAGAACGTGAAACCATGCGTTTACCAAGTAACAGGTTATTTTCTTGAAAACAACTGCTAAAGCGTCCGTTTAAGTAAATGCAGAAACGATTTTTTTATATAACAAGAATATTGCGTAAGTTTGTTAAAGAACATTGCTGCTTGCTTACTAGTGCAGTATACACAATATAAACAGACAAACCTCTCAAAGTTTACTGTTCACTGATATATTCTTAGCTGGTACTTAAATAGTGATTGGTACAAAACAATCTTTTATATCACAATTTACTCCTTATTTTCGTTTTTTTGATTCGCTAACACCACAAGGGCTATCGCTATTTAACAAATCAGTTGTGTCGCTTGTGGTGGAAATATGTTACTTTACTTACTAATATTTCCATTACGAGTGCTATATTAATATTCAAGTTTTGCGAAAACCGTAGTTATTTGTAGAATATTGCGTGTAAAACAGAACACTGGAAACTCATAAAATGTGTGAGGAAATATGTTGGGCAGGTAAAGAACAGGTAACTGACAACTGTTTCTATTTTACGACAACATTTAGGGATGAACTGGTATGCCGTTTGAAGATGGTATATTCAGATCTATACCAGTTAGCATTTTTCATTAAAAGCAATTTCTATTAATATTTTTACCTTATTAGACTATTTACAATTTACCCAGAATTAAAATGATTGCACAGAGCATTAATAATGCTTAATGTATGATAAGGTATTTGAAGCGGTTCCGAATGGTTTCAAACAAATGCAAAATTACTTAAATAGTTATTTATGCTTATTTAATTTAGAGTTCTATTGCAAATTGAGCAGTACATAATGTATACTAAACTTCCAAATCATTGTTAAAAAAAAGTATTGCGCCTTTCCAATACAGTAAATGCAATGATTATTAATCCCCGATTTTATAAAAATATGAATTGCGAAAAACATTAACATATATGTATATGTTATATGCACGTTGAAACCTCCCTGCATTTTTTTGAGAAAATTATGAGCGTGTATATGGTTTTCACAGTTGTTGGTGTTCACAATTGTTATACGAGCTTATAGATTGGCAGTAGAGTTAGAGTTACCCCTTAGCCGAAAGATATTATACAACAGCGTGTCAACTGCTGACGAATGTGGGGAAATGATCCCATATTCAATATGGAGATTGTGAACTCCCTAATTTGCGTTTGTCAGTGTTTGCTAGTAATTGCAACGTATGCTTTAACGATCGAATTACCTAAATAGGGATTCTGACAACTTAAAAAAACATCATTTTTTCGTAATAATCGAAAATTTTTACAATTAGATAGAAAAGACCTTTGAAAGAATTAATTTACTTTTTAACGTAAAATTAAAATACATACAAGTGTTAACAATAATTTCGAGTTTCGCATATCGTTTGAAATATTTTTTCTATAGTGACATCAAAACCATAATCTTTTGATCTTTAAATAACTCAAAAACAGTTTCATGTTAGTAAACTTTGCAGGTTCCTCCAATTTATGCTTTTCTAAATATCGATAATTGAAGTTTCTGGTGGCAAGTTATGGAAAATATTCAACCATTCAACTTTTTTTAAAAACATACCCTGTTTCCATTTGCAACATCGAAAGCAGTCTTTAGCGTCTACGTATATTGCGTTCAGAGAACTAGTATGCGTTCAACACTAGAGTTCCTTCGTCTTCTTTTTTATGTTTCCAGTCCTGTTATATCCACTATATAGACAGTGGGGTTGTTAGGACTAATGCTATCTTATTACGACGACGATCTTGGTGAAACGGATAAATAATTTGTCTTCTGTGTAATTTCTTCATACACTAAATCTTCGAATACATTCAGTTATATCTAGAGTGAGGATGTACGCTGAAGTTTGCTAGCGAGTAGATAAATTGAAAGTTATATTTTGGTAATCGTCAAGTACGTTTTCGATACGATTGTAATAAGAATTAACTATGATATATTTTTCTAAATTGTTGGTTGTAAATTGGTTTCGCTTTCCAGTACTGCCGTCGCTCTCTGCCTATCTCCTACGTGGTGAGTTACACACATACGACCACCGAACGTAACGCCAATGACAAACTGCAGGCAACGTCGCCACTTTAGTTATATCTCTGACCTAATATTGTAGATTAAATATTCCTTTTAAAGAAGCTGTCATTTCCGTTGATAACATTTTGTAATTGAGAGTTGTTGGTAACGTCAAAAGTAATAGAGACCGTTTTTTAGTTGGAAACCTTCATGTGAGTTTGTCTTCTAAAGTGAATCCATTTTTAGAATAGGATAAGTAAGTTGAAACTTAATACCAAATTGATAATTGGCCATGATAAAACAATCGCTATTGCGAACAAAGCGGTCAAGGGACGCTGATAATTTTCTTTTTTTTAGTCAATTTAGTCAAATAGCCGTTGTATCTACATGTCTAACGGTCGATTTTATAATAAATTTAATGTGGCTTTAAATTTTAAAGTAAACCTTAACCATCCAGTTAATTAAGGTTAAAGCGTACTTTCGATTTAGAGCGACTTTTAATGAATTATGAAATCGAGCGTGTGTTATGTCAGGTGAAAAAATTGATGCTTGATTACGAAGTGATTGTCAAGTTTGGAAAATTCAAAATACACGGGGTTTGTGTATGTAAAATATAAATATCGTGTGTATATTTGAAGCGTCACATGTGAGACGTTAGTCTTCTCTTTTCGAATTTCGTTCTTTTAGAACGTACATGGTCGGGGTTAGTTCGTGTTTAAACTGCCAGAAGAGTGTCTAGTGGATGCTCCTTAATTCATATGACCGTAAAGTTAATTAATCTCGTTAAATCAATTTTTTCCTCCTTTGTACCATTGTAGCATATATTCTTGTGCAGAAAAAACTCTGACGTGGACTTATTGTTGTCCCTTTGAACTATTTTGTTCCGTCTGTAGTAAGGAATACTTGTGGAAGTAATGTCGATGTCATAATTCATCTCTTGTGTGTAAATTCTGCAGTAGCTGTTTTATTATTTTCTCTTACAATTTAAATTTTGAAACGTATATAAGTTATTATAATCTATCCGTGAAATTACAAATATATTTAAAAAATTCGATTTTGAAAATTAGTTTCTAATTGAGAAACCTATAGTCAGATTATTAAAAAAATATCTGACACACAGATGGATTATTGGGAATTAAATTGACGAATTACAGTGGATATAATACAGTGGATCCCGCTAACGAATGTTATGGTTGATGTTACACCCCGTTTATTGTCATTTTAATCAAGTACAGGCCGACAATATGCGTACTAAGATTAGATTTCGCCTTTTGTTTTTGGGCATAATAAAGGCATGTAATACATTAACTTTTATTTTGAGTAATATCTTACGCAAATATCATATCTGATGCCCTAAAACGGAATGATATAAATCGAAATTAAATCACAAATACTTTACAACAAATTAACAATTAGCTTTAAGGAATCTTATTTTTATTAAAAGAACAGCGAGATGCAGGCGGAAATGATCGAAAATTTACTTCAAACTTGAACCAAGTCATAAACTAGCTTGTGTAATTATTATTAATAGCAGCATATTCAATTCTTCCATAGTTATTGCTTTAAATATTTACACTTTTCTGGAAAACTAATGGGAAAAAAGGAATCTATATTTATAATTTGTCTAAATTTTATGTTGAATATTTCAATATGTTTACAACTTTATTTTTGATTTAGTTCCTATCATTTGTCTTTGGATTTTAAAACTTGATTGAAATATTTACTGCAAATTTTATTAGTCCTGGAGATGAACAAAACATACTGATTGATATGTTTGGCTCTTTCTTAGCAAATTATTATTTTTGAGGAACACATCTGTTACCGATTTTAAGACATTTGTAAGTAAAGATATTAAAGATGTGCCCTTCTATACTTACAAAGCTTATATGTATATAGTTCATCGACATTTCACTTGGAATTTCATGGGGCTTCCTTTAATTTATTTAATTTAATTTCCTTTTATATTTTAATCAATCTTTTCCTTTGTTATAAGTAATTGTAAGGATTTAAGAAGCGGGAATACGAATATTGTTAGAAAAAAAAATATGGTAATCTATTTCGGCGTATAACCTGAAAGATGCGATTTAAAATATTTATTTTACTGTATAATCTGATCAAGTTTTCAAATCGGTGTTACGCATAGCATTTTTTTTTTGTGGGTTTGTTTGTTTTGCATGTTTTAAAACACATTTTGAACATCTTTTTGGTGTTGGAAATTTCAGTTTTGTTGTATATACTTTAATATCCTGTTTTAAATTTACTTTCATTATTTTCAATGTCTCTGAAATGAGTTTATTTTTTCAAATAAAAAAAATTACTTTAACATTGCTAAGAAGTGTTTACATTTTTTGAAGATTGATTTTTGTAAATTTTACAAGCAATTAAGTTCGTAATATATGTGTTTGTGAAGCGAAAGCGGGAACTGCGTTGTTTTCTGGATAAAATAAACTACATATAATAGAAGTACGTGTTTTCAATTTATCAACGTTTTTAGTTGATGAGTGTGAGAAAATTACTAACAGTGTAGATGCAAGAGTATAAAAAAGCTTTTAATTACTACATTTAGGCAGTTCTAAGTTATCGGCGTACTATTACTAATTGTAGCGGTGTTCCAACATCGTTAAATTATCAGCATTGTAGTGTTGTCTGTTTACTACAATATATAAAAAATATTTTCGAGCTCGCTTAGATTGTTTATATATTTTAAAACTCCTGCAAATTTGCTTACCAATTAAGAGAGAAACGTAATTTCTACATTTTCAAAACTTCTCAAAAATGAATACAAAATAACTTTTTTTTTTCAGGTAAAAGATGCAAATGTTTTAATTACGTTAAATTTGCAGGATTAACAGAATAAGTTTTATAAACGAATACTATAAGCTAAACAAAAAAATTGTTGATTAAAACTCATTAATTATTGCAAAAACGAATTTAATTTTTGCTGAAAATAGAAAAATGCTGTTACAAACTTAAACTTTTCAAAAACTAATTAAGTACAGATTGTAAAATTTCAGAATATCATCCTTTAGTAGTGAGTGCTCAGAAATATCGCCCAATAGCTCAATTTTTCTAAACTTATACTATATATACTTATTAAAGCTTTTATGTAAATCATGTATACATTTGAGACCTTGATGACCCTTCAACCTGTCTCATACCAAAGCTAGCGTCACTACACACTGAACTGTATAATTGTAACACTTTTGGTCTCTTGTTCGGAAGCATGATGCACTAGATTCATGGCTTTTTTCAATATTATTTGTTATCTAATGGTGATCTAAGTAGCGAACGAGGCACCTACTTTGTTGTTTTAAATGGAACGTCCTGTATCTTATTACAGTTTTAGGTTGCCTTTCTAGACCTAA
Organism: Oryctes borbonicus; assembly: GCA_902654985.2. Lineage (NCBI taxonomy): Eukaryota > Metazoa > Arthropoda > Insecta > Coleoptera > Scarabaeidae > Oryctes > Oryctes borbonicus. Next base: position 9,170,531 of record LR736863.1, on the reverse strand, counting down.
ATCAAAATACCCACATATTCATATGTCTACTTCTAACAGAATTCGAGATAATTGCAATCTTGGCTCTAATCATTTAAATTTAAAATCAGAAATGGGAAAATACATTCTAACCTAAATTTTTACGAGATTAAATTGTATACTTGTCTCTATTTAGACGTGGTGTTAGAATACCCTCGAAATAAATAGGGGGTTCAGTTCAAACACCAAATTTTACCAAACTCAAAAACCGGAAACGTTATTTTTTTTATTACTATCTTACATTCTTTCTGTATCCACCGTATAGGTAATTTACATCTCTAAAGCTTGTGTACGATGATGCACATGTCTAACATTGAAAGTGAAAGAGGTATTTATATTTAAGAACCACTTCTGCATTGTAGTGTTGCATCCAAGTAGTTAAAATTTTGGGCACTAGTAGCTGCTTGCAGTCAAAGCTTGGAAATGACATCTTTAGACCAGCAAAGTTTTCTTTCAACTTTGCTGGTCGGTGATGCTACTGAGTAACTGCTGCCAACATTTCTTTCGTCGTTCGCTGGTCGCTAGTTACTCAACTGCTTCGAGAGCAGACAAGTGTTCATATTTACTGCGAATTTATGTTAACTGTATTTGAATTGAATTTGTACTATATCAAACACTTTTGGAAGGTGTGTATTGTATATACGTACTATACTATATGTATTTCACACACATATAATATACAAATGTTTTGGTTATTTATATAAATATGTCCATATTCCAGTTTCGTTCTGATAAAATACCCACAATTGTATATTTTACCAACTTTTATTATTCAAACCGTTTTATTTATCTTTGTTTACGAAATTTATTTTCTTTCTGTCTCTCATTTTCTAGCATCAAACAGAAGCAAGTTTTTCTTCTGACCCTGATAATTGACAAGCATTAAAATGAGTCTATTAATTGCATGATATTCGCTGGTGAAAAGTGCTGACGTGTTTGGAGAAAAATAGGTTTTCGGCAACTACCCAGTCGCAGCTGCTAGCGATCAGCGAATCTGGAACAAAACCCGTGTTAATATAACTTGGTTACCATAAACAGAACATTCTGGCATTGATGACTGTTGATTCAAAATTTCAAGTTCAAGTAAAGAAGGGTTAGGTAATATGTATAACTTCTATATTAGAGAAAGTAAAGGAAATTACGTGTATTAACTGCTAGGATGTACAAGCAGCGCTATTCTGATCGAGGGTGTCCAGAAGCGAAAAAAAAATGTTGTCAAGCTAAAGCTAATAGTTGATGCCACTGGAAACCCTCATTCTATTGGTATAGAAATAAAAAATAAGAATATAATACGAATGTATTTTCACAGCAAAAAGAAAGCAATATTTTAATAAAAGTTCGTGTTAACAATATGGGGAAACTGGAGAAGATGTATGACCGTAAAAATGTGGCAGATTAGTCTGACTTGCCGCTTAGTGATGGTTCCTGAACCAATCCGACCGTAGTTGTATGTGCCATACGTTTTCCCAGCTCACACTGCGCACACCACGCGAAGTGGGGGAACTGGAGAAGTTGCGCGAGGGCGAAAACGCGATAGATTAGTCCTATTTGCACTACGTGCAATGGGGAAAATCAAGAGGCTGCGCGACCGCAAAAATATGATAGATTAGACTTACCTGTCACTTATTGATGGTTCCTGTGCCACTCTTGACCGTTGCTAACTCCGGTATTCGCCTTCCGGAAAAATCGCATTTCCAGCTCACGCTGAGCACATTACGTGGGGAAACCGGGGAAGTTGCGCGACTGCAAAAATGTGACAGATTAATAAACTTAATATTCTTCATTTTAATTTTTATTGTTGGGACACCTGTACGTTTACCGTTATCATCCTAGTTTTAATTTCACACTGTAGAGTGGTAAAACTGAGTTATTATGGATAAGTGGAATATCCTGTAACATGCATATTCTAGATTACATTCTAAGCAGTTTTTGTTAAGAATACGTTACAACTTAGTAAAATTATTATCCACTGAGTTTTGTTCACTTTGACAAATCCATTTAGAACATCTTGCATACTGGTAGGTGATTTGGAGTGAAATACTCTGAATATCTTCGAAGACATAAATTTTCTGATACGGATTATTTATTTAAAAGGGGACAAATTCCAAAGGAAAAAACGATCTACATTCCTTTAGTGGTGGTGGCAATTTTTAAATTACACTTGGGGTTGACTGATACTTCATTTTAATGTTCATGTATTTTTCAATACAACGGTGTACTATGTTTTGAAATTTATTGAAACCTTGTTAAGAAATTCGCCTTTTAAATAAATTATGGTACAGAACAAATACGCCAGCTGGCGTGAATCTAAATAAATGAAACACTGCGTTGGTTTTTACTTGCGGGTGTCGTTAAATTATTGCTGAACGCCTTTTTTGTGGTCTAGAACCACACTTTGTTTTCTTTTTATTTTAGTGTTGTGGATTCGGTGCATTGTTTACAAATACAATATATGTAACTGCCTCATGGATGATTTATTCAATGCAAACAGCGATTTCAGATAATAAATTTTCATTCTAAGAAGAATGATTGTGCCAAAATTACACCCCATGTGTTATTCTTGCATAAGCGTGTTTCCGAAATACCTGTTAAAAACTGATTATAAAACTTAAAAAATAAAAGTGAGAATATCAAATAGTCAAATATGTTATATACATTGTAGTAATATTTGTCACCGACTATTACATATTCAAAGAATCATAATAATTGAGAACGAAGTTATGCATAATCTTTATACATCTTCAGTCGTTAAAATTCGTGAGTGTTCATCATTTTCGTTAATTAAGTAGCTTTTAGAAGGCAAATCCTTGCAGAACCAATTTTACTATTGAAATGCACAGCACGAATGTGTGGCTTGTTAAATAACTGCCTACTTTAATATTTTAAGCATGATAAGTAGATAAAAGGATGTTTAAATTTACAGAAAATCAATCTTTGAAACCATTTTGGAATGTGAAAATTATTTTAGTGCGCACAGCATATTTATTGTAAATTTCCAAGTTATATACGTATATGTATATAGCTGGGATTTATTTTTATGCTTGATGCCGTAGCTACTGATTTTAGTTATTTGTTCCATAACATTTCCCCAAGTTCCTTTCGCCTTTGTATTACTTTTATTCTTCTTGTAACTAAACTAACAATAAGTAAGATTAGCTAATGCTAAGAATAGTTTGTAAGATCGAAATTCTGAAGCAATATTGTATACAATTACCTCTACCTAAATTTTACCATTTTGCAAAATTGATATTTAAAAAAAAATTACAGTCGCACTATTAACTTTAATTACTTATTTTTTAAATACTATGCTGGTTATGGAGAGTGGTTTTCTTAAATTAATGTAGAAAGCTCGTCAGTGTCAATAGATTGAAAGTACTGTATTTTCGAGACAAATTTGGAATCAACATGATTAGCAAAGAAGTGTAATTTGTAAAAATAGATTGGTGCGATGGTAATCTATGTTCCCATGCAAAATAGTATTAAACGTATTCATTTCATTTTATTTATTGATAAAGAAAATTATAGAAGGAAATTGTCAGGTGTTGAGACAACGATACAGAAATAATGATACTTGGATACTTCGCCGCATATCTCACAAAGTGATTAAAGGACGCAGAAATTGTTCTTAGGATTAGATTGATAACTATTCATAGGATCCTTTTGAAACATAAATGGCAACATTTACGAAATGAAGATTCTATTTTAAGACTAGTATTCCGAATGATTCCTTACACAATTACAAGAAAATGCGGAATTCTCAGCATTAATAATATGGACTGATGAAGTTAAGTGTCTTATGTAATAGACACCGCAGTTATTTTTGGGCAGATTAATATCCTAGACTAGTACGAAAACAAAATTTTCAAGTATCCTGCAACCTGATAGGCTTCGACTCAATATTCCCTAACTTCCTCGTAAAATGATACAATTTAGGTATAAGTAATTTGTATGCAATGCAGAATTTCAAGGAGAATCTAAATTTGTGGTAAATTCATAGGCATGGAATATTTACATTGACAAAATGTTGACTTTTTATTCTACTTCTTCAAATACTTTTCCCTAAGCTCAAAATGCCGTATAGCCAGAAAATGAATAAAATTAATCAAGAAGAAGATAATATAAGCGAACAAAATGTAATAGGAAATATCTCGACAACAATTTCATGTGATATGTTGTAGCGTGATATTAATATAATGATAAATAATATTCCGTGTTTTTGTATCCTTGATTTCTTCTCTTTTGTTCTAGAATAAGCTAATCGTTCTATTTATTATACACTGAGAAAAATTGATGTCTTAAATCAACTACTTAGTGAATGTCAAATCGTTTGTAGTTGGGTAAACTGATTCCTAATTATATTAAATACCAGCAGCATCTTTACCGAACATTGCAGAAATGTTAAAATAATTGAGTTGTTCCGAACAAAATAGCCTTTTATTTGAACAAATGATGTGAGTGTTAAAGGATTCTTTAAAATTTGTTGGACGGACTGAAACAGCAGTTTAGCCCAATACATTCCGTTATCTAATTTAACCCCAATGCGCATTCTTCTTTCAATCAACTAATTCAAATTTTAAAGGAAAAATATTTCAATGTCTGTCTAGCTCTCTCAAATGTTCACTAAATATTTAACAGTTCATTGAAACAAAACAGTAACATTGTTGATTAGAAACGAAACATTGTCGAATTAAACTACATTATTTGACATTTTTGAGATATTCTGTTAACAAGTAAAATGCATTACTAATAGGTGACTCAAACTTGTACTTCGTTGAATACATTTTGCATTGTATTCCAGAAGATTTTATAGAAATGAAAATTAATTAACTGTAAATATTTCTAGCGAAATAACATTTAGCGGATTGTACGTGCGATTAAACCAGTTAAGATTTGCTTCATGTTTAAGAAAATTACTTCATAGAGATCATAACTCTTAACATGTAGATAATGAACCGCTTAAAGTAAAGTAAAGCAAATATTGCAAATTCTGAGCAGGTAGATTTATTATGCATGGCGGGAGTAACATTTCTACTGCAACAGAAAATTTTAATTACTTGGCATTACGATATATAAAATGTATATATTTTTGTATCTTGATTGAAATAGGCTATCATTTGGAATATATTGTATATTTAACATTAATTTGTATGTATTGTTTGTATTTTTACGCAAAATATTGCGCTACACCACCAATCTTAGATAAACATGGGTGCAACCATATACGCCGCGATGATATTAGTTACCTAATACCTATAAATGTTTAAGCAACTGTCACAGTCGGGAATTTTTATTGTAATGATTTAAAATTGAAGCAAAGTTAATGTAATCTTTTGTTATGAAATGAAAATGGTTATTTCGCACTCTGTACATATTTATTGCTATAAGCTGTATAAGTATTATTAATAACATTGTTAAATCTATATGTGTTGTAATGCTTTACTAGTTTCTTAGCGTCTCACATATGTTTCGTAGATGTTTATGAACATTATCTAACATTTCAGGTGGTATGTTATGGCAGACACTTCTGATTTTATTTTTCATAACATCTGGAGTTGTTGGTTGTTCCCTATCTAATTTTTCTTTAATGTAACCCCATAGGAAAAAGGTGTTAAATCTGGTGACCTAGCTGGCCAGGAAGATGCTCTACCATACCGATGTTGATGAAAACAACTTTCGTTAGAAAAAAGAACATTCCTAAAATATCTGTCATTGTTTTGTAGCAATGCCATACTTCGGTTACAAAACCCGAACCTACGTGGAAAATTTCTTTCGGTCAATTCTTGCAAGAGCGTCATGTGATAAGCTTGGTAAACATGTTTCTTTAAAATGTGCACTACCCTTGATTGATTTAGTTCAGAATCTCCAGCCAATTTCCTTGCGAATACAGGAAGAGTATTTCCAGTAGCAACTAGTACATGTATTTGTTTGTTCTCATTAGCAATACGGATAACACGAATTCATTTCTGAGCTTATAGTTTCCCATCTCGAGCTCCAGCAACCAAGCGTGTTATTTTTACTGAATTTGGAATAGTGCGATTGGGATATCGCTCTACATAGAGCAAGGAAGCTTGGTGATAGCTTTGGTGACATTTACCTACAGCAAATAGATATTTATAACATGTATTATAAAGGTATATTATGAAATACAAAACCTAAAACTAAAATGATATCAACTATCTCAGATGGGCTATACACCACCATTGCAAATGCGTAACCTCAAACAAATATCATTGTATCAATATTAACAGTGACAACATGTAGTTTTGTCTATAGCTTTTAGATGTTCAATAGCAGAGTACCATGCCTACATGGCTCATCTAATACCCTTGCTGACAATGACAATTTTACTTAATTTTGTATATAAAATTCTTTTCCTACAATATTTTACTCACCTTTAATGTAAACCAATTCTATTAAGCCCGCGCTGAAAAGTACCGATTTAAATTCTAAACGAAGGCAACAATAACGAACGGATACACAGACAAAGCTAAACAACATTCAAACGTATTTAACGTATATTTTATATTTATCAAAATATTGACACGGTGAAAATTTGCCTTAGAGCTACTTGTATGTAAACGTATAGAGTTCAATGGGTATATGATATCCATTTAAAAAAAATGCGTTTTACGCATTTTACACGTTCCGTAAGAAACATCATTCGCGTGCTTAACAATTTGAATACTGGAGACATTTTTCAAAATTATCGATTTTAATTTTTATGAATAAATATTACAGTTTATACTAAGGCGCCCATAAAAATACATACGTAGATTTTAATAAAAGCAACATTAAATATACATTCCATTTTTTTTTTTAATGTAGGTTGCGTTTCGTGTGACGTAATCATTATGATTGTCTGTTGTAGTAGAAATTTATTTTTTATGACAGCGTATTTCTGACCACATATGTATTCTAAATTTGCACAAAAGCTACTTAGGGTTGCAAGTACTTGAATAGAACACATAGCACGTGTACTGGAACAGTTCCTTCGAGCAGATCGGAAGAAAGAACCATAAATTTTGAATTGAAGTTTATAGTTTACTGCTTGCATAGATGTATTTGTATAGGTAGAACGCGACCGGCAATCCCCCAAGTTAGTATGCGGAAGTCAGTATAGCGATGTTGAATGGAGACATTATTTCTTTGCTAACTGTACATGCATATATTTCGGTCTTAATAATTATGCTTACGTCGATTATACAGCCTCTGAATACAATATCTTTTAATTGTTGGCATGAATAGTAAAAAACTTCTCAAGAATTTAAATTGTCGATAATTTACCTACCGCAGACAAATTCTAATTGAAATTTAGTCTCTTTGGTACTATTACATTTATTAATTTTTATTGTGTAATATTCAGCTATACTTGCCGCTTATTTCCTTAGATTAGTTTTGGGAGTTTTAAACTGTATATTCTTTGTAGTTAAAAAAAATCCCAATTGGAATACGATCTTAGTGTGGAATACAATTCAAGATTTGTAGTGGTAGTTCAAGAAGCCCATAGAAAATCTAAAAGATGCGCTTGTAGCATCGAAAACAGTTTGTTTCTAGTAAGGATCATTAGTCACTAGACAATTGTCAAAGTCTTAGTTATATGCATCACACGGTTCCATTTTTATTGTCGGTTTAAGCAACGAATTTCTGTTTATGTAGAAAAAATTGAAAAAAGAGAGTTTCGAGCGGTGATTAAACACTTATATTTAAAAGGATTAACATCGAAAAGAATCAAGGCTGAGTTGGATGAACTTCACGGTACCTCTGCTCCTTTGCTAGCAACTGTCTACATTTGCGTAAATGAGTTTAAACGTGGCCGTACGTGAACATCGTTCTGGACGTCTAGTGGAAGTGGTTACTTCCGAACTGATTGATAAAATCCACGATATAACTTTAAATGATCAACAAATGAAAATGTGCGAAATAGTCGAGGTCACAGGCATATCGCAAGGCGCAGTGTTTTCAATTTTGTCCGAAAAATTCGGTGTGAAAAAATTTTCGGAAAGATGCTCGCCACGTTTGCTCAGTGGAGAATAAACGCAATCGCGCGGTCGACTTTGAGGCTGTTTTGACGCTTTTCCCTCCCTTTTCCCTTAAAAAAGCTGGAACAACGCTTGTAACGGTGTATAGCGTTAAATGGAGATTATGTTGAAAAATAAATAAAAATCTACAGAAATTACTTTGTTTTCCTATCTTTTTCTAAGGAAATATTGAACGACACTTGTAGTACTGTACACAGGTTATTACATCTATATATAGAGCCGCCCTTAGATTTGAAAAAGTATGAAATTAAAAGATATATAATTTATGAATGGTCAACTTATCTGAAACATTTTGGTATGTGTGGCTTCCGATGATTTTTGATATTTTCTAAAGTTAATTTGTGTTCGTATAAAGGCTTCTGCAGCATGTTCACCTAGTACATGGACGGAAAATAATTCTTTTTCTGAGCAATTTAAGAAAGTTTTCAAATAAAAAATATTCGGAAACAAATGCTGCATAATACAAAATTATATCCAAGCATACACGATGTTCAGTTTCCGCAGCGCACGATGCAAGTTTAGTTTTCAATGTGGATCGTTTTAATTATTATTATGATTTTTGATGTCTCTCTCCAATATATGTCAATTTTCATTAATATTCCGTATACTTACATATCTATCTTAAGTTTTGAGATACTCGATACAGCTGGAGATCTTTTGGAAATGCTGTAACGCTCTCAATAGTCCGTTGGCTGCCAACTAGACGACAGCGAATGGGGTGGGTTATCAATAATAAAAGATCTAAGTAATAAAATCTTAAAATGGGCGCTATGTAATTTGTTAGAAAATAACATAAGCATCAAATTATGAAAATGCAACGTCTGATAGCGCATGCTATATGTATATAATAAAAGAAACATTTAGCAGAACTCATTTAATTACTAATTAGTTATGTTCATACAATTCTACTATACAGAATTATATTTATATAAGAAAATTTAGAAATTAATAATTTGGCAGTATGAACTGTTCTGGTTATATCTTTAATCAAACGTTATTTTTATCTTTAGTCAGGCTTAAAATAATTTACGAAGACTGAATGTTAACAATTACATCGAAGGCATTATTAAATTGGCACAAAACAATCCTACGTTTAAAAGAGTACTTGTCCATTTAATTACTAATTACAAAGTTTTGCTTTACAACAATTTAACAATCACAATTAAATAACTGCAGATAAGTTGATCCCGTAAGCGTGTTCAACGCTCTTAAATGTAGAGAGTGGGAACTGCAGCAGTGGCATTTGTACGATTATCTTACGCGTTCTTATATGCTAGAAACTTAACAGCTAAACTTCAAAAAGACTCTAAAGAAGTACGTGTAATTACTCTATTCTACATTACATGACTACAAATCTGTAACACATACCTGAGATGTTGGGCTGTCTTACATCAAATTGGAAAATTAAGGCTCACAATGTATCCGAAAATATTCCGTTCTCTCTATATTCCAATCAACTTCCACACACTAAATAAACCATCAATATATAGCAATCAGAATTAAATTGAAAATACTAGTATTCCGATAAACACAGTTCAACGATGGTCTGTTACATGTTACATGGTCTGTCTCGGACTGCAATATCTCAAAAATCATGTAAATACAAAAAACAGCAAAAACTAAGCAACTAAGCAGCGGTTCTTATATCGGCTAGGTTAAATTCTTAATACTTAAAATATTTACAACCTCAGATCTAGCGTCTAACTTATCTTAATTAGAATTAAATAATTTTTAAACCAATTGTAAGTTGCTATTAAACTAAAATAATGAAAACAAGGTCTACAACGCATACACTGGATATCTTAAACGGCTTACAAACTAGGAGGGTGATTCAAGTGTTTATTCGATTTGCTAAATATGCAATCAAGTTTCAAATTCCGCGCCATTTTATTTTAGCTACTAAGTTGGTATAAAAAAAGAAAAAAAGGTAGTTTTCTTCTTCTGCGTGTCCTAGGTTGTTAAAAATTAAAAATCATTTTTCTTTTTTGTGTTATGTTAAAAATACATGCTAAATATAAAGCGAAGGAAGCCTGCGTAACTATTATTTCAACAGGTTATGGGCCCAGACACCATTGAAAAAGGAAATAGAAAAAGAAGTGTTGTCTATTGTGTATGCGAATTAGCGGTGTCGAACATGTAGGAAGAAAAATATAAAATTCCTTTTGGAAACACATGATTTATCGACATACGTAGAAAAGGATGTGAAATTAAACGACGAAAACAAGAAACGACAGGAAATGTAAGTCGTTAATCATTCAAAGAATTGGTGATAGTCACCTAGACTTAGTGAAAGATTGTAAAACTGCGTTCGAGGTATGGACAATGTTAAGGGGGATTTTCGAAAGCAAAAGGTATTAAAAGTCAACTGTTATTAAGACGGAAACCTTCATCAATGAAATACAATGAAACCACCAAAACCACCTATTAGAATTTAATAAATCAATAAACGAACTGAAAAATGTTGGAAAAAAATTGGAAGAGTTAGATATATTATTAACCCTCCCCCTTTGATTCTATAATTACTGTATTTGGTACTATGGAAGAAAGGAATCTCCCTCTAAATTTTGTGAAAAACAAAGTATTGGATGATGAACTTAAACGTAAACATACAAATCAGGATAGTTTAAATGTTGGTGGTGCATTTACCGGCAATACTAAATTTAAATATAAGTACTATAATTGTGGAAAAGTTGGGCATAAAAGAATTGACTGTAAATACAAGAAACACGAGCAAGTAGTAGTAAAATTGTGAAACCAAGTAGTAGTACTAGTGTAAACTTGACTGCCGACAAGGATGAAATAGCATTTACGGTTCAGAGCAGAGATGATGACAAACACAAAGAAATCACATGGTATCTCCATTCAGGAGTAAGCGAACATATAGTAAATAACAAATATCATTTTAAAACTCTACGAAATTTGACTGATAACATTAAAATAGCTGTTGCTAGGGAAGGGTAAACGTTAGATGTCGTAGGTAGGTGTGCCGCAATTATTATACAACTTGTTTTCAATCAGGAAAATTGAGAAAAAGGGTATGACAGTGGTGCTTCAAAATAGGGAAGTAAAAATTTATAAGAATGGGCTTGAAGTAGCAAAAGGAGTACGAAATGGAAAACTGTACGAGCTCTCTCTGAAGGAAGAGCATGCAAACTTAGTAGAAGAAAATAAGGTTGAGTTCTAGCATAAAAGATTGGGATACTTGAGTATGCAAGGTGTGACCAAACTAGCATCAGGTGATGAGATTAAAGTATATAAAAATATATACACTGAAATTAAATGGTGTGACAGAAATGCAAAATACAACCTTGTTATAGAGAATATTGAAGAAAGTTCACATGAATTGAAGAGATGCATCTAGCAATGTAATTATATACTTTGTATTCCATTAAAAAAAATAAATTTGTATCGTGCGCAGGGGAAACTGAACAGCCTAATATATGGATATAATTTTATGTTATCCCTGAATATTTTTTATACGGAATCTTTTTTTTTCTAAATTGCTCAGAAAAGCAATTACCTTCCGTTTACGCACTAGATGAACACGCTGTATTGCATATTTACAGTTTTATTCTAATGTTTAAGCGTTAAGAGTACTAAATTGCAGGTTAATGTTATGCTAGATAGGATGAGAAGGTACACAATATGTGAAATAGAATTCCTCTTCTTCCTAGCTTAAGCAAGTCGACCGAAACCATTAAATAATTGAAGATGGTCCATGTTGTAATATTTTACGCGTCACAAATAAACACACATCTAGACAAACGTGAAACGTTTATTATGATAAAGATAAACTTTAATTTTAATTAACAATAATACTGAATAATACGTAATAGCATGGTTGGTGGTCATTTATAAGTACCGTGTCTGTCAATGTCGTATCTGCTGGTTTCACTACTCTACCACTTCTTTTTGTTGTCGACTTCTGCTTTGTATCCATTTTTAAGTCAGGATATTCTTTTTCTGCGGAAGTAGACTTATCCGTAGATTTAAAAATAGGCGTGAGTATAGATCCAAAAGTAGGTTTTCCCGAGCCACAATTTTTTCTAGACGTTGCATTCAAATCTTCTGGTAGATTCAACGATTTTAGTTGCTGTCTATTCTTTTTATAGGTATTACTTCCGACACTCACGATGTCTTATTTTCTTATTTACAACTCCTGGCTTCCAGTTATGGATAGAATCCTGTATAAGAACTGGTTGTTGTGGTAGTAGTTCAGGTAGCACTTTCGCATGTAGATCGTAATATCCTCTTCATTTGTCTTTACTTAACTTTAATGCCTTCTTCACTCCTTTTATTCGAAATTCAGGTTTCAATTTATCGTGTGGTACTGGTAACACTGTTTTTCTCAAGATGCAGGCAAGTTTTGTTTCGGAATAGTATTATAATATAGTATTCTTAACATTGCATCTTCTCCGCTTTCAGCTGTTTTAGTGCTCAACTACGCCATTCAATTGTGGATACTTTGGACTAGAGGTTGTTAATTTAATTCTATACTTTTTAGCAAACCCATTTCTTAGAGTCAAAGAGTGAACCGTTGTTAGAAAATTTCTGTAGGTGTGCTATGATTAACAAATGCATATATTTTTTAAACATGATATCGCAGTTGATGCAGTTTTATTCTGTAGCTTATTGACTATAGCGAACTTGCTAACTAAAGTAGTCTACTAAAGCAAGAAAGTCCTCGCTTTTGTGTGTTTTAAAATCAATTCCTACCATATCTTTTTTCAATATAATTCTGGTATGGGATGGGGAATTAATGGCCGCCTCTAATGGCTTCATTGTTTTATTTTTCAAAACAATTCTTCCTTCGTATTATCCACGTATTACCGATGGTTTTTCCGCTGTCACCATGTAATGTTTCACGCGTCACAAATAAACACACATGTACACTTTAATTTTAATTAACAATCATACTGAGTAGTATGTACTAGTATCATAAATCGGTGGTCATCCGTTTGTCAATTGCGGTGGTCTGTGTTGTCAATGTCTTAACTACTTTATCTACTTGTTGTAGCCATGCTTCCATCTATTAGGGATTTCTGAAGACATTACACCTATTATAGGGTCTAATATCCATAGATGAAATTTTCATCTACTACCATTAAGTAAAATAAACGATAATGAATTATGAAATATGTGTGGTAGACGCGGTTTTGATAATAATAAACTAAAAAAAACTAATAAATTTAAATACAAAATAGTGTCATCCAGGCCAATTCTTCCATGATATGTGGCTACGGTATAAAATAAACAGATAAGCATTTATCACTATCACCTCACTGTGAATTCCCCACTTCCCATTCGTTAACGCAATATCCTGTGAAGACAAACATTTTTTTACTAACTATACGTAGATATTGACCGATTGGAAGCGATCCGGACGCTATTGTTAGTTGTGTTGAATGTTGCGCCAAAAAATTCTGTTTTTATCTAAACGAAACAATCATCAAATAAGGTAATGAACGACTGAAGTAGGGCTTTTACTAAAAACGCATTGTTAATTTTTATATTTGCAAAGTTATCAACTTCGAATGATATACGAGGATCGTTTAATAAATCCTTAGAAAAAGATAAAAGAACGAAGTATTTTCTGTGAATTTTTATTTATTTTTTAACTCTCTACATTTTTCCAAGCGCTTCTCCGGCTTTTTTAAATCCTCAAAAAAGTAGGATTTCGGAAGGTTCTCAAAATATGGATCTGTTTGGGCGATGATTTCCTTGTTCAACGTGAACCGTTGTCCACTGAGCCATTTTTTCAAATTTGGAAATTAAAAGTCACGGGAGGTCAAACCTGGTGAATATGGTGGATGTTGTACTAATTCGAACTTTAATTCCATAATTTTGAGCATTGAAACTGCGCAGGTGTACACTCGTGCATTGTCTTGTTAGAAGAGGATCCTTTTCCTTTTCAAATGAGGACGTTTTTTCTCGATTTCTTCTTTGCTCAACCGCCCCAATAAGGACGGATAGTACTTTGTCGTTATTGTTTGTCCTTTTTCCAAGTAATCGGTGTAGATGAATCGCGTGCATCTAAAAAAGCCGAGACCATCACCTTGCCGGCCGATTTCGCCGTTTTCCCCTTCTTCGGAGTCCGTTTCTTTTCAAAAACCCACTGTACGGTCCATAATTATGTATCGACGGAGAAACTTGTCATTATCGCGACGGAAACGATTGCGTTTATTCTTCGTTGAGGGCGGCACCCATCTTGCTGAGATTTTTTTCCCGCCTAATTTTTCGTCGAAAATTGAAAACGTTGTTACCTATGGCCCAGATATTATTAATAATGTTATAACTCTATTAACAACTTCATGTAATAACATTTTTTGTATATTCCTTTACTATACAGATCTAGCTCACTTGACTAAAATTTTTGGTAGTTCTTACTAGATTTTTTTTATGGTCTACTGTTTACTACTATTTTTCTCCGTGTACAGGTGTCTCTAAAAGACATGATTGTTGATTGCTACTAGTTGCGTCCCTTAGCTTCAAAACAGTTGTTTTAATTATCTAAATCAACAAATAGTTGTGAGATTATATAGACATGTTGATATTATTTCTGTACGAACAGCAAAAATGCAATACGCATGCGTTAAATTGTTTTTGATAGTTTCCTACTGCTCTACGGACAAACCTGTCTTATTTAAACAGAAATTATAAATTAGGGGCGATTCGATTCTGACTGATTTCATGGTATACGATTGGCTCTGATTAATTTGTGTTTTGTGTTGGAACAAAGCTGTAGTTATTTAACTGATTTTTTGTCTATTGCGTCATTAGGTGCAAGTAAGTAAAATAGACACTTCTATGTCAACCACTCTCGTTGGCTATTAGATTTTGCGCTCTTCGTAGGTACGCACTTTTAGAGCAACTTATTTTAACTTTCAATATTTTTATATTATAAGCTTTCCTAATAGGGTATTGCATTTATTGCATTGAAATGCATATTTTTTTTTGAATTACGGTTATTTTTGTCACCTCTGAACCATAAAAATATGTAATTACTGTTCTAAAGTCTATGTGTAAGCTCACACAAGAAATTTTCCGGGGATATAATTACATACTCATCTAAAACAGCTTTAAAATTTACTAGATCTAAAGAAAACGTTATGATTTCAGCATTGACGCACATCTCTAGAGAAAAACAAAGATAGAAAGAATGAAAGAAGGAGAATGTTTAAATATTCATTATATTCAGAAACCTATATCAAAAGTGAAGTGAAGGTATGTTCTCGGTTCTCGGGCATCTTAATTTGAATTGTTAAGTTTGTGTCTAAGACGTCACGGATATGTATGTATCTATAATTAGATTTTAGAGACGTAATATAAAACGCGCAATGTCATGACATTAGTAACAGAGGAATGCCGTCAATTATTACGTAAGCATAATACTTGAAATGGGAGAGTTTATCTTTATACATAGTTCGTAGTTAAAATCATAATAGCTCCATATCAGCAAGTAAAGTTTTCATTTATGAGTAAGGGACGTAAATATATCTTTTCTGATTAGGCCATTGAAAATAATTCAATTATTTGTGGACAATTTTATAATAGTACGAATGGGAATTATATTCTTTATAATTACCCAAACTGTGTACATATGGCATCCACGGGAAGAAATTGAAATATATAAAAATTTTCTTCGTGTATATTACTACATCTACCCAGTACATGACCTCAATAAATTAAGAACGCGTGAATTTCTATTTTTTTTTTCTAAAATACAATGGATCTGAACTCCAACTGACTGGGTTTAAAGTGATGAAAAAAAATTGTCTAAAATTGTTGTTAGTTTGAAACAGTTTTTCACTTAATTGCGAACTAAAAAAAAGTAATTTCAGAATAATTTAATGAGTAAATGTTACAATAATTTAGCGAAAAAAGTTTTCATTGAACACAGTGAAATCATGCATTCATACGTAAATTGAAGTAAGTGGTCGTTAAGAATAACTTTTGTTAAGGTAAGATGCAGGCAGCTTTTTAACAGTAAGAAGGCTCAATACTTGGTACAAAGGTTTTCTCGGTATTCAAATTGACGAAGTTCGTAAAACAAGAGAGACCAAAAAACAAGTTACCGCAAAGACTAATTAATGCATTTTTTAAAACTTAAAATCAATCGCCTAACAGTAATATTCCACGGAATAAATAACATGATTAAAAAGTGGGCTAACAAAAAAAATATTACAAGAGAACAGAATAACAAACTAAAACTCAATAACAGCATAATACTTAAAATATGTGGAGTCCCAAAAGTTAATAAAACATTCCATTCAAAGTCCAACATATGTTGGATTAATATAAATGAATATATTTAGTGAACCAACAATCCAAACATGCTATATATGTGATTTATCAACATTTTCAGGGGATATCCTTTAAAAATTTTAGGAACACACGACTACCATAATAACAGTTTTTATTGTCAAACGGTTTCTAGTTACAAGACAACAAAACAAAAATACTTACAATAATAAAAATAAGAATAACGATTAAAGAGAGAATAGAAAACGAAAATGAACTCAAAAATCAATAATTTTACTGAAAAACACATGTATCTAATACGCGACATATAGGCGTAATGGGAAAAAAACAATTTTATTCGAGGTATGGGAAAGAAGAAAGTATCGGCAGAATGCGAAGAAGCTCGAGGAGCTAGGAAATTTAAGGAAGAAAGCAATTCGGTACAATCAATAAAGCCACACACCAACGTAAATCGTGCACCTTGTTGCTCCCGGCGAGAAGCCGTGATGTTTTGTCATGCCGATCGAGAAAGGGCATAATCGGCGCCCCACACAGCCTAAATTCTCCGCTGAATGTTCTCAATCTGTGAAGCATATTCGACTTTGCTTACGATAAAGCTATAAAATAATCTTTTGAAATATATTTTTGAAATATTTGCAGGTGTACATCACGAAGCCTAAAACTTTCGAGGCATAAATGCAAAAGTGGATATATATATATACGACCAAAAATTTCTATCGAAAATAACTCCAAGATCACAAAATTTGTCAACTCTTAAAAGTAGGAGGTCATTGATAGAGTATGCTGAAGGAATGGGGTTATATTTCCATGTGAATGACATGTAGCCGCACTTGTTCACATTTACCAGCAATTTGGAAGAGATAAACCAACCAGTGACTAGGTATAGAGGTTACGCTGTAGCTCAATAACGTCATTCGAGTTCTTAATAGACATAAAAACTTTGAAATCACCTGCATAGGCTAGAATAGGGGAAGGTACAAAAGCATAGAAATTGAGTAATGATAGATCTAAATTAGAGCCCGATGGGGCGCCAGAAGACGGACTACACTCGAAGGATGTAAATCCATTGACATAAGCTATGTACATCAGTTTTAATATTTTTATTAACGTAGATACGTATTTGTACTGCTACAAAATTTTATACAAGGTGTTTGCAAATTTGGTCGAAATACGGAATATAACAAACTAATTTTTTAAAATAGCAACCGTTATTTTTAATCCCTTCTACACGTTATTTATTAAAAAACACATGTAAAACATATTTTACCTTTTTGCTTGAATCTATATCGTCTCCAAGTTACTTTAAAAATAACAACTGAATGTTAAAAAAATACCAAGTATACCACTACATTTTTGAAGAAGATAGAAGGCTACTTTCACTCAATAAAAGCGTATTATTCAAACGAACTAAAACTTTTTTTATATGATTTTTAGTAAAAATCATTACAAGGACTGTGGGGCTGCATGACAAACACAAAACGTAACGCATCACACAAATTGTTTAATCAATTCGACGGTATGCTTCGATAATTTGTAGACTTGCGTATTAGTCGTTATTTAGAGCACCAACGCACACAAATTCGTTTTTCTACATTGATTCTACATTATTTTTTTTAAATAATTTTACTGGCTAGTTCCCAGGCGGAAGATCCCTTTCTGGACGTTTTCAAATAAATATTCGGAACTCTAACACGATAAAGGTTCAGTTTTTTTGAATGGAACATCCTGCATATTGTTAAATTTCCAGATATCCTTCTTCAATATTCTCATATCCATCTATCTTAGTTTTTGAGACAATTTTTCAAAGTTTTACGAAACTCCGCTCTTTTACAACTTATACACCGAAAAAAAAATATATTATTATCTGACGCAATTATAGTAAAGTGTGATATAAATTATAGTACAATAGGCTCCAGGCGTAGTTTGTAGTACTTTTTGCCAAATAAACACACACAAAGACTATCGCAATTCTTGCTACGTAGCGTAGTAAGTACTCCAGAATTATATTGCCAAAATGTTTCAATGCAAATCGTACATTTTGCTTTAAAGGATATGTAAACGAATTACAAATTATAGCAATTCTTGCTAGTAGTTGTAATTTGACGTACTAAACTTTGGAGTAAATTACGCTATGATATTCATTAGTAATTACTTACCGTGTCTTAAGAATTACTATATTGTATACCAGTATAAAATATATTTTGTAGTATTAGTTCACGCGTATTATGGCAGTCTTTGCTTAAAAAACCGTATAAATAAAACATATATGAACTGAGTATTTACTATACTCTATGTATCTTATTCGTACATTTTTAGTCGGTTTTACTACAATTTTATAGCACATTTTGCTAGAAATATTAAGAAATTTTAATATATAGAACGATTAATTCTTCTTGTTCTGATTAATATCTCTGAAATCAAGAAACATAGAAAAATATTGAAGTATCTGTATAAGTAGCGTACACCAGAAATGTAAATAGAATTGTTGGCACAATTTAAAACAAAATGTATGCATTTTCATGCATAATATACAGAAACTTGTGTCTAACATTTTCTATGTCATGACAACAAAGATATCAACCAGAAAAAGA
This sequence comes from Oryctes borbonicus, assembly GCA_902654985.2. Lineage (NCBI taxonomy): Eukaryota > Metazoa > Arthropoda > Insecta > Coleoptera > Scarabaeidae > Oryctes > Oryctes borbonicus. The sequence continues at coordinate 9,151,621 of LR736863.1, read as the reverse complement.
GAAATTAATCATCTATACAAATGTTAACATAAAGTAGTATTTTTGTAACTCCACATTTAGTGTTTAATAAAAGATAAACTATAATAAAAACATTAGTAGATATATACATATTTATTTCATAACAAACACGTTTAACAAACGACATAAACATATTTTAAACGTATACATAATATTAAAAAAGATTACTAAGATAAATACAGACGATCAATGTTAAAAGCGAAAAAACTACGTTAATTATAGGAAACCAAAAAAAATCGAATTGGAAAAACTAAGGCGAATAAATATGGACTTAGACAGCATACCTTACAGATACAAATATCCTGGAATGTATTTTACTTAATAAACATGGCATAAAGTCGTGAAGATTTTCGTAACTAACAATTTCTCTTTTTGAATTTTCGACATTTACTTCATATGCATAAAAATGTTGTTCAAAGCAAAGAGTTTTAATAACACTGCATAAAAAATATACTTGAGTATTATTAAAAATATATATTTTGTCTATTATTGCAAATAAAGGCATCTCCAGACAATTTATTACTACGACAAGATTAGATCTGTATAGAGTTCCCCTTACATCGACAGTCTTTACAACAACTAACTTATTTTTATCTAGAAACGAGAAAAACTCATTGTATTCATTGTCATCAATGAATTCAAAATCGCTATACGTTATTGTTTTTCTTAAGGGGTTTATTAGTATATGACATAATTTTAATTGCGCTTTTACGGATAAAGTATGAATTACGTTCTTAAATGAACCCGAAACATTTGAAGTCAATTTGGATTCTCTGTGTTTTTGTTCGGCTCTTAAACACCATAAGTGAGCTAGTGGTCCTGACATTTCCAATACTTTGCTATAATGAAGTAAATGATGATGCTTTGGTTTTAGAAAGTTGAAGTGTTTAATAATGAGTGATAAATATTCCTCTATTACAATCTTTAATCTAATATATTCCGAAAATTGCAGATTGGGTGAGTAAACTACATTGATAATTTTTCTAAGTATGATCCATACTTTCCATATATCTAAATCTTCAGGAATAAAATCCCCGATTAATAAACCTAGATATCTACTGAAACACAACATTTCAGTAGCTGAAAATTTAATGTTAATCATCGAATTGCAAATAGTAATGAGTGGGGGTTTATTGGATTTCTGTAAATCTCCGAAATTAAAAGCTTGAATTCTGCTGTTCAGCGTGTCTAATGAAAACAGCTTTAACTGGAATATCAAAACATTAAGAAGATTAGAAAGATCGTAAACGCAAACACCTTCAAAAAGGTCGTGCATTATATCTACCGCAAAATTAGCAGTTATGTGGAAACCTGGTAAACTATGCCATACACACGTTTCTTTGATTCCAGTAGATTTTAAATCATTCTTCAATATATCTTGACTGTAATTCTCTTCTGTCCTTAAAGAAATATTTTGTAGTGTTGTTACAACTTTCGAATCGTATTTGTTTATTTTACAAAACCGGCAAGAGTACATCGAGGAAAAACTTTCTGTTAATCCTAGAATAGAATGCATTCCCAGGTTGTCCCCTATTACTAATCCAAGCTGAAAATAAATTTTTACTTTAGAACACTTTAACTCAATCGTTAAGCCTTCATCTTGAAGAAACTTCAATTCTTCAATAAGTTCCCAAAAAACCGCTTTGTTTCCAAATTCTTTTCGATGTTTTGAATAAAACAGTGAAAATAAAAATATACTGCCAAGTGATGTTAACAATTCTGGTGGAAAGCACGGTATAGTAACATAAACTGCACCCAACTTATTTGTATTTGAATGTGATCCTAAAACATTACCTACTTGATAATCATCAAAATACAGGAATAGCGGAAAAACTACTTGTTTTTTTTGTCTGTACGAGTAAGTCTTTCTCTGCCAGAGTGGCCCTTGTATAAAATTGGTGTAAGTTGTAGATTGCATTGTTGTATGGTAAAATTTTTGAATAGCTTCAAATACACCTTGTTTCTCAAATAAAGCTTTAAATACATAACGCAAGGAAATTATTCTTCCTGTAACCAAAGAACGTTCTACAGTAACATGATCTTTTCGGGTTTTATACGCATCCTCATAACCAATTTTAAATTCTTTGGGTTTAATGAATTCCCCACAACTTTGGAAAAATTTTAAACGATTATATTCAGTATCAAAATCCGAGAAAACGTTTTCGAAAATTGCAAACAGATCAGATATTTTTATAATGATATCACACATAGGAATACCAGAGAAAAGTAAATTACATACTGCAGTTTTTAATAAATATAGTATACTCCCATTAAAAATATTAACAAAATCTTCGATCAAGGACTGTACAACATTACGAGATAGAAGAGAATTATTATACAGCTTCGAGAAAAAAACCGTTAACTCATTCAGTATTCTTTTGTTTATTTCAGTAACATCCAAATTCCCAATCGAATCAGTAGCATCATCATTAACTAAGCATTCCTGTTTGCGCTTTTTATTGGAATGTAAGACTTGCGCTCCTTCCTTCATTAATGGTGCTTCATTAGGAAGAGCAATTTTGTTAGTTTCTATTTATGAGCATTACTTTCCACATTTACATTCTTAATTTCTAATTTACTATAACTACCTTCCAGGTTCTTATCAGAAATGGTTTCATGACTTTGCATATGTTTTTTGAAAGTTTTAAATGTCGAAAGTAACCTAAAACAATTTATTTGTCCACATTTAAAATTTGTTAAAGAATTATGTTCAAGCTTAAAATGATAAAAGAGCGCCCTTAGGGTACTAAAGGACAGCTTACAATAACAACATTTATAATCCATTTCCCAGTTTCTCAATTTCTGAAATAAAAGTAGATACAGCTACATATTTCCGATCATTGTTTGTGATTATTTTATAAATGTATGTTTGAATAAACATCCATATTGCATCACATTCCTTTGGATACTCCGCATCCAAAGCGAAATATATTTTAAAACACAAATCTACTGCTTTCATAGGCGTATCTACTTTATACTTAATATTTTCTACACACACATAACATGCTTCAATGTTATTTAATTCACCGACTATTACTGGCACTGGTTGGTGATTGAAATTATATAAGGCGTATTTGTCTCTTCTTCTCTCTAGTTCTGGTTCCAAGTCTACTATATTCTGTAATTTATTAAAAGTGACATGATTATCTATACATATTTAGCAAACAACTGTACGACTTACTTTAACATGCAGAATAAATCCCTGTTGTAATTCAACTTTGGAGGGTCTCCAGTAATTTCCAGGTTTCTTACTCTTCAAGTTTGTAGTGGGAAACAATAGGGGTAAAATAGTTAACGCGAAAATTTCTGAAAGATAAAATATTTTCTTAGGAAGATTTATATGCCTAAGGCTTGTATTCGCTTACCGTCTTCCTGAATATTTCGTTTTTTATATTGGTTGAATATATTTAGTATGTAGTTGTCCTTTTTCTCGAGAGCTACCTTTAATACTATCTTTGATAGTTTAGACCAAGCTGAGTAAAACAAATGTTCTTTCTCTGGATACAAATTATTAAAATCTGCTTCCAAGAGTATGTATCCCAAGGGTTCCCTTAATCCAGGATAGTTACACAAATACTCTCCGATTGTTGCTGGATATTTTGTTCTGCGTATGTGGGTTGTCAGTTTCCATTTAAGTAATACGTCAGTAAATGGGGCAGCATTATTCCTTAGCCACAATTCGATGTCTTGTAATTCCTCGCCTGAAACTGTTATTAGTTAGTAGTAGCTAACACCGAAGTTAGAAACATTTACCATCTGTTTATAAATGTCATGAAACCAGAAGTAATTAAAAAGTGAATTTAATATAATACAAAGATCATTATTATCGCCATAGGTTTTATGGCGCACTGATTATATTATGTGTAGTTTAATTTTATAAATTAATGGTTTTAATTATAATTAAGCAAATTCGAATTTTAATAAACAAAACATCCGCGTTGTTGTTTCATTTCAATGTTAATGGCTAGAGACAGCGCATTGCCAAACATGTTATACTACAATAACATGTAAAAAACTTGGAGAATGGCATGGCACTATTTGGTGTAATTGTAGCATCGACTCCTACAATATCTTAGATATAATTTTATAGTAAAAAATACCAAAGTATTTTTTTCCGTGTACGCTTGAGTGATTTATTGATTTATTTCTGGGCAATACATGAAACTTTTTTATATCAACGATTACAAAATGGTCATCTAAATCGTTGTCATACTTGTTTCATGCTATTTCCATGTTTTTAGGGTAGTGGAGTACACTGTATATCTTTATAGAATCTGACAAGAAAACTTTTAAAACTGTTTTATAAACATTTCTCTATACTTAAAATGTTCCCTTCTTGAATAAATTAGATACAAAATGATGCAAATAAGTTTGTCCTTCAACGTAACACACAAAGTGCTGCAACGAAATGCTATAAACTTTTGTTTCGCTAAATATATTTATCAATTCTAGCAAATTAACAAGAACATGACCGTCTTGGTGGTCGGATGGTTCGCATACTTGCCTTTCGGTGGTTAGAACTCCTTTAGATTCGGTAATATTGCAGTAGGGTTACAATAATCGGCGCCTGATACTTCGTACAATGACAAACACGTATTGATAGCGAAAAGGAGCAGGATAAATACCTTAAACTTCGGCATAAGTCGAATAAATTTGTTTAAGGCATCATCCATTAAGATTTTCATAACAAGAGCGTACTAAAAGTAAAAAAAGTTCGCAATTTAGCTAAATAGAAATACTTGATTTGAAATGTTGATATCAATTCAAAAGAGGTATCCGAAAATAACAATATACTGGATATCCTCTTTATAAAAATAAGTAAGAAAAACTTCCTGTTAACCTGCAAGCAAAAAGATTGTGAAAATGTTAATAAATTTGTTATTTCTAACCATGTATTCATATCAAATTTAAAGAAGGATACTTCTCAAGCAATGAATTTCGTACCAATCCTGGTTTTTGGGTTGTAATTGCAAAGAAATTGATCTGGTCTGCTGATGTTTCGCCCTTAATTGTATATGACCTTCCTGCATATAGCTCCTCGTGATGTTGATGGAATCACGATAAAGCGTAAAATGTAAGGAAAGAAAACACTAGCCATCTCGAGTTGGGCTAGTTCCAGAACTACTCGAGAGTTGGTTTGGGAACTACATCCGGTTTTTGTCGCTGCTTTCTAGACGGCGAGGGTGTATCTCTGGGCCCTACATAGCGCCAGGAAATAATCTGCCCGTTGTTTCGAGAGATAGTTATATAAGCAGAGAGGTAAATAGCAGTGCGAAATAAAGATGCACTCGGAGCAACGCTGATGACTCCGGGTAGAGAAAAACATGTCTGAGTGATTCCACTAATACCGCATAAACAGCTACGTTAATATTCTATCGGTTATTGTTTCTAGCTGTTTTTTAATGCGTTGTTTACAATTCTGTTTGGTGGATAAATGTACATGGTTCAGTTACCTAATTTACCTCGATGTACGTGAAATAATAAAAGGCGTATACCTGAATTTAATATAATAGAATTTATTAATAACAGTATGTATTGTGTAGTGAAATGCTAATGCTATATTGACTTACTATCATTTCAAACTCGTGAATGACTTTTGAATGGAGTTTAAACAAGTTACACACTTTCATCGGTTCGCCATATCGTTAGAGAGGTGTATTATGATTTCTTACGCTTATCTATGTTTAATACTTCGCACGATTGGAATAAAAAAGTGATTAGAAGTTAATACTGTGCCATAAGAAAATGTCCAATATGGGGTCAGATCCTTCACTTCCAGAGAGTGCTCTTTCTTCTCACCATGAATCATCAGAACAGTCTTCAACACAAAAATCGTTAATGGAAAATATTTTAGCGGAAAAAATGGAACGAATTGCTACGAACAGTAAAACTTTTATTAGAACAAATAGTGCGGATTCTACAAGTTCTATGAGTTCAGCAACTTCAGTATCCAGTAATATCTGTAAATGTGATGATTGTCTTTTGGGAATTGGCGATTTTTACAGAGAAAATCCTGACGGCAAGAATCCTAATCCGAGAAAGGTATGTTCTTTTACTTGTTTATGAATATTATTAAGCCGCTTTAATAGTATAACTATATTTATGTGATATAGTGTAATGTCACTTTTATCGCCTTTTTAGGGTAGTTTAGCTTCTCATTACGTATGCATATATCAATTCTTCATTAGACTGGAAAGTGTATTATAAAATAAAAGCGGTTATTATTAGAAACCTGTTTTTCCGTATTATTAAATAAAAAGAGTTACTATGACAGTATATTAAAACGCTATTATAACCACACTCCTTGGAACTTCTTAGGGAGTGGTGGAAATAACTTATATAAGTGCAAAAAATCTGTAAAGTATTTTCAAATAAAAAGCAAATATGCATTATTCAAAATCATATTAGTGTACATGCGTCCCTTTACATATCTTGTGGGGGTGATGTGAGAACAGCAGCATATTTTTTTATAAGATTTATTGCCACTTTGTGTATTAATATTTTAATAGCAGAAAGAGGTGGACTGTTTGCAAAGAATAATGTTTAAGTAGTGTCTATGAACAATCTAGATTAGGTGCAAAAGCATTCTTTGCAAGTTATCTGGTATGAAAGACCCTTGAATGAAGTTAATCAAAATTAAATCAAAATCTTTTTCAACTCAATCGCATTAGCAAAGAAATTGCGATTTTTAAATGATCAACACCCGCGACGTCGTAATATTTCCTTGTACATTTCAGATAGAAAATGCAATCTCAAAATATCCTTGCCAAAAAAGAACGTGACTCTTAGCACTTCGTGGAATATGGAGAATAAAACACATGAAGGTTATTCTAAATATTATATATGTAAATTAACTTGGAGTAATCGTCCAGCACACAAGTGAAGCCTCAAATTACGCGCTACATAAAATAAATTACCATAAATTATTTATTTTTTAATTTAAGGGTTTTAAATCTTCGATACCTTTCAAATATACTCTCACATAGCTTTCTCTTTTTTTGAATTTGTATTTTTTTTTTATATTTAAGAAAATCTCCAGGCAAACTTCATCCATGCGCTTATAACACAAACGCTCAGGTTTTTCAATCCGTAAATTTTTATGGATAACATATCTAATTTTAAAACTGAATTCTAGTAAACAACACATAAGTATCGGCACCCTCCGCATCATCAACCGGTGACCGAACTTCATTCGGTCACCGGTTGACGATGAGGACCATTCGTGTCCTCGAAACGGCCGTCCCGGACTAATTATTATATTATTATATAATAAATTAAACTTGTGTAGTGCGGAGGGTGCCGATACTTATGTGTTGTTTACCATACTACGCCACAGTCCTTGCTATCATTATTGAATTCTAGTAGTACTAAAAGGACATTTTACTCACAAAAAGTGGTAAAAGAAAATATGACAAGAAGCATTTTAGACTTTCAGCTGTCTAGAATAGAAGTAGGCATCTTGAGATTTTTGTAGGCCTGATGCAACAGTTTATTAGAACGGTGTCATGTTTGTCAAGCCTACCTGATTTGTCGGTCCATTAAGTCTGTTCTGCTGGATAACTTCGGTGTGTTCGAAAGAAGATATTCAAATCCGTTCGATCTTACTTCAAAGAATGCAAAAAAAAATCATTTATATTGCACTATTTTAATTAATAGAAAGTTGATAATAATTTTATAGAGACCTGTCAAAACGAAAAATCCATAATGATAATAATAATACTGACATTTGACGACTTTAAAAGCAGCAAAATTAGATATTTGGCGGAATCATCATTACTCCACGAATACAAACAAAAACCATAACTGATGCACCTATCACAAATCCAACTATCAACTAGAAGTGAGTTGAAACCATTACTGTCTACATCTGGTGGATGAAAAGGCGTCCATTTATTCAATTCGAACAAGTAAGATATTTATACTATAACTATACTGCGGATCGACAACCGCCTTTATCGTCGACGCTTGAGACAGAGTGGGGTATGATAAATTCGTCCAACTACGGCGAGTATATGCGTTAGGGAAAGTGGCATATAGCCAGACGATACTACTTCTGCGTGCTTGTCTGACTAGAGACGCTCAACCTAGATGTAAAATATCAGAGGCGCAGAAGCATCTAACGAAAAGCGTCAATATCGCAAAAACACTAAATAAAGATAAATAATGTCTAAGGCTATATTTTTTCACGTAAAATGTGTTCGCTTACTTGTTAGAACATCTTTAAATATAAAAAAGCTTCTTTCAACATTTCATCTTGTGAGAGGAGCGTGGTGAAAATGGGACCTATAAGCGTTGTACTTACTAACGATTTCGTTACTTTCGTTGTAAGGCAATTTTAATATTGACAAATTCGGATTACCGGTAAAAAGTGCATTGATTTTTTTACATATAGAAATCAAAATCACCAAAATATTCTTTAATTTGTTTATTATAGCATCTTCCATCTTTGTGATTCAAAGTATTTTATTTTTTGAGATATATCACGAAAATGATCGTTAGTAAAGTGCAAGTCAGTTTGTAATATCAGCAACTTTCTCCAAATTGTCTGCGTAAAATAGAGAGGCCCCTAACCACGTCTCCCATCTTGTTACGACTGGAGACGGAGGTAAGGAAAGTGCTAGCTATTTGTCTTTGTGTAAAGCAACTCCTGTAGGTGTTTTCAAGAACATTTTTTTGGCGTGATTAATTAATTCATTAACATTCGGATATTGCTGTCAATTAATTCCGCAATTCATGCAGCATATTTTGAAGAAATTTTCCAGCTTCAACCACACAAACTACAGCGTCACTCACAAGAAGCAGAGCTTTCTCCTGTTTCCTCACATCTCGAAAATTTGGTCAATACTGCTGACAACTACTTATGTTATTGTATCAACATTTATCCGTTGTATTATTTTGCTATTAAATATTAAATAAATGGCTTTATTGGACGATCTGTATACAAAGTACCAATAATGACGTCCTAACGCATTCATAGTTTCGTCTGCGCACAACCAATAGTAATTGTCTCCTACATCGGTTTTGATTTTGTTTACTTTTGTGTATATTTTTGGGGGATAGTTTTTTCATAACGTGTAATCATTAGAAATACTTCTACCCGTATATTTTGCCAGAAAAAGACTGGATTATCTAGTTTTCGGAAGGGTATATTTGCAGCCACAAGAGCTTCGAAGAGATCGTCATCAAAATTCTCATTCGAGACACCAGAATTGCGATGAACATCGGCTTTTAAATGGCCCGTAAATCGATCTTTTTTGCATTTAAATTTATACTTTACAGTAACTGAATAAATTGTGCAATAAATCTCTGGTCTCATGGTCCTTAATCCAGGTATTCATGAGTAGAGATGACTAAGGTAGGTGCAATTATTCCTTTTTTGCAGCGACTAGACAGACTCGTGTTTATTCGTTTCATGAGAGGGGGTTCGTGTTGCCTACTGGTTTCCCCAAAAGTCGACAAAACGCGAGTCTGTCTAGTCGATGCAAAAAAGGAATAATTGCACCAGCCTTTGCCATCTCTATTCATGAGCTCGTAACAGGGACATTTGTTAGGCAACATAGTAAATATCAAAGAAAACAACGAAAACCAAACTAATATATCAGTGTGGTATTACTGAAATTAAAAAAATTATAATTTCAATAATAGGCGACAAAAGGAAATCAAATGTAATTAAAATAAAAAGCATATACGGTAGTGTAAACTATAAACTAATGCTAATGTGGGAATAAAGTTTATAATATATATATATATAATCCAAAGCCTGTCTACCGTTAAACGGTGTAGGCAAGTTTATAATAACAATCAAAAACAAAAAAATTATTGTGGAAGAAACTAAGTATAGAACAAGTATTAAAAAAATCCTAGCTTCGAAAAACGAATTAGAAATATATAACGGAAACATGTACAACCGTGCTTTTTGATCACATATTAACGTCCGACTCGCATGAAGGGCGGAGAAGATATGGCTTGACTGGGGAACGTGTATAAACCGGTATAACTCTGTACGAGCGTCTGTGCTAACTGATAGGGCGGTCGTCGATCCGCAGCATGTTTATACCACAAAGAACTTTTATTTTAATTTAACGAATTAGACTTTTCTTATGAAATTATCGTTAATGAATTTATCATGCTTTTCAAAGCAGCGTTTTTATTGCAGCATTTGGAAACACTATCATCATTTTCTATAGAAAACAAATACTAGCGAACTTGTTGATTTAATAAAAGGTAATAAAAAATATAAAGAAAATGCGAAATCTGATGTGAAACATTTGTTCTTTTAAGTGAGTATCTTTTTACTTTTTTCTAATTTCTCGGTTTCAAATTATAATACTAAGGTATTTACTCTTACTCCATCTTCAAAAGCGAATGTTTAAAATTAACAGCTAGCAGAACGGCGTACTACTGCACCCTTACTATTACTACCATACTACCATTTTACTCTCTTAATTTTAATATGGCAACTCGTTTAAAACATATTGCTAATAAATATGTAGTTTATAGGCATCTTAAAAATCCTAATCATTAGCAAAATAATCAAATTCTGGTAACGTAGTCGGAAAAAATTTTTAATAAAAGAAAGCTCAACAGCTCGATTAAGTACTTGTTTTGATATTTCACAAAGGGTAACAGTTGGAAACTACAACATACATATATTTTATAGTTCTGGTTTTACTGTATTTAGGTTAATAAATAGGAAATGGCACTACTGCATATGTCGCTGATATGTTAGAATAAACTAGAATGTTCACTTACTTTGGCAGAACTTTCTCATTGCTAATGTATTATTTCCATTATCTCATACTTAAATAGTTTCTGTTGATCAAAAGACTAATCATGAAATCATGAAAATAATACCTCCAACACTATTAATTTATTAGATTATCGTTTAGAGTTAAGTTATGCATTTTGAACTTAGTTTTATGTAAATTATAATACTAAACTAATTTGGTGAACTGTATAGAACTATTTACTTTGTTTGCAACATATTTCGCAAATGTTTTCTATAGATAATTTTTTTTTACAATAATTCATTTAACAAACGATATCAATTTCTGGAGCCTTCACCTGCACATTAATCAAGCATAAGCTGCAACATTTTAAACTAGCATGACGTATTTTGTAGTTCAAAGAATAGTTATTTAATTTATATTAACGTAAGACGCCATCTATGAGAAAATGGAGAACTCACAATGTATTTTGTATTCTGTATAATATATAACTGTCGTGTGTATCGGAATAGTTTTGTCACTAAACAAGAGATGACTTACATCGACATATTCAGTTGCAATTTTTGTAATAATTACGATCCATTTCAACAGGTAATACGATTACGTGAAAATGTATTTCAATACACTACACGAGTTTTATTTTGAGCTATTTCCAATTTTGCGTTTATTACTGTTATTATTGGTAATAATTGACAAGAAGGTTTTATTGTAGACGTTTATGTATTCTTTATTCAAACGCACTAGAGGTGCATAGGTATTTTAGTAACGGTATTTTATTGTAGTGGTACGTCGCGTTCAACAATACCAAAATAACTAGTTACTTTATTACTGTAAGACGAGAAGCAATCGTCGAAATTGGTCGAAATAAAGTTGACTATCCACATGGACACCGCCCTTTTCGTTTCCGGCCGTTTCTAGGGAACGTCAACTTCGCTTAAGCGAAAATGAATATTCCAATCGCGCGTTGCGATCAAGTAGCCAAATAAAGAATAATATTTAAATTGTTTTAATATTACCTAACTTGGTTCATCGTAAAATTAATATAAAAAACTCAAAAATAAGCGTATTGTTGTACTGTATTACTTGTTGTAATAAAAGCTCACTATGTATTTCTATTTAACCTTTTATTTGTTTGTTGTTAAAATTTAATTAATGGCATCTAACAAAAAGACCGAGAAACGAAAATATGAAAACACAGGATTTAATAACAATCCTAGATGATAACACAAACTTTTAGTTTGTCGAAATGTACTTTGCCATTTTTCCATTTATTTTTCAAGCTGGTTTTCTTTAATCGCATTTGGTTTTAATTTTTGTCATTACGTTAGCTTAACATCTGATTTCATTGTTTCGTTTTATTTTCAGAGATCAAAACCTATCGTAAAAATAACCCTTTTATTTAATCCCGTATTCGATTTTCAAAAAGCTTAACATCTTACTTATGTTAACACATCAATGTGTGATGTGATAATCTTAATAATATCGTCAAAAAATAGCCCTTCATACACCAGAAACTATTTTTTACCGGAAAACGTTTCTTACAAAATATGCTTTTTATTTTGGAAAAATAAATCTCAAACATTTAATGATGCAAATCTCCCGCCAGTATTTTCAAACTAATAATTTTTATTTCTCACCGATTGAATTGGTAATTTGCGGTGGTATTAATACAAATACAAATATGCCCATTTTACAGGACACATAATTTTGTGGAGAATTGTGAAGATAAAAATTATGCCTGGAGTACATAGCGTTTACAATAGGTTTATTTCTGCAACGATTTCAAATCAGTTGAAAAAAAAAAAATCAAAAGAGCGACTATGCATATCTGGTCATTCAGTACCATACAGTGTTACTTCTAGCACCGTAACTCACCGAATGCACCTAATGTATTTGTCGTGTTTATTTACGGTATTTTCTGATCACTACTGACCACTGTTATTCCTATGTTTAATTTATTTCTAATAGAATAGAAAAAGCCATAGATTCTTAGAAAAGGTAATTGATTACATTTTCGTCAAGTTTTATTATATTTCTAGAAAAAAGATCTAAACATAAAATATATTTGGAAAGAAATTTATAACCAGAAATATTTGTTACACATTCGTTCGCAATTTATTCACCGAATGTTACAAGCCTGAGTGACATCTATACCCCCCATCCAGATCGCAATCACTTTATTATTGTAAAGAAGGTATGTACTTAAGAGTTTCATTACTAACCTGTACGTTTGCTATGATATGGGTTAATGATATAGATAACATAATAGACGAAATAATATTCCTATTGACATCAAATTGCATCCTAAGCACATGGCGGAACCGCTTGCTAGAACAGGGATGCGCATATTCTCCAAAAACATTTTTCATTGTTTTATTATTCCATTTTGTAAGCCATTTATGAACTGCTAAAAGGAGTAGATAAAACTATTTACGAAAATAATAAAAAGAACTTCTGAAGGATCAAACAAAAAAGTAAAAGAAGTAAGTTTTGACACTGTCAAAACTTAATTCTTTTAAATATAACTGCTTGTTTTTTTCTTTCTTGTCAAATTGCTCTTACAAAAACACAAAAAAAATGTCATATTCAGCGTGGATCTAAAATTGATAGTTTTCAAGTTTACGAAAATGTATATTCTAACACACTTTTGTTCTAAAAGTAGAGTACCTAGCAGTGAGAATGTAGCTTATGAAATCTATTAAAATGCCGTCGTACTGTGGAGATATCTAACATTAATGAAACGATGAATTTTGCCTTTCTAAGTACGTGAGGGTTTGAATTGTGTCAGTAATGTAAATTGTACTTGTTTGGCACTACATTTCTTGTAAATTTGTCTCCATTATTGTCCAAAAATAACTCGTGCTCTTGGTAGTACCATATTAAAATAAATTCTTAAGAACTATGTTTTTGAATTTGATTTTGAAATTGAGGAAAGTATTCTATTAATAGATCGTTGTAGCCTAGGAACATTTCATAGAAGTTTGTATAGAGACAATACGTAATGTAAGCATAAATTCCATATTACAAAACTTAATATGAATTTTCAAATTCAATAACATCTAACCTTCAAACATTTTAAGTACACGATAATAGCCTTTCAATTTATATTGCAATTAAAACAATGAAGTACCAAAATGTCAGTGTTTTCTTTGGTGTTCGAGACACTAAAGTCATAATAATATGCAGAACCTTCGCTACTTGTTGATCAGCCTGTATGTATATAACAATATTACCTTTAAAACATATGTCAGAATGTGTCACATAGTAACACTGTTAAAAAGATGATAAAATTCAGTTCCTACTCTGTACTGCATCGCAAACTCAGAAAAATTTTAAATCAAATTTGCCGAATACTAACGCTCAAATCTATATATTTTAAATGATAACACATTTATTCTATACAAAGGTACAGAAGTGCCCTTCTCAAATGCAAGCACTCTCGGAGACCTCTCACTCACCCCTCGCATACACCTTTTGTTTGTTGCGTACGGCAGTACTATACATTAATTCATTATATCTAACCTTTCTCTATAACAATGTATTTCACTCATACCCAAACCAACCAGTTATTTGCAGTCGAAACCTAACATACGGATACAATCGTCCAGTTACTTTAAAAAAATATTATTTCTTATATTGATGAGACACTCTACATCTTACCTTATACAATGACCGCCATCAAATATATTTAACTTCAAGAGAATTTACCACGGTAATGGGTGTTTATTTAAATCACTGTTTAGTCCTTGAAAGGTATATCACGTGGTGTTTAATTATAAATGATTTTCAAGAATGCCAATATCTAAAAAGTGCTACCTTTGGGAAAGCAAGCGAGATTAGATTTATTTTTTATCGTTTTATCGTTAATTTTAGCTACCCGAATAATTTAAAAGTTTTTCATTTTTTTCCTTTAACTTCCTTCAGATTTAAATTATTATAATTGTTTGAATTGTTTTATCCCAAATTTTACTTTATTTTATATATATTTTAGGGACTTATAATTCTAATAAACAATGACAATTTTCAATTATTTCATTAATTCTTTTCTTATTTAACAAAATTAGAAAAATTGTTTTCCTTTAGCTCTCCTCAGATTTGAATTATTATAATTATTTGAATTGTTTATTCTCAAAATTCACTTTATTTTATATGACATATTATATTTTCCTTTACCTCTTCGCAGATTTGTATTATTATAATTATTTAAATTGTTTAATCTCAAAAATCACTTTGTTTTATGTGACACCTTTAGTGACTTATAATTGTAATTTTTTGTAATATTTTTCTCTATTTTAGCTAGTCAATGGAGTTTTTGTATTTATTTTCAAAAGCATCTGTTATCGCGTAGATTTGACTATAATATTATTTTCATTTGTCGTTAGCTTTTTGATGGCCACTGTGTATTAATGATTCTGTTTCCATTTTCCATTGAGGGTTGCTCAATATCAATTTATGAAATGAAATGTCTTTGTCCATAGAATTTATCATTTTGATTCCTATAATCAGAGTACTTGTGATACTTACGTACGATAGTTGATTATGCAATCTACTTTGCATATTTCTTGTCCTCTTGTGTACATTATTTCTTCCTATTCTGCTCGGTTATTTTGGAGTTAAAAACATCTTCTCTTTCGCATACGTTCCATCATCTTCCCCACAATTCGATTGACTTTGTATTTTAGGTTATTTTAAATCTCACAAAGTAGATCGTGGGGTACTCGTGCCTATTTATTTCTTTTGTGCTCTCGTGCTTCTTCCTGTATCGCTCTGTTTTGAGATTAACAATATCTTCTCTTTCACAGGAATTCCTTTATCTTCTCCATAATTAATCGCAGTTTTTCCCTTTATTTTGCATCCCATATTTAGGTTGTGTATATAGTTAATTACTTCTTTCTACTCTGCTGGATTATTTTGAAGGTTCCGTTATCTTCCATGTACTGGGATTGGCTTAAACATGCTATTAATAAAAATTATATGTTGACGTAGTTGTCACTGTACATACTTCAGGTTATTTCGAATCTTACAAAATAGATCGGAGGATACTCCAGCCGATTTACCTTTTTTCTGATCTCTCTTTATATTTCTTCCTAAATCGTTCGGTTCTGGGACTTTTCTTTTCCCATAAATTCCTTTGACTTCTCCATAATTAGTTGTAGATTTAGCATTTCCACATTATTGTTATTATGGGCATTTACAATTGAGGTATATAGATCAGACAATACTCGCTTTGGTAAGTTCAGTTTATTTCGTATCCTACATTTAAATCGTGTGATTGCGATTTACCTACAAATAGAAATTGCAATGTGTCTGTATTGTACATTCATCCATCTAATTATCTACTACAACATCTTCTCTTTAGGTTTGATTATCTTGCGGGCAACTGAATTGACGTCCGTTATTTCGATAATAGTTGTTTAAATTTCTTCTTCCTATTTTGCTCGACGATTTTGAAGGTAATAACCAAATTTCTTTGCGATAAGTTTCGATAATCTTCCCCGTAGTTGGATTAACCTCGATAAAGATTTGTTATATGTGGTTGTCGCTGTAGTCTGAATTACTCGAATTCTTTGTTTACTTACCGGTAGAAATTGTAATATTTCTTTATTGTGTCTAACTATTTACTTAGTACGTTATTTCTCCTTTTATCGTTTGATTATTATCGTTCGGATATTAGGTTGGAGAAACATTCGCGAAAATGATGGAACGCGGAAACGCGGAAAGCTGGCCGTCCGTCCGCCGATTGGGTGATTGGGCGCAAGCGCTTCGAACAATTTTGGATGGCTTGCGGAGCCCCGAGAAAAAATTCGTACCGTTCGCTATCCGGAAAAGAACGCCCGCTTACCGAAGGTGGAGGATCGGGCTTTTTTCCGATATAGATCTCGACCGCCGATGGCCCCGTGCTAACTGGACTGAACTAAGCCCCCATCAACCCTATTTTTCCTTCCAATTCTGGGGATTCCCCGTAGGCGTGGCTTAACAGCGTTTATTAGAGTAAAAGACTAATTTGAGCTTCCTTAATTGAGATTCGTATGACTAGCACATTGACGATTGTTCTGATTACGTTGCTTGACAAAAATATATGCGAAACGTCCTGTTTGAGATGAGAAAGTTAAACCTATTTTCCACTAGGTTACTATTTTCACGTGATTACTAGCGCGCAGTTACTATTTATATTGACATTTTTTCACTGGTGTGGCCGCGATTCGTAAGTCGAAAAACACGCTCGACAAAAAATTACTGCGCCGGTATCGGTTAGCTTATCGCACCAACTAAGCGACCAGCCATGCTCAAATTCTCTCTTTGATAGTTGATAGTACATGCAAAACTTGAAAATGTTTGGGAGAGGTTTATTTTAAGGTTTTGATTGAAAGTACTAACAACCGCGATGTTAGCATGTCAAGAATTTTATTAATTTATTATGTTTACATCGCTTTCAAACGTATATAACAAGGATTCCTAGTAGAAAGAGCGATAAATGGTTATCTGCACTTCTTAGAATTGCAGTGGCATAATGCAAACGCGGCGTTTTTAGTGTAAATGCACTCTAGACAGCAATACAAATAAGAATGCTATTCCTTTCACATCCGTTTTGTTACGTAACATTTGTAAGCGACTGCAGTCGCGTGCGACTAGCAGCTTGCAAGGGAAAATTGAAATTTGGCAGATTTGTAGGCTCAATCGAATGCTGTAGAACGCTAGTTTTTGGAATTTAGAGCATTATTAATAAAAAAACAAAATTATACTGGTGGGAGGAATTGCATCAATCGATTTGTATGAAAGAGTATAAATTGGAAAATTCTGAAAACTTGGTTGTATAGTAAAGATATACATGTACTATTAAACTGAAATAATTTCAACTTCCTAATTCAACTATCATCCAATTAAAATAACAAAATATTACATTTTGAATTCCTAGTTAAATTTTAAGGTTTGTTTGATCACTATGTTACTAACCATATTTGAAATATTCCCACTTTTGAAAACTTTTAACAGATGGACGGATGCATCTTTATAACCGCGCAAGTATTTCATTTGCAAAATTGGAATACGACGGAACATTTCCGGAAAAAGAAAAAAAAACAGATATTTTATTGAAAAAAAAAAAACACTTTATTGTTTCTTAAAAACATTTATTCTAATCTGAAGTGGGAATCTTAGAAACATCCCTTCTAAATGCTTCAATGACCTCTTCCGGTGTCGAAAACTACTCACCACGCAATTTGTTTCTGACAAAAGGGAACAGGAAGAAGTCATTAGGTGATAAGTCAGGTGAATACGGACAACGAGTTATTAATTCAATGTTATCCTCCTTCAAATAATCGACTGTTCGATGTACTGTGTGAGAGCTGGCGTTGTCTTGAAGGATGACGCGCCGATGTTTGCTGTTGTTTCTGATTTCATCGAAGACTTGTGGCAAACAAATTGTTTTATACCAATCCGCGTTTACTGTTTTCTTTTCGTTTTGAAGCATTTTTTTGCACTAACTCACACGAGCCATTTTTTAAGCTTTGGTTAAATTATGCGGAACCCAACCAATGCAAAATTTCTTTACTACTACATGCCCATGTAAAATCGTTTGTATTTGATTTGTGCCAATGCCCAAGGATGCCTCTATTTCTCGATATGTCACATGTCGATCCGTTCGAATCATTTCTCGCACAGCATTGATGTTTGCCAGAACAACAACGACCTTCACGAAATTCGTTACTGACACTAGTACGACCAGCAAACCAGTCATAAACTGTAACCACTTTTTTTACTAAATTGACTTCTTTGAAACGCTAGTAATACTAAACTACGCGGCCGACTGCCAATGGTGTTTATCATACTAAATATCAAAGTTTAAGACAACCAAATTGAAAGATACGGCAAGTGTCATTTAGTAGTCAATTTCGGAAATTTTTAGGGTTCTCTTCGTACTGCAGAGCTATTGACTATGTAGTGTACGAGTACAAAGCGAATTAATTTTTTGAAAACATTATACAGGGTGTCAGACAATTACTATTACTAAGTGTGAAAATAGAATTATCTACCATTCTACATTATGATACGAGGTATAGTATCGAAAATGGTTTCTAGTAAGGATCATTAATAACTAGACAGCTGTTAAAATCTCAGTTATATCCATCATACAGTTTCATCTTTATTGTCGAATTGGAAAAAAGTGAGTTTCGAGCGGTGATTAAACACTTATATTTAAAAGGCTCTATACCGAAAGAGATCAAAGCTGAGTTGGATGAAGTTCATGGCACATATGCTCCTGTGCTAGCAACTGTTTACGATTGGGTAAATGAGTTTAAACGTGGCCCTACATCCACAAAGATGAACATCGTTCTGGATGTCCAGTGGAAGTGACTATTCCCGAAATGATGCCCATATTCTCTTCTTGTTCTGACAAACTGAAACATGCGCTATCCTAAAGACGAACGCAAGCAAAATTTGTGATTTTTTCAACTTAATTAAATAAATTCGGGGTTTATGGGAATCCTGGGGGGTGTCAAAAAACACTCTTTCAGCAATTTTTTAAATGAGTATTAGAAGTATAAAACAAAACTAACTCGATATAGCGATATTCTATCACATAAGCACTATGTTTATGTGATTCCTTCTAGAATTCTGCTTTTTTTATTAGAAATTAAATTTAGCGTCACCTCACTTCTTTATTCATCGCGATAGCGATTGTTTTGGACACAACAAATTTGGATAATCTTATATTTCCAAAAATACATCGATGATGAATGATAATCGGATATCTTTATTTTAGAAGTAGCATTGTGTAACACGATGCAGGAACGCAATTAATTGAAGCACAGATTCTATGCTATTTTACACCACACGTAACTAAACAAATTTACCAGTAATTTACGAAAGTACATTGGGATAAGGGACGTAGCTCTAATTACAGCTAACCTGAATACTGGGAATAATAGCTTTGTTCATGGTTCAGGATTCAGAACTGATTCGGGACTATTCCAATGCGCAATTTAAATATTGACGTCTGCGGATCATAAAATTCAGAATTTCTAGTTACAGTTCTGAGATCGACGTAGAATTAGTTCTATGGTTTTAGCAAGAACCGTAAGTTCGAGACATGGTTTATAATCAAGTATGCGCTCTACAATAATCCTAAATTGATTCCGTACTAGTTTTGAATCGGTAAGGAATTTGTTCCACGAACAAAGCTAATAACATTATGATAATTTACATAGTTTATACAACTATATGAATATGTATTAGGCACCCTCAATTTTTCTTCGGATGTATAAAAATAAATTATATATCAATAAAACGACAAAATAGATGGTACTACACATTATACATATATAGAATATACCATAACTTTTCTATTGGCGATAAGTTCGGGGACTGTGCCGGCCAGTCCAACAGTCGCAGCCCGTTTTCCGTGAACCACTGCATTGTCGCCCTTGCACGGTGACAAGGAGCGTTATCTTGTTGATAAAAATATTCAACATTCTCATTTTCAAACAATCTTAGTACGGATGGCTCCAGGACCTCCTGTAGCATCTCGGTGTAAGGGCTATTCATGCGCCCTTCGCATACAAAGACTTCGCCAACGCCTGATGCCGACATACATCCCCATATCATGATGTTACCGCCAACATATTTTACCGTTGGTACGATGCATTGCGGGACATATTCTTCTCCGGGTCTTCGCCGTACAAATTGGGTCGTCCGAGAAGCTGCAATAAAACAAGAAAATACAGCGAACATGATTAAATAAGACGTTTATAAAATTACGTTATGTAACAAACAACTATAAAAGAACATAAAAGAAGCATACCTCGATGTTAGATTCGTCAGAAAAGATTACACGCGACCATTCTTCCTCTGTTCAATGCGCGTACTTCCTGGCCCATTCCAAACGTTTTTCTCGATGCGTTGGAGTTTTCCTCTAACCCGATAGTTGAGTGCTGCATTGCGAAATTACCACACGCAGTATTCTTTTAAACTTATGTATGTACATGTCAGTGAGAACGTCATTATTCGAACTACTGGTTGATTGGATCACAGTTGACTAGTTTTTTTTTTGTTCTTTTGGATGTGACTACATAGCAAATACTCAAGTAATATTGTACGCGTTGGATCGTCTATTTCCACATTGTATACATAAACCTCCAAGCAAAAGAATCGAAATTGAAAAAATCGGTAAAGAATTCTTTATCGTTGTTATTAATGTGTATATTATTTTCCATTGTAGATTTGCATTTCACACTTAGTTGTTTTGATTATTTTCTTACTAGTCTTATTTTAAGTTGATAAATAAAAATTGCTTGATTAACTTTGAGAAACTCGATCTCATTTTCAAATTAACATATGGTAGGTTTACGACGAAATATTTCACAAGCCTAATTGTAAATTCTAAGTTTATAATACAACAAAAATAAAACTTAGCTTAGTTAATTAATATACACTGATTACACAAACTAAGAACCGCTGTGCCCGATTGTTTAACCGATTGTTGCAAAATCGTAATTTCATACTTTTCAAGCAATAATTGCGTAATAGAGTTTCTTGTTATATAATAATAATATGCGCGACAATGACCTTAACGATATGGCAGAGAATTACATTTTCGATGATAGCAGTTAAGTAGTATTATTAATATTTTAAATTGCCAAATGACATTTACGCCACACAATTAATTTAAAGTGTATTATATTCTATGAATTTTAATCAATTCGTAATTAGAATACAGTGAAAGTTAAGATAAACCACATTATCTTTAATTCACAGTCTGCTGGATATGAGGAAAACGTAAGACTACTATCAGTTACCTATAAATTGTACAATAATAACAGATCACATCAGTGTTCCTTTAGATCTCTCAGTGGTAAGAACTAAAATGTTGCGAAGGCAAAGGGCATTCGTTCTGATTTCATTTACCGTAGCGGTGGTTATTTTCGCCGTGAATGCTCGCGAAATTTCCAGAGAAAGACGTGACTTAGAAACAGCTGCATCTGGTCACCACGAAGAATGGAAAAAGGGAGGTGGCGGTGAACACCATTCTGACCACCATAATAATAAAGGAGAAAAGGGCGATAAGGGATATAAAGGTTTTCATGAGCATGAGAAAGGAGAAAAGGGCCACCATGATAAAGAAGATCACAAGGGCCACTATGGGGAAGAAGGAGGTCACAAGAAATCTGATCACCATGACGATGGATACTTTGGAGAACATGAAAAAGGGGAGAAGGGTGAGAAAGGTCATAAATACGGTGAGAAAGGTAGCTACAGCAAAGGCCATAATACCAAAGGAGGACATGATACACATAAAAAAGAAGAATACAAAAAGGATAAGCACTTTTATGACGAAGAGCATGATGAAGGTCATCATGAGAAACATGGTGGACACCATCACGAAGATGGATATAAAAAGGGCGGACATAAGAAAGGAGGGTTTCATAAGGCAGATCATCATGAAGATCATTATGGAAAGAAAGGACATCACGAAAAAGGCGATCACTTTGAGGAACATGGTGGCCATAAGAAAGAAGACGGACATGAAGATCACTGGAATCACGAAGAAAAATATGGTAAGAAAGGTGGACATGAAGGTCACAAAAAGTGGGGACACAGCAGTGGAGGATCGGAGGGGCACGAAGGAGGTGGCCACTAAATTTATTAATTGTGCCAGCCCTTACTCTAAGTACGTTTCATTGTTGTTTTTGTTGTTGATTAATATGTACAAGATTAAATAATACACATTTTTCTAAAATAACTTCTGTGGCTTTAATTCAGACTTAAATAATATTATACTATTCACAGATTACTACTGGCAGAGTACAGTTTTTGTCCTTTCTTCTTTCGAGTTCTGATTAATAGAAGATAGTACAAACATATATTTGACACTACATTATATGACGTACTTTGACATGAGCATTAGATCCCTGAAGATACGCTATAATTTCTGAGTGTTGTCAACGTATTTGCAAATAGTCAAACAAAAAAAAAACAAAACTAATTTTTAAATATCCCCCAATACGCGTTAACCTAAGTTGATGAGAAATAGGTTGTTGAAATTTAGTTTAGTGTTTATTTTTGGTTGTGTGGCCCTCACATTTATCAATATTATTATATCTCAATATGTTGTGGAGAGTTCTCAACAATATTAGTCAAATCTTAAAAAAAAAACAAATTCAAAAAGAATGACGTAGGGAACGGATTGGTGAGTGACATCACAATTTGCATAATATTCTGTATTTTATTTTTTTACTGTGGATGGTAACTTATACAGAGGTAGTAAGTATTTTGGCATACAGCTTGGACAGCAGGACAAACGTTAGGTACCACATCAAATTTGTAAAACATGTGTGCAATCACTTGGATATTGGATTCAAGGAAGGAAGAAAAAGCTCAACTTTGGAGTGCCCGTGATTTGGAGTAAACTGAAAAGTCGCTTTGATGATTGTTACTTTTGTCATAATTGCAAACGGTATGAATCGCTTCGAAAAGCGTAGTTGCATATATCGTAACTGAGTCAGCCAGCCCGCCAATACCACTCGATGAAACTTTACGTGTGCCAGTGTTTATAACTTTTCCAAGCATTTCTGGTCGTGATGATGACGTTGAAGCGTTGGAAAGCGAAAGTATAAGTTATAACAGTGGTGAACCTGCATTCTAAAAAAGAAGTTTAGCATTGCAAGGCTTCCCAAACTGAGGTTTCATTAAATCACGGATCAAGCTGTTTTTGATCCGTGATTTAAATCTATCAAAAAGGTTGGATGAACTTCTTGCATCAAGACCTAACGACGAAAATTGCCTTCAACGAGCGCTCATCATATCATGTTATCAAACTTCACTGATTGTGAGATTAGACCAGTTGCTAATTCGACAAAATGTTTGTAACATGGACAAGTGGCCTCGTTTGTGTGCGGCATAACTATTTTTTTATTCTTTTAACAAAATGCAGCGGTTGAAGTATTTTGTTAATTTAACGCATGCGCTCTGATAAAACAACAACAACAAAATTTAATGGAAACATGCAACAGCTGTTCTTTCAATAGAAAACGCAGTTGCGTTAATAAAAAAAGTCAAAATTAAATCTATATTGCCATAACTGAGCTGAAAGTGTTAAATTGATTAACACTACTGTCCATCCAAACAAAAAGTATCAATAAAGAGTTTCCGTCGATTTAAGAAGAGACCTTCTCTGAGTGTAGATAGCAAAATATTATTCCTTACTTACCTACAACACATGAGAAATCTGGGCCTGATAGAGGAAACAGCATGTAGATTCTGCCAGGCGCCCACGTGCTGTGCGATTGTATACCACTGGGAGTAGTACGGCTCTCGGAATATCCAAAAGCCACTCACAAGGCTAGCAAACCTAATGTAATTGATCTAATGAGAGAAGAACCACGATAGATCTGAAAAAGTCGCAGTGGGACAGGTCCAGAACCACCTCGGGTAGCAATCTAATCTAATCTAGGCGTATCAGAATATCGTAGAGAAGTTTGGCATCCTTTTATATATAGTTCGAAAAGAAGATTAAACTGTGTATTAGTGTATAATGAGAATAAATTGATATCAATTCGCGGGTCACTCAACAAAACTGAAGGAACAGTGCCAAATATAAAATTTGTTTTAGAAACAAATTCGTTTGTTCAACATCAATCGGTTTCTATGAACTCGAAGATGGTGAGCTTTTTATTGGGCAGTAAAGTGGGTGCACTAAATATTCAGTAGCCTAAACTTACCCTAAATCGATTTTCAAATTTCGTGCGCAGTAATGCCAGGAATAACTTCTTCTCCAGTGTAATAGTAATTGTGTTAAAAATACATTGAGTTGAAAATGTAAAATATCTCATAAAACGGCTGCAGTCGGTTTCACGTTTAATTCGAAGTAATGGGACTTATAGAGTATATTAGTCTATATTTATTTGCATATAACTTTCCCTTTTTAGAATTAGTATTGTTAAGTCAAATGGCGAGCTTTATTCCTAGGGTAAAGCATTTGTTTTCTATACATTTATGTCGCCTACCTATTTTAATTCATCGATCTTCTTGTAACTCATTACTCCAATATTCATTTTTTCATGATTGGGGATTTTTGGATAAGTTAGTTGTTTTAAAAACTACTGCAACTATTAATAATGACAATTATTGTAAATATAGTACAATAACTAATTAATGTGTTAATGAGTCTAATGCAGCTAAAAAAAACAAGAAAAGCACTGGGCTACGACAAAGTAATTATGTATTTAGCTTGAAAGGAAGAGGATAACGAAAATCGTTCGTCTTCAGTTGCGAAGAACACCGTGAGAGCACAATCCATCTTTTAAAATTAAAAACTATATTTAATGCAAAAGTTCAGCGATCATAGTTAATTAAATGCCAAGACTTATTGAAGAGAAATATGAAAATGATCAGAACTGAAAAAATGGTACATAATAAAAGATATAAATTTTATTTCGTTGTTATTACTTTTCCCTATAATTTATTTGTATTGGATAAAGAATATGTGGAGGCTCGATCAGTTACAAGCTGACCCGAAGGAATTTGTTATTCACTCGTCAACTGGATCGTTTTCTTTTCAATTTGCTCGTTAGACGCAAAACAAGTTAATTCCTTCGTTTAACATTGGTATGTATTGTAAATACGAGGAATGTTTCCAAAGTTCTGGGAATTGTGCTCTAATTAAATTACGTAGAACTTATAGGCAATGCTGTTGGTGATAGACAAGTCTTGACATGTTTATGCAGCTATTCAGTGCAGTATAGTTCAGTCTGAGTTAGGTGTTCGATTGATATAGACGCCTTTTCGTAGCAGTGTTTTTGTAACCTTGGACGACGCGGTTAAATCTCAAAAAGCAATAACTTTTTTTGTGGAAAGGGGGTGTGAAAACTTCAGAAATTATTCAACGTCTGCAAGGTGTGTTTGGTGAGTCTGCAGAATTTGAAAGTTGTGTATATCGCTGGATCTATCGTTTTAAAACTGGTAGAACATCATTAGAAGACGATTCACGCAGTGGTCGCCCGAGTACAAAGAAACATTACTGCCGTGGAGAATCTACTGAACTGGGGACAGGCGAATGATTATTCGTCAAAATAGTGTACGCTTAGGAATAGGTACACGACAAGTTCATGGCGTCTTACATGATTGTTTGGGTGTAAGCAAGGTTTCAGCCCGCTGGATGCCAAGACTGTTGGGACTGGAACAGAAACTCAATAGGCTTAACACTTGTCGTCAGCTTCAAGAGCTGTTAGCCCGTTACGGTGATGAATTATGGCAACGGGTAATAACCACTGGCGAAACGTGGAATTCATTATTTTAATCCGGAGAACCAAAAGTCAGTCCAAAGAATGACGTAAACCGGAAGAAGAGCCGCCACTTAAGGCGCGTATAGTTTCTTTTGCTGGAGAGGTAATGCTTATTGTATTCTGGGATTGTGAAGGGATTATTGTTATGGATTAGTGCCGAAAGATACTAGAATTAAGGCAGAATATTATACGAATTTATTATTCGGACGATTGCGACAGGCACTTGTCAGAAAACGGTCTGTAAAGTTGCCATAAAAAAGACAAAGGATGTTTTGAACGATTTATGATGGGAATTGCTCCCGCATCCACCTTACTCACCAGATCTTGCACCCAGTGAATTTCATATATTTCCAGTTTTGAAAAAACCTTTACGGGGTGTTCGATTTGAATGTTTAACTGACGTAAAACATGTCATAAATAGGTGGACTGCGGAGACACTGAAAAAATTTTTTGAGGACGGCTTAAAAAAATTAGTTTGTCATTGGGATGTATGTATTCAATTAAATGGAGATTATGTAGAAAAACTACATTGTAATATTGATGAAAATTGACAAAATAAAAAAATTATAACTAAATTCCGAGAACTTGGAGAAACATCCTTCCTATATTCCCTTCCTATATATCCTGTATATTGTAATGTTAATATACGTCCATGAGGCTGTCATCAGCGCCACCCTCACATCTCTCCTTATCATTTCACTTTGTTCACCTATCAAGATTAAGGGAACCTCTAGTGGTAGAAATCCTGATTCCTAAAAGAACATTCTTTTCCTAGTCAAATATCCTTTGGGGGCCAGATAGTAGGGAAATATTATTAGAGGGATATTATAAGTCCAGCCAACGACGATTGTGGGGGAAACAGACATTAACTGCTTTCGTAATTTATTTTCTTTTTTTTTAAACCGTTAAATTAATGTTATGTCTCCTTACAGCAAGCATCAGTGTAAATTTCAGTCATATAAAAAGTTAATTTCGTCAATTAAATATCGTTCGGTCAATTTTATTCAAAATTCTCAGTAAAGTTTCAGCTTGTAATGTTGTATGTGGTCAAAAATGTAATCAGAGAGCATAGAATCTCAACTTCAGTTGCGTCCCTGCATCATGCAACAGCAAATATAAATAGTTTTGACATTTATTTTTTAATTAAAACAATGGCTTTAAGCAACGCTAATTTTATTTTTGAGTTTGAGTCTAAAAATTCAGAAGTGAGTTACATATTTTTTACTCGCCCTTCTATAAGGTTGTTTTGCATTTTGTCCACGACACCTTGTTGATAATAGCATGTTTACAATGATTTTTCTCGTTGAAGGAAAATTCTACGGATGTACAGAAATTAAACAGTTAAACAGGAATCAAATATCTTTCCCAATACCTTTATGTTATGCTGGTACTCAAATCAGTTTCCCTGTCGTTGTGTCCACCGCTTTTCCACTGCTTGTTGATAGTAATCTTGTGGATTCATTTCGTCGGACTCTGCATTATAACAGAAATAGTCAAATAGTCAAATAGCTTAAATAAATCAGTTTTTTATATAGATGTCTAATCTATAATCTAATCAGAAAAATTCATTTTGGTTTGCACATTTGTTGACGATACTTTTTTTCCTAGACGTTGAAGTATATATTTTTACCATGCATCGTTATGGATCGATGATCAATGAAAAATTATAATTACTTACAATTTTTCAGGATAGTTGAAAAGAAGGATAAACATCTATTCTTCTTGCAGATCTTCTAATTTAAAATAGGCAAGGTTTAATTATAGTCGTATATTATATACCCGTTGCAGTCAAGAAATATTTATCCTTCTAAATGTTGACACATTTGTTTAACGGGCTTTCGAAATTTATCTATTGTTTTCAATTACAGAAAACGTAGCTACTAAGCTAATGTAATATTGAAGTTCAAAATGAAAAGAGTCTAAAATTTAAAATTGAATCGGCAATTGAATTTTTCGCTAATCGGTTAGAAATTGCTTTTTAACTTACATAAATATTATATCTTATTTACTCCAGTCACCACATACATTCAATCAGAGGGAAGTGAAGCAGTGCTTGTATTTCTTTCTTTTGATGTTAATCGACAAAACCAAAACATCTGAAGATACATACAAAAAGAATACAAAATATCGTGTTTTGCAATGGCCTACATAATATGCCTCTGATATTTATCGTACTGCTCAACATTGCTCTCAGCGATTATTCATCAATTGGATTTTTTCTCCAGCGAAAGGGAAAATCCTTCTTCGAAACAAAGCATCCTTTGTGTTGCCTAAGATGGTCTATGTCGACTGAAGCTCAACTCCAAACGAAAATGTTAAACTGGTAATTTATTAGACGGAACCCTAATATACAATTAATGGAGTGAAATAATAATTTACCTTTTATTTTTGTTGTGCTGTTGTTTTATTATTTATTCCTATCGCTCAATCATTTTGCAGTTAAGGGTGCCAATTTCTTAAGCTGATGATCGAACATTCGCAATAACCTGTGTTTCGTAATGGTTAAGCACATTATTCCAAATTACTATCAGCGATTACTTGGCTAATGAATTTTTCTTTAAAATATCAAGACACTACAAAAAATCTAAAAAGAAGTTTAAATTACTGTCTAATGTAAATGTATTGGACTAAAACACAATTATTACCATTATTATAAATTCTATTCCTAAACTTACTGAATAATGCGTTGCTCTATATCATGTCATTACTTTGACATTAAGATGTATCAAACCAAATGAACCTAACATATGAAACAATCTGTAAATATTGCAGCTTACATCTGCGGTTATAACCTATTCCATATATATGTACAAGAAGATTTTCTCTTGTGTAGTAATGAATAAATACGTGCGTTTGACGTAGTATATATATTATTAGCTCTCTCTCTAAATGTAAAAAAGTACAGTAAAAAAACCACAAAAAAAGCTTAAATAATAATCTTACTAAACGTACCTCCACATTTAGCTGCAAACCTAAGCTATTCTTTGTCATAATGATTAGGGACAGCCCTTTATTGCTTCTTTGGACGGATTTTTTCATGAGCGCACAGTTTGCAGATGCAGACACTGCATTCACAATTCCTTAAGGCGAATGATGAATTAGTAACAGTCTTTCGTAACCAAAATACGTATGCTTTGGACTGAAATCTCTCCGAGGTGCTTCAAATACAGGTATTTCTTTTATCTGGCTTTCATCCAGATCTAAATCGCTTTCAATGTCATAACTATAAGTTACGATACTCAAATAAATCAATTACCGCACGATACTTTTCTTTTCAAATGACCATTTTAGCGAGTAAAGTATAGTTTCGTGCTGCATTTTACCTAAAATAATGAAAATATCGTTATTATAATACGATTAAGCGATCGATGTAAGTGTTCGCAATCGATGTTAATGACTCATGCTGACCCGCGAAATTCGAATAGATGGAAAGCGTATTCTCGCTCCGTCTGGTAACATCCTCCTCTCTCTGGAAATGAGGAGTTTTTGTTTCTCTTCGCTTCTAAAACACGATAAAAATAACGTTACATTCCACGAATCTGGACACGCCGAGACGGTCATTTTGTATATTATTACGCTGGCCCCAACTTACCCCCTTGAAATGAGGAAAACTCACGATTCGTAGTTATATTATCGTCTGCAACATTCGATAATCTCGTCTCCGGTTACGCATTTTCATTAGAAGTTTCACCTGAAAGCGTAAAATTAATTAACTTTTCACAGAACGAAATGCCGCTGTCAACCTATCTCTTTCTCGTATCTTATCTTCCAAATAACCAATTTTATTTATATTTTTTAAGTAACAAATCGTTGAAAACGTTTTCGACTTTCTTCATAAAATAACGATAAATATAATATCGGAAAAATTAAACGACGAAAAAAAAGAAATATGCCCGACGACGGATTCGAACCCTATACGCTTATGGTATATATCAAGTCGGGACCTTGCCGATCGATTTCACCATCCTCCCCATCTTTGGAGCCCATTTGCCTTCAAGAATCCACTGTTTTGAGTGTTCCTTTGTCTCTGGAGTGTAGTGGTGTATCCATGTTTCGTCCATAGCTATGTATGACAGAGAAACTCGTTAGGATTGCGACGGAAAACTGTCAAAACAGCCTCAAAGTCGAACACACGATTGTGTTTATTCTTCACTGAGAAGAAACGCGGCACTTATCTTGCCGAGATTTTTTTCACGCCCAATTTTTCATGCTAAATTGAAAGCACTGTAGTTTCCCGATATGCCTGTGGCCTCAGCTATTTCGCGCACTTTGATTCGTCGATCATTCAAAACCATATCGTTGATTTTGTCAATCATTTCGGGGATAGTCACTTCATCTTTTGTGGGTGTATGGCCACGCTTAAACTCATTTACCCAATTGCAAACAGTTGCTAACGCAGGAGCAGATGTGCCATGAACAAAAGTGACAATTTTGTTTACTAACTTAATCACCGATGTGGAAATGGACTTTAGTTTCTTGCTTTCTTGTCATCAACTGCAGTCTGCTATAAAATCCAATCGGCAAAGATGCTGCGGTTTTGATTGTTCATAGACTTCAGTTCTTGGCTCAACTGAACCTTGTAGGGATGTAGACGAAGGTCTTTCGTCATAGTTTGTTGCAAGAACAATTTTAAAATGCCCAACTGCTGTGACTCATGATGAATTGAAGTTTTGGGACTTTCCTTTAGTACTATTGTATTAAATACCAAGGTATCTTTTCCTGTGCAGGTACGTATTGACGTCTCTGCGATTCGGCATTTTGTGGCACTATGTCTATGGATATGTGTCAAATTTTCCAAGTAGTTCCAATAGTTAAATTAATAATATTAAAAGTAGATAATTATAGCGTTTTATAACGTCTATTGTCCATTAGAATCATATACTGTACTAGTTCGTGGCCAATATAAGCAAATGATTACGAAAATAATTTAAATAAAAAAAATAACCATTAGATAGAAGTCCCAAAAAGTAATGAAATCTTTCTAATCATGATTTCTATGGGAAAAGTACTAACTGTATTATATAATGTAAACCTCTTTAATAACAATCGTGACAAAAGTGTCTTCTCTTTATATATATATACATACATACATATATGCAATTCGATTTTATAAAAACTTTAATGTCTTATATTTCCCAATGGTCTTTTCTAAGCTCACTTACATTACTATATGAGCCAAACGCGTTAACATTTCTTTCTTGACGTGTGTCTATATGTATTTTTGTTTTGCGTCATTAGCCTTAGAATAATAAGTGCATATCCTGTACGCTTTGTTTTTCCTATATTACGACATTCAGTGGCAGGATGTTTATTAGGCGTGTAATTATGTATGTGCTGATGGATACTGTATTATACTTATCTTCGGGCGATTATACGTACGTGATAATATTTACGGATGCTTAACATATATAGATATACATAGTATACATGTATCAACCGGATATTGCGATTGAATAGAATCTTCTTTATATTCTACTTGTTGCTAGAGTAAAAATTAGTATAAAAATTTTATTAAGCAACTTGATTCTACAATGGCCATGACCTTACATACCTATATATTTCAGTTACTACTAAACTATTATAATTTATAACTAGAGATGATAAAGGCAGGAGAAATTATTCCTTTTTTGCAGCGATTAAACAGACTCGTGTTTTGTCGAATTTCGAGGAAACCAGTAGGCAGCAGGAACCCTTTCTTATGAGACGAATAGACACGAGACTGTCTAGTCGCTGCAAGAAAGTAACGATTTCACCTGCCTTGGTCATCTGTATTTATAACATAACTAAAGAAAGAATAGTTGCCATACACACCACCGGTCATAAATGAGGCCTGCTTCATTGATTGTCTGTTTCTACGTCTATCCTCTATTTGCCAATAATACTCAGGGTCTTATGCATATAAAATAACTGCTAATAATAAATAATGATATCTTATAACCATGATAGTTTAAAACAATAATTGCTTGTAACCTAAGAAGTATTAGTCTGAATTTAGAAACTGTTGGGCCACGTCGTCATTCATGCATTTGTAAGTTCGTTAAATATTCCAAAGCGAAAATTCACATCAACTTGCGATGCTGTAACAATCTTGGATAAAGAAATATTTTCGTTAAGGATAACGGCAAAAATTAAAATTGTCACGTCGAGCAGTTCAAAGAACGAAATAATTTGGTACAATGGCACCCACAAATTGTTTCGTGCCGCCAAGAGCAACCAGCATAGAATTTAAAAGAAACCGACAAATTCAGGCGCGATTTAATGAAAACCATTACAGCCTGGTATTACCACAGAGAATTTTTTTGTGTGTTTATGTTTTTTGGATATATTTATTTTAGTTACCGTGTTGTAGTTTAATTTTTTTTTAGTTCCCTTACATAACTAGCGGCATAATGAGTGTGCTGTGGTAGCGCTTCCAGAACACATTCTCAGCTCAGCTGTTTTAGTTCTCCGAAATATATTTTTAAACGTGTTTATGTCAAAAAATGAATGTATCAATTGAACTTCATAAGAATGTATTGATTGGCACGGAGAAAAATAAACTAAAAATTAATTCTGTATCAATCGTAAAATATAAAGCCGGGAAAGTAAATACCCAGACCCTATATAAACCGGGTACTTAGATGGTTGATGTTGTTGGTAGGTAAATTCACTCACAAATTAGTCTAACAACTGTTAACAAATACAACTTATTGTGTAAGTGCTGATGTAAGAATTATAGAGTAGAATGTTGCAGAAGAGGTGGCTCGCAAGAGATCAGTAACTACATTGCAAGTATTGGGAAGTAGTTGAAAAGCATTTCACAGTATATATTAATTCACTGGTAGAGGCATAGTAAATTGTGATTTCTACTTTTCACGTTCATTAAGTACAGTAGATATCTGCATGGATAATTCGTTCAATTTGTAATATTGTACTTGCAGAGCCTGAGTACCAAGTGACGAAGAACAACGTTTCGTAAAAAGTCCATGCTTAAACTGATATAAAAAGACATATTTACTAGAATTAGATTGCGAGTTCAATTTAAAGGAAAAGATGTGTAAAACCGTTAAGTAGTAAGTTTCTGTAATTTGTAGATGTTATAGAATGTTGAAACACCAAGGAGTTTAAGCAAAAGTTCATCGACAACGGAGCAGGACTACGAACTCAAACTAAGAAATTAGGAAAACGAATTAAATCCATCCTACCCATGTTGACGCACAGATGGAGGAACTATTCGAAGTACTTCAACTACTCTAGCCATGCCAGGAATTTCCTCAGCATTATTTAATTTGATTATTTTTACGTTTTTCTTTTACCCCAAAACTCATTAATAGAGATTTTCAAAGTGTCGAAAAGAGAGTTATATTAAAATTGTATTTATAGATTCGAAATAAAACATTTTTTTTTCTTATAATAAGTGCGTTTGTAATTAATTTATACGAACTACTAATCAGCACCCTGTGACTTAACTATCTTTATCGAACAATTTATACTAACAATAACATTTAAACAATCTTAATTATTTCTTCGGTTATTATTGATTAAACATTTTCTATATAATTTTACATTCTTTTATGAATTAGTACGATGCAATTACTGCGATTAAAATGATCTAATTAATAATTAATGGGAATCGCCGAGGTTTAATTTCATATCTTAATGGGACAAACTGCAAACAAAATGTCTTTTACATATCAAACTTCGCTTTTATATTCTTTTTTACAAACAATTTGATAATGATTACTTTCCATCTCTATAGCTTTTATTGCCATTCATGTAAGATTTCTGTGTTTTTAATACAAACATTTTTACAGTCCCTTCATTCTATAAAGCGCGAGGGCAGCTAATATAGCCAGCTTCTAAATGTGGATATGAAACGGCGTTAATCCCAGTAGCTGCTATGTGACACGTGTGCATCACACCTGTGATGCCGAGACAAGCAAGACACTTGACAATTTGTAGACGATGGGTGAAATCCCAGGAGGTCGCTCATTCGATGCTCTTGAAGGAGGTGTTGTTAAAGGCACCCTGTATCTCCAAGAATGCACAGAGAACTGTTTCTTTTGCCATTAACGACGCCTCTAATCTGCTAGTAACATATCGGATGACCGTCATTGTTGATTTTGCCTTATGGTAGGCATGTTGGCTGGGATAAAGCGGATTTGTTATGAGCGCTTTGTTCCTTAGGTACTGGTCTAGTACGTTTTCCATTCCTCTAAGCAAGAATGAGAAGAGACTGGTAGGTCTGTACTGATCGCCTTCCTCCTTTAGGTATAAATATCACATTAACGTCTCTCTGCAACATTGGTATATAACTGAAGCTGTAGCTAGCTTTGTGTACGTGCTGAAGTGTTGGGAGGATGCTGATTATGTCTTTCTGAAGTAACATTGGGAAGACGCCATCTCCCCCAGGTCATTTGTACGATTTAAATATCATTAAAGCCCATCTTAGTTGTAAAGATTTTACTTGCTAGACTTCGTACTTCCTTTGATGGACGACTTGAGTCCATTTCAAAATGGTAATCTTTGGTAGGTATGATGCAGAATGGTAAGTGAGTTTTTATTAATATCTCTAATGCCTCTCTAGAGTTCTCAACTTTCTAAAGGTGATCCACTTCATTTATATGTCTTTCGGCGAGGACTTTTTGTAGGCGGGCTGCTGTTAGCGTGTTGTCAATGCCTTCGCAAAAGCTTCTCCTAGAACTTGTCTTGGCTTTCCTTATTTCCTTAATTGCAGTGGCTTTGGGATTGCCTGTACAGCTCCCATTGCTGTTCGAGCTTTAAGGTTTTGGCTTTATTAAACAGCCTCCTGGCCTTAGGTTGTATTGCTTCAAGTTCTCTGTTGCACCAAGGTACTTTGTACCTGTGGCTCTTTTGTGTACTGGGGCAGCTTGCATCAAATGCTATTTGTATTAGAGAATGCAACTGGTAGGTCTTCTGTATTCTCTATTCCGGTTGCTTTCTTCCTGGTTATCGTAAGAACACAAATCAGTTATCCTTTGAATTTTTATGGTGGAAGATTGTTGTGTGTCCTCAATTTCAAACGTTACATGATTTGACAGTGAAGCCTCTGGGTAAGACATGCCAATTTGATATGTTTGAACCAAGAAAAGTGGCTAGTGCGACGTGTAGCACATCCCTTCTATTCTTAATAACAAAAATTGGTTCTTTATCTAACATCAATCTTAACAAAGAAGTAATTTCTGAGAAAAATAGGACCAATATGCTTTTCAACATTAAAACCTACATCAAAATTACCAATAATGATGGCCAAGTACATCAAAAACTATGAAATAAGCTTCCTTCGCAAATGTTCACTTTCGGCAACCAATGATTATAAAGTAGAAATTTGCTATGGATCTCTTTTCTTGGTTAATAATAAAAAGACAAAAAAAAAGAAAGGAAAAGGGTAAGTCAGGGAGATGAAAGAACTGCAAATACAACAACCAGCGATGAAAATACGATTATGCTCTAACATAAACAAGTTTTCACTTACTTCAATTAAAGGCACAAGTGGAAATGACTGAAATAAATTAAAATTTACTACAAGTCCTGACAGCCAAAGCAAAGGGATTAAATATCACTTGTACAAAATGCTCGTACTTTAACCTGAAATAAGAATAAAGCTTTTAGGGCACGAAACACTTCATGTTTCCTAATCGGGTGACACCCTTTCCGTAATCAAACAGGTTTTAACAGGGAAACATTCAGACAGGAAGTTTGATGTAAACGAAATGCATTGTGAATGCATATTTAATACTTTTTTCGTTATTCGCCTTTCATTTCACTTTTTGTATGATTTTAAGTAATTTTTAAATTGCCGCAGATTCCTAGGTTCTACATTTACATTTGCAAACAGCGCACTTAATTAAAAATAAACAAACCGCAACCTCTTCTAAGACAAGAAGCATAATAATTAACTTGTTTTTGTATTCAATTACATGCAGCAGTATTTTAAAAAATGCAAATATTTTTCTAGGTCAGTTCTTTGATTTCATCATTTCATTTTGGCGAGCAGATAAGTTCGCCCGTCGCTGTACATTTAACCGCTAGCTTACCTTGAGGAAGTACCAACATTGAATATTTTACTTTAGTTTTGCTAGAAATTCTATTATAATTGCTAGAATTATTGATAGACATCATTAATTATATATTCTGTTTTTTTTTTTATCATAGTAAATAATATTGATGTCAGCGTTTTGGAATTATATTTGTTTAGCGGTAACCAGGGAAAAGGTGTTCTACCTAGTTTCCATCGGTACTTTTTCACATCCGGATATTGGGAAAAGATAGGAAATTACACTACTCTCATAACTGATAAGTGACGTTAATTCATATCCGCGACGAAATTATTTTTCATTTATAAACAACTTTTCTATTCAGCCCGAATAATTAACGCTCTTTATTAATTGTTAATACCTACACACGTGCTGCAAAGTTTATGATTAATGATTTCATTCTTATCAGGCACTCTTTCTTTAAAGTATGGTTTAATGGAAGTTACGTAATCAACGTACGTTTTTATTCTTTCGTATTGGTTGTAAATTTTTATACGTATAAAATTCGCGGTCCCGTGTCTATTTATAGCGATGCGCATTTGTATTTGTTCAGAAATATGTGCACAACTCCAAATTCTGCCATTAGTCTTTGTTTTGTGTTAGGCTGGTCTATAAATAATAATGTTGGTAGTCTACAATATCTTCACAATCTTCCTAAAATCTTTTGAGAGCGGGCCAAGCTCTAGAATTAGATGAAATCCACCCGGAAGCTGTTGATGAAACAGTGAAATCAAATGGGGAATGGATTTTAACGCCGTTAAATCAGGTGTTAAAAGCACAAAGATTTCCGAGAGAATGGGAAATTCCTATAGATCGATTTGCCTCCTAGACACGCTTAGTAAAGTGTGCGAAGCGTTAATAAAACGGAAAGGCGGATGGGCTAAACACCAGTGTAAATTTAGAAGAGCAAAGTCGATGCTACATCCTTTGGAAAAGATCATATCTGAGAAACGGGGAAAAACAAAAGAGACGGATATTAATGTACGTTATCATCATATCTGACTCTCTTACACCGAGAAAAATGGTTGCGTTAATTTAACGCACAAAAATGTGTTACCGTTTTTGCGTTCACCTAACTCAAAATTGATTAAATTAAACTTGACTGTATTTGACTCAGTGCCACTTTTTGTGTTCGCGTTTTGTGTTGGAGCAACATTATTTTATTTTGATTCAACACTAATTTATCCTTAATACTTTCACCTCATATAAAGTAGTGCAGCAGTTTGCTATAAAGCACGAAATATGTTACAGTTTATGTCTACAGAGGCAATCTTTTGCGTCCACATCGGGCCGGTTAGTTTCCAAATTTAATGTGTATATATTTAAGGCATACTACAAATTAGTTATTTGAACATTAGAGTGCCTCTAAATTTAGTACGTGTAGTGACGCAACACTAAACGTGAACATAATTTTACGTATTGAATCAACACGCCAGTTGGGTTGTTTATATATACCACTAAAAATGTGTTGAGCCAACGCATTTTGCGTTCATAGAGCTTTTTTCTGAGTGTAGAGAAAGATATATCCAAGAGAGAAAAAAGTGTAGTAAAAACGGGAGTACCACAAAGCTCCATTCTGGTTCCACACTATGGAACGTCCTCAACAACGTGTTCGATATGGAGCTACTGGGGCCAGCGAAAACTATTGATTTCGCACCGAGAGAAATTGTTGCGTTAATTCAACGCAAAAAAATGTGTTACCGATTTTGCAAAATTCGATAAAATCAACACTTCATTGTATTTGATTCAATGCTACTTTTTGTGTTGGCGTTTTGCGTTGGAGCAACACAATATTTTGATCCAAGACTAATTTATCGTTAGTATTATATTATTTCCACCAAATATACGTGATTACATAGCACGAAACATGCTATAGTTTGTGTCTACAGATGTAAGCGAAAAACAATATTTCGCGTCCCAGGTCAGTTTCAGAATTTAATATGTACTATTTAAAACATATTACACATACATTAGAGTGGCTTTAAATCTAGTGATGTTCTAGCATAAAACAATGTTGACGCAACACTAAATGTCAATATAATTTTATGTATTGAATCAACACGCCAGTTGCGTTATTTGTATACATCACTAAAAGGGTGTTGAGCCGTTCAGTGCGCGGATATCTTGAGTTTTTGAAGGGGTAGAGGTGTTTAAAATAAAAACGCAGACTTCCACGGCCAGAGTCAGTTGAAACTAAACGGGGAGGTTACCGCCTCAAAAACCCAAACCTTTTCTAAATTACGCCATAAAATTGCTAAACTTCCAACCAATAGGTCCCACCCATCGCCGGCATAAAAGCGTGCTACTCTCCTCGTTCTACGCAGTTGGTTTTCGCCTCTAGTATGGTTCACATGCTGAGTTACCGTGTACCTCTGGCGTTACACGTTTACACGGGTTTACACGTTGAGTTACCGTGTACCTCTGGCGTTACACGTTTACACGGGTTTACACGTTGAGTTACCGTGTACCTCTGGCGTTACACGTTTACACGTTGAGTTACCGTGCTAACTGTTGCCTACCACTCTACTGAAGAACCTACATACGGTTGTGGGCGAAACGTCGAGTTTTTACTTTAACCAAAACGACATGACACGGTTCAAACCCGGAACACGTTTAGTTTCAACTGACTCTGGCTGTGGGAGCCTACGTTTTTATTTTAACAAGAGAAATAAATAAAACATTATAAAGAAGGGGAACATAACTATAAACTAGTAATGTTCTTCGTGGATAGCAGTAGCTAATGTGAGAAGATAAAAAAAGAGACGTCTAATGTTTCGACAACATTTATGTTATCTTCCTCAGATATGTATGAATGTTTAGTTGAAGATACATGAAAATAATATTCGTGTGTAATTTTTTTTTCTAATTGAGAATGGATTTAATTGTCAATTGTAAAAAAATAATTCAATTACTCACCTAGTCCGATCGGTAAACATTTTTTCTCGGTTAAAAATTTTTTACTTGTTAATCAATTAATGTCAAAAAGAAAAATGATTACCGAAAAATATATAAATAGACTTATTTATATATTTTTTCAAACCTGGTTCTTTTTGAAAAATTTGTAATACAGTGACATAGCCAGTTGCTTCTCTGATGTAGACCATCACACTCGGAGAATTAAAGCATTGCATATGCACAAATATCTTTGCTGGATCACTTTTACCTGCGAGTACGCTTCGCACGGTTGAATTTGCTACACTTTTCGTTCTTGATATTTTATACTTTTGCAAATACAAAGCTTTACATTTCCTCGACAACTTCTTAATGGTGTCGGATAACTTCTTATTTCTTAATTTCACCATTTCGGTGTTTGATGATGGTACGCTCACTCACTTTTGAGATACTACTACAGTTGCTGCCGGATGATGGTACTTTTGGTCATTTACATTTCAAATTTTCCTGTTGTTTTAAAGCATTGGAATCGCTAAGTTTCCTTTTCCTTTGGTAGGTTTTTAGTAATGTGTTGGACGTATTACTGTGTGGAAGGAAGAGTATCTAGATTTTCTTCTGCTGCTATAATATTTAACAGAAATAAATGTTTATTTAATTTTACTTTGTTGCTACAGTAGAATCCCGATTAATCAAAATTTCGATGTAAATCGATTTTTAATATAAAGTGGATACAGACGGAAGTAGACAGTATTCAATCTATGTTTTTAATAATTTTACACTGCCGATTATAGCGGAAGTAGCTGTCAACGTTGTGATTTTAAATAGAACATCCTACATTTTTGAATCTGTAATTTAATTTTGATACGACAACTATGTTGCTATTTCTAACCATATTTGAAATATTTGATTTTTTTGAAAATTTTTTACAGATGGACAAGTGTAACCTTTTATAACTGTGAAGGTGTAACGTGAATTGAAATTTTGCAGAACTATTGACATGTAATATTACTGCCCAAATGGATAAAGTGATATGAGGAGCATGCAATTCATTTGCTGCTAGGTAACTACAAAAACAGAAACTGTCACCAAACAGCTAAACGAATAATAAAGAATTTAAAAAACGGATACGTCAAGGCAAAAAAGCATGAACTTATATCGTTGATGGCAAAAAAGACGGGTTCATCAATGCTGGATTGTTTTGTAATGATTATGT
Organism: Oryctes borbonicus; assembly: GCA_902654985.2. Classification (NCBI taxonomy): domain Eukaryota; kingdom Metazoa; phylum Arthropoda; class Insecta; order Coleoptera; family Scarabaeidae; genus Oryctes; species Oryctes borbonicus. The sequence goes on along the minus strand of LR736863.1, from coordinate 9,111,453 downwards.
CTAACTTAGATATAGGTATACAAAGTTGGATGACATTTTAAAGTAAATTGTGCTACAATACACATTTTCTGAAATATCTTGAACAGTATCAATTTCAGATGCGACATTTTTGTTGTATTTTTTTTAAGAGAAATTCGACAGGGAAGACAGGGAAAAATAGATGTGTTTAAAAAATTTAATTTTTACATTTGAAAGTTTAATCGTAATTATCGGACACCTGTATGATATTTTCGAAAAATTTATTTGGATTATAATACTACCAGCGGCGGTGGGTGAACAAAAAAGAAAGGCCACGTACAGTGATTCGACTCGCTCGTGTATTGCCGTTGCATAGTACAATGTGCACAGTATGCAAGGAAAATACACGAGCGAGTCGAATCACTGTTAGCGACCTCCCATTTATGTCATCACCCACCGTCGCTGAATACTAACCTATATTGACAACAAGTTCTCCAAAATTTCAATTCTCCGAATTACACACTTACAGCTATGAAAGTTCACATGCACTCGTCCATCTATCAAAACTTTTCAAAAAATGCAAATAATTGAAATATGTTAAGAAATAGTTGTATGAAGCAAACCCTATATATTGTATACCGTTGCATATAACGATCGATGCAGTTCTCGGTGAGACCTGTATATATAATGCTTAGGTACTAATTAGTAGAGATAACCCAGGCAGGTGAAATTATTATTTTTTTGCAGGGACTAGATAGACTCGTGTCTATTCGTCTCGTAAGAAAGGGATCGTGTTGCCTGCTGGTTTCCCCGATATTTTGCCCGATCGATGCTACCACTACGCTAGCTTAAAAGAGACTGAACGAGCTCGGTTTTATGGGATTCGAGAATCTCGGTTCCAATTCAGCTTGATGTGCTATCTACTTATACCGTTGCGTCTCTTTACAATTCCTTCGCTCAAGGGTCTTAAGTCTATTTGTGCAACTTTCATTAAAAATGTTTATTAGAATGGATCAACAGCAAATTCACCGTCAAATAATTTATCGCCAACGATTGAGCCTTACGTCTATTGAACTTGTCCAGCTATTCGGAACTTTCTTCAGTTATTTGTTGATAATGATGTAGGAACGTGTCTTTTGTTGTAGAAACCATATAAAGAGAGCAGCTTCAGTATTTAGATTTTAACACGACTGTTCCTTTACTCAGGACCGCTAATTGTAGGTGAGACATAGGCAATAATGTCATTCTTTTTCCGTACGATTAAGCAATTCCTTTCACCTTTATCGTACCTTTACGTTTTCAGTTTTTCATGACTGAATTAAAGGTAATGCACATGGCATCTGTCAAAACATGATTTAATTTCATAGAAAGTTAAATCGGGGTTTGATAGAACCAACCAAAAAAATATTTTGCCGAAATTTCTATGACTTTAAGTATATAATTTATTTTACTGTTCGGATTGTCGAAATTTTGATCGGATTAATGAAATGAGAATTTTAATTGAAACTTATTATTCGCATAGCCGTATGTTCAGTTTGCACTGTATTGAGAAGGTCAGAAAAAAATATATTCGAGGGATATATTGTTTAACATTAAACAATACTATAAATACTAATAATCATTCAATTCAGGCTGTTACCTTATTTTGCACGTTTTTATTTTGACTTTCGACTTCGTATTCCTTCTTAAACATTCTGTAGATTTATAAAACTATACAAAAACCGAATAAAATACAACCTGATTAAAACGCTTTTTCTGTTTTGGGGGACCAGTTTTTAGAATGACGCCACACATTTTAAAACCTAATTTATTTCTTGTATACTATTTTTTTTTTAATATTTTGTATTCATAAACGTTTGGAGAAATATCAATTGTGTACATAAATTGCCGCTCAGAATCGCTCAGATTCTTAAAAAATTAAAAAAGTGTTAATTTCAAATTAGGAACATAAATTTATTAACACAGACAATAAAGCCTACCAATGCGTATTCAAATTTTTATTTCTATTATCTATTTCTATTGTATAATAGCAAATATCTCAAAAATATTCTTTTAAATCGATTTCATAATTTCAAGTAGGGGTAAGAATCCAGTTCACTAATTGATTCTGTTAGAAGTTACAAAATTAGTAGTGGTGAGCAGATACGTTTGGTCGTTACTGTACAATTAACCGCTACTTTAGATATAAGAATCGTCAATATTGAATAATTTCCGTATTTTACTTTTATGGTAATGAAAAATATAGAAAATTGCTTTATCTTGGTAGCTGATAACTCAAAGCTACGTGCAAATATACAAAACGGTATATTCCGATTTTACGGGAAATTATAACTGACGTCAATTAATCTCGACAACTACGATAAAAATGCATTCAGAAATATAAAAGTACAGAGTACATATTGATTTAGATTAGGAACATAAATTTATTGCCATAGGAAACAGAAAATATTAATATGCAGAGAAACATTCGATTATACAACAGTGTTATTTTTAAAAATAAAATTGCTTTACCGTCATGAATGTTACGTGAGAGGAAGTAACGGCTACTCGTAACTTGTAAACCTCTTGATGACGCTTAGTTTGGATCCAAAAAACACTGCCGAACAGGCATAAAGATAAAAAGCTGATTCATTATTTGGTTTGCTAAAGTTTCGACTGTGTACAAAATCTTCACAAGGGCGAACAAAATTAAATTATTATTAAGTCAACAATGTAAAATACTTTAACGTTAGTTCTAGAGCATATTGGTACACTCTGGAACATTGTAATCGTTATTGTGCACTTTTGTACGTCACAGAGCCTTTTCTTTTCTACCACCTTACGATGATGTATTTTAAAGTGTTGACCTGATAATTCAATGTTCGCCCTGATGAAGACTTTATACAAATAATGATAGCAAGGACTGTGGCGTAGTATGGTAAACAACACATCAGTATCGGCAACCTCCGCACTACACATATTTAATTAATTAATCTGGGACGGCCGTTTCAAGGATATGTTACAAGGATACATTCTCAACTGGTGATCGGTCATTCGGTCTAAAGCTACATACATTCTATAATGTACTGTAATGTTACAAATAAACAACTACGAGGTTAGCTGTCACCAGTACCACATTCACATCTCTTCTTGGCATTTCACATTGTCCACCTATCGAGAATAAGGGTCCATCTATTGGTAAAAAGCCTGATTCCTACAAGAAGATTCTTGTTTTTAGGGGCGTAGAAATAATAATAATAATATGAGTTCAACCAACAACAATTGTGGGAAACTACTCTTCCGTGTCATCTCTCTCTTAATGTCAGGTCTTTCTACTGCATGTTCCAGGGTGAACGTTAGTCGCATAAAAGTTATTATCGTCAATTAAAAGTCTTTCGGTCCGTTTCGTCAAAATTCTCAGTGTCATTTAACATTGTAGTGTTGTGCGTGGTCAAGGACGTCATCTAGAAGCACATAAACATGGGGTTTATGTAGCGAAAGTTTCGAAAATTTAAGGTCGGTAGTTATTTTCGTTTGTACATCTTAACAGTTTCATTTAATTAATCAAAAACTCCCGAATTCACGACCCTAATTTCTGTTGATTTTGAAAAATTTCTTAAATTTGACCCCACAAAAACATTACAGTATATACATTCTATAATGTATGTAGTATTAGAAATCGTGGGCTTTGTCCTTAACCTCGCGCACGTATCTCCGCAAGTTGCATGCTATAAAATATTTAATTGGATTCATTGTTGGTAATACATCCTTTGTTTGAGTTACAGGTGTGTTTAAAACAAATATATTAGATTCATAGTTGTTGAATCCACTAAAGCTCTTTCAATAAAGGTAGTAGCGGAAGTTTGGGTATTATGGAGTACTACTTAATTTTTTAGATATCAACAATAAAAAATATATGGATCTGAAATTTGTATTTATATATAATTGGAATTTTTACAACAACAATAAAAAGTGTATGCGATTTAAACGTAAACACCATAAAAAGAAAGAATATCTTTTGAAAGGTAATATGAAATAGTCGGTTAATATGTTCCTTTCTACTAACAAAATGAAGCAGATATTTTGGATCTTTTCAAGTGTCTCATCTTATTTTAATGAACACCAATTATTGTCTTTGTGATTTGGTTTTCGTCCCATAGCTTCTTTTTCTGACCTGAATCTGCTTTTTTCCTGGACATATCTAAAAATAAACAGAGAGACATTAGGTCTTTTGTATTTATTTGTTTAATTTCTATTTAATATCTATTTCCAGTAAAAGATCTTTATTCATATTGTCCTACCTCCGTTTTGGAAAACAAAAAGCGCTCGTAACCTTACTTGATGTCAAGTCAGGCATACAAACAATGGGATAGTGTTATTGATCCTTATTTTTTATCTTGTACCCCAAGAAAATGGTTTATAATTAGAGCGCAACAAGTCGATTGCCTAGCAGTAGCGTCACTGCGCTAAGTTGACTGAAATAAACGTGTGCGTCATTTAGAACAAAAAGCAATAGGAGAACGTATGAAAACGTAAACATAATATAGTAACAACTTACCGGATATGCTATGAAAAAAAAAGCCTTCAACATCTGTATCATAGCGTACGTTCCTACAGCGGTCTCTTTGAGACCCGTCCGTTAAGGCTTATATGAGGAAAAAGATTGTTCTACATCGAAAGATGTAATATTCGCGTACTTAAAGTGGTCTTTGAATTTGTATAACGGTAATACTATTGTTGAAAAAATGGCGTAATCTACAAAAATCGACATTTTTAATGCTTTCCTTTCAACTCCAACACTTACCAACTTCGCACTGCGATATGTGTTACACATAGCATACAGCATAGAAGGTCAGGAAGTGCCGACATGTAACGAAGCAGCTCTGTATCCTCCTAACTTCTCGCGGTTAAACACCGCTGGAAGGCAAACAAGAATGTTGAGCTCTAAGTGTCAGTCAATCTCAAGTGTAATTTAAAAATTGCCACCACCACTGAAAGAATGTAGATCGTTTTTTCGTTTGGAATTTGTCCCCTTCCAAATAAAAGATCCGTATCAGAAAATTAATCGCTCTATTTACAATTTCGCTCTAAACATGTATCAATAGACCTCTGTGTTGATCAAGCAAGGTATTGTACATTTTAAATTTGTTATGTGAGAAGGCCCGTGTATACCCGACTACTCCACAATCCTTGAACTTCCTTTATAAAGATTTTTCTCTTGACCTAACTTTGTAGTGGGGTGATTGGAGAAATTTTCAATTTAATTTGAAATTTCGTTATTATACTTACAGAATTTGAGTAACCTAGTGTTATTTAATTCCTTTTTCTTGGAAAGATCCACTAAAATCACTTCCAGGAAATAATGAAAGTCATAACTTATTTTCAAGAACTTGTTTGTAGGAGCTATTTCTGTTAAAACACATAAAATCATGCAATACATCATTTACATTAAAATTAAGTCATAAAAAAAAAAAACAGACAGCAAAATGTATTTTAAAGAATTTGGGTTTCCAGGTTGAAACCATGTCTTAATGCCGACGTTTTTCTCTCAATTGTATGGAGCTTCTTCTGGGCTACTGCATATTGCGTCGCTGCTGTGCATTCTTCGTACAGCAGCGACGCAACACACAACGACCGCGGAAGTCTACAACAGCAAAAAGTATTTCTGACAAAAAGACAAAAGTATTAAAAGTAAGTGTTGTAGTGTTGTAATTTGCAACGTCGAGCTCTGGATCACGCATAGTGTCCTTTTGTTCAACATCAAAATCTCTGGCGGTTTTTAGTTCTTTTTCAGTACTTGAATCATTATTAATCTCCTACGATCTAGACAGCGAGGGAGTTCGGAGAATATATTAAGTCCAATCAACAATAGTAGTGGTGAAACGGATAAATGACTTGACCTCTATTAACACTAAACAGAACGCGTTGATTTTGCAGTTGATTTTCGTCTCTGGCATGCTTCACATACCGTGATCAACTACTTCCCGCTCAATTTGTTTCGCCTCTGTCGTGGTTTACACGTTGAGTTACCGCGTTAACTGTTGCCTACCACCTTTTCCTTTCATGAAGAAACCCCATATGCTTGTGGGCGAAACGTCGAGTTTTCGCTTAACAAAAAACGGTACGACACAATCCAAACCAGGAACACGTTTAGTTTTAATTCACTCTGGCCGTGAGGCCTACGCTCTTATTTCAACTTGACTTCTGTCTTCTAAACTATAAACATAGTGTACCGCAATAAGAACATAGCGTTTATGTGTGTTGCAACGCCCCAATTTCAAATTAGTATCTTGTTTCAAATGTGAATATTACTCGTTAAATTTCATTTATTGTTATCTGTTTCAATTTAAATTGCCGAAGGAGTGTTCTAGAAACCTTCCCAAATTCCACAAACTCTACATTCAATTAATAATTCATTTTCAAGTTTTTCTCTTGTATAAAATATTATAAAACAATTCTAAAGCAACTTGACAACAATCTTAAAATAAAGAAAACCACCACACCCAAGTAGGATTAACAACTGCAAGCCAGTTTATCAAAGTTTGCACGTTAATACTTGACAATATAGGAGTCTTATAATTTTCTCAAATTCTCCATCGAAAATACTTTAATGTATTGAATTCATAGTTGTTGAATTCATTCAAACCCTTCCAACGAAAGTACAGCATGAAGAATTTTCTCTTGACCAAGTTGCTGTGAATGGAGGTATATACATGAAACTGCAACAGCATTAAATCACAAGGGGAGAACGTATTAAAAATTTACTAAAAACAGATTGCTAGGCTCATACTATGAGTTTTTTTAATGTTTCGTTTGTACTTATGCATTCGATGTGTTGAGTGATCTTTGATGTTACAGTTTAAAATCTGACTTTTTTGTTGTCAACTAATGGTGAATCAAATCTTTAAACCTAAAACGATGATAACGATGGTAACGCCACTGTTAAATTGAGGTCGAACGGTCGGTCAATGCTATATTGACCTCAAATCAATTACAATAGCTAATACATTTATGGAAAAGTGTTTAATATTATCAAATGTTATCAGCGAATTGTAAAATTAAATTAATTTCATATAATTGAGTAATTTTATTTATAATTATATACAGGGTGTTCCGTCGATAACTGCAACTACTATCACATAAAATTATCAACTTATTTTAATTCCGAAATTATGAAATTAAATATAAAATACATCCCATATTCTGCGTCCCGTCAATTCAATTACATTTCCAGTGTTACCAGAAGTAATGTAAACTTATTTATTTTAAATAAAATCTTATATGTATTTACGGATTTGGAGAGGTGAATCCAACGATACCACAGTATATGTTGCACTATATTTTTAAAAATGTTACGATATGCAATAATAAAGGTTTTGGTAAACTGCTTTTGTTGTTGTTGGTAGCGTAATAGCGCCAAATTTTCTCTTGAGAGGCCAGGTTAGCCCAAAGAGCTCGCAGCTAGTTAGCATAATTATAGCAAATGCTGCAAGTGTACATCATTCTTGATGTGTTATGTTATACTGCATTTTGTATATTTTAGTTTTTTGTTATCGATATTATTTGTTCTTAGTTTACCTGTTTTTAATCGTTACAGGTTGTTTTAAATATATTGGTTTTTTATAAACAATATGTCGTCTGTCTTTCAGACCTTGCATGTTGTTAGTGTTAGGATGGCTTCGTTATACACCATACAAAATTTCTAGGTCAATACTATATAAATCTCGTAACCACTGTCGACTTACTTGCCGTGGTTGCACATCAGTTTAATAATTTAAATCTTATCCGCTGAATATTAAAATTACTTGAGGTGTATCTTACATGGTTCATACGTAGGTTATTGTAAAATCAAGAACATAAAAACTGAAAAATGAGTGTCTATGAAAAACTAACAAATCTAACAAACCTTTCACAATTGATTAATTGCAATAAAGTTCGATAAAGAAGAGAAAATAAAGAACAGAAATCGACCTATGTTGTCCAAAAACGCTAGCTTGTGTCGTAACAGTTAGTGTTGGAGTGAAGGAGGGTATAACGGATCTAACTTTCCTACAACATTTTAACACGTTTGTTCCTTTCTGTTATAGCACAAGTTTATTTTATACATTATCACATCTTGCAATTCTACATAAAAATTCAAGTTGGGTATATTTCTCACAAATACAGCAGTATTTTGAATGAAGAATTACTTGTCGCGTTCTATAAAACGGTAAACTTCAGTTCAGTAAGTATTTAAAATATCTTTCGTACCTCCAGGCAGTCTTTACATCTTTAAACTGGAATTTCTATCTAGCTCTTTAAATATAATTTTACTAAGGTAGTCCGAAAACATTGCAGCCTAACACAGAAACAATCGCATTTTTGAAAGAGTCTATTTTATTTCTTAACATAGTCTTGTAAGTCTACACACTTTTCTCAGCTATGTTCCTTCTCTTTAATCCGTCCTAATAGGAGTTGGCATTATTGACCTTAGAAAACAGAAAAAAGTCGCTGGGGACCAGATTTTTTGGTCTATCAGTTCCCTAATTCGTGAATTTTTGTTATGACTACTACTGAAGTGAGAGACTATGCATTATCTTAATGAAACAAAGCTTTCTTTTTCTTCGAATGTGGCGTTTTCTGCAATTTCGGTCTCCAGTTTGTCAAGTAGTGATGCGTAGTGTACCTTCTGCATTATTTTTCCTTTTTCAAGATAGTATATTAACACAACTCCATGGCTATTCCAAAAACCAGTCATCATCACTTTCCCAGCTGATGGAGTAATCCTCCTCTTTTTCGGAGTCAATTCATCCTGTTTCAACTATGCGTCGGCCTGAGGAGTACACCGATGTATCCAAGTTTCATCTACAGTTATTCGAGGCCAAAACCTCGACTTATTCCACTTAAACTGCTTCAACAGGGATTTGGAAATGTTCATTCGAATGTGTTTTTGTTTTTGATTAAGCAAGCGCGTCATCCAACACGCGGTTAGCTATTCCATGCCCACAACTTTAGTTCAGATATGTCAAGCACGTTCTTTCGATATGCTCATAGCCCCTGCTATCTCTCTAACCTTCCATAGTCGCCTAGCATCATTTGATGAATTCTTGCTATTGTTATCAGTAGTGGTTGCAATTATAAGAATTTAATAATAATATTCGATTTTTGCCAGTTTTACAGAAGCACTAACATCGGCCGACACAAACGACTGAAAGAACAAGCGTCTAACTGAAATATTCAAAGGTCAGTGCATGCGCAATATATTACGAGTAACGCTAGCTTCATGTTGAGGTTTAAGTTTTTATACTACCCTTGTATGTGTTCCTCGTGTGTTTCTTAACAAACTCTTTCAAAGTTTTTATAATTACCCGTATCAAATATTTTTGTATATAGCAAACAGAAAATGTACAGCACGTAATCGGTTTTTGACAATACTTCATATTTATATTTTACATAAGTAAGCCAAATTAATTTATGGATAAGGTTGGAATGCGATCTTTCATATGCTTAAAAAACGAAATAGAGTGTTAAGTAATAAACAGGAAGAGTTTTAGACTACTTTCAAGGTTACTCGTGTCGCTTAACTTCAGGTTCAAGATGTCGTCCGCGGTTTAGTTCGTGGCATAATTCGCGGCTTAGTTCACGGCATAATTCGCGATTTAATTCACGGCATAGTACGCGGTTGATGACGTAGCCTTACCTAATAATTTTGTACATTCTTTTTTTTTGGAACTGATGATGGTGTGGCCTAATGACATATATTAATTATTGGATTCCTGTAGGCAATATTAGAAATTGGGGATTATATTTAATTACATGTTTAGACATGTTTATTTAGGCCATTCACTGGAACTGATGAAGTAGTGACCTAATGACACATATTAATGATTGCGTTCTTGAAAATCCCAAATGAATGATTCTAGGAACAGTTCACACTAGCGCGAGGCAGGGATATAAAAACAGGCTGTGGTCATTTCAATGCTCTTATTCATTATTCTGTCTACTTGTGGTAGTAGTGTTATTTCCTCAACTGCCTCAACAAGCCGAAGAAGTATGAAAAAAGTTGAAGTCTGTATTCCTAAAAATGGAGGATCAACCAACATCGCAAATCTTACTGCCCAAGATATTATATATATTGGAAGGCGTTCGCTTTTATTTTGCTAATTATCCAGAATGATTGATTACCCCACAGTGGTTGATCTGGAAGATGGGCTACCGCCATCAATAAGAAGCTGCATATCCTTCTGTATTGTCCTTCGGGTGTCACTATCGTATGTCTTCTATAACTCTTCGTCTGTTAGCATCTTAGTGCCATTACTTTCTGAAGCCATTCTAGAAGTAGAAGTTCGCGTCGCTAATCATCATTAAATATTACAATTTAAAACAATGAAAGTTTCCAAATTTAAGTAATATCAGTCAATATAAAAAATCATAAATGTAAAATTAATATTAACTTAAATTATTCACATATAAAGAAAGTGTAAAATAAATACTAATTCTAATCAGCTGAATATGAAAACTAAATAAATTATAAAAACTAAAAGAAAATACTTACAAATAATATGATGCGAATACGGTTGAATACAGGGAGGCAGACAGAACCTGTTTTTATATCCCTGTCTGATACTCAATTTTCAGGTTTAGGTCACTACGTCATCAGTTCGAAGATATGTTTCTCTTTGAATGACCTAAATAAACATGTTTAAACATATCAGTAAATATAATCCCCAATTTCTAACATGCAATAATAATTAGTACTGTCATTAGGCCATTAGTTTCAAGAAAAAAGAATGTACAAAATTATTAGGTAAGGCTACTACGTCATCAACGGCGAACTATCCCGTGAATTAAGCCGCGAATTATGCCAGGAATTAAACGGCGGATGCCATTTTTAAATGGTAAGCTGCCATTTTGAAACATGAGGCCGCCATTTTGAACATAGAGTTAGTGGACACGAGTGACCTTGAAAGTGGTCTAGAGCTTTTTTTGTTTATCTACTATCATTAGTTCTATTTTACGGTTTGGCCAGAATAACTAAATAATAAATATTTAAATAAAAAAGTAAGTCTTCGAGCAAACTAAAACCTGCTCGTAGTTAGATATGTAGGGAACCTTAGGGAAAGCTATCCTATTTATTAATGTACAATTCAAATATGTCAAAGGATTGAGGATTTATTTTGAAAATGCGTGACTTTTGTGAATAAGCGCTCAGCAAAACTTATACAAAATTCCGAAAGCGGGAGCAATTATGGCATCTTCTATCTGAGAGGCATTTAAGGGTAACTATTTAAGCGGAACGTCGTAGGTATTATTATATTTTCGAATTCTATGTGTAAGGTTTATGAGTTATTTGGAGTTCTGGAAAAAACTAAGTGTGTCGGAAGCTAAGGACGTGTCGAAATATTTTAGAAGCGCCATTCATGCTCTGCCAAATATCCATACTTCACAAATTCCTATTTTTCCAGATATCGCGAATTACAGTTTCTAGCGAGGTATCCTGTAGAAATGCATGCATTAATTTGTGTGGTTGAGGAATAGAGTGTTTTTATGATTCTTAAAGAAACGAAATTGAATAATTTAAACGCATGTGACGAGTTAGAGATAGTAAAACATCTTAGTTTCGATTACAGTTATGAAAATCATATTTTTTGGGATTAACTTGAATAATTATGGAATTGTTGAAAAACTAGCCGAATCTGAAAGTGCTTTAAAAGCCGACACTTGTTCTGTTAGGAAAGCATGATTTAATTTACTTCTGGAAGATCTTAGCACAATTTGGAGTAACTAGCATTCGTAAGCATAATCTCGATTTAAGCAAAAGAGCTTTGATTACTTAAACGGCATAAATCATTTCATTACTCACTAATTGGAAACTTTTTGTTTAAAAGTCCAATTGTAAGAAAAATCAAACACAAATATAGCATATTTAAATTTTCAGCTTTATTAGATTTAGAAGAGGATTACATAAGCAAAAATATTTGCTGAAAACTACAGGAATGTTGTTCGCATTTGTTGACCTTTACAATTAGCATAAAATACGAAGATTCCTACTCTTAACAGCTTTCTAGTATATCGTCATTTGATAGTATTATTGATTATTGATATTATTTATCTATGTTGATAATCTTTAAATTCTACCCATTTACTCTTCAAGAAGTTACGTTATATTCGGAGGATGATTGGTGTCAGAAAGCGGTATATTTTGTACGTATGTAATAAACAAATACATACATATATAAGAACGACACTGCACCCAGTAGAATCCGTATACCAACTTTCATTCCGCCTCTAGTACTGAATGAGAATCGCATAATCACACGCTTGCGTGACTTGTTGCAGACGTCACTTTTTAAAGTTTACACAGTAGAGGCTCACTATGACGGCGGTATAAGTTATTAGTTGAAAACAATAGGTGTTCGGAAACGCGTCTATATTACGTGAAAACGCTGTGAAAGATTTGGTAGTTAAGTGTTAGGTGTTTTGCAGTAAGGATTATCTCTGAATCATGATTTTAAATCGCACAGAAATCATGCTGTTTTAAAAAATTCCAAAATTATCCGCGCAGTTAGTTTGTAACCATATAGCTCTGCCGCAAATTGTCATGACTGAAACGGAAGACTTTGCGACTGTAAAGATTACGGAAGAAAAATTAGGCGACCAAAAGAAAACTCGCTTCAATTCACCTGAAATAACTTGTTCGCTCTCTCCTTGTGTCTATGATGCTTATGGGAATTGTAAACCAGGAGACCGGTCACCGTCTCCCGAACCTGATTCTTTAAATGCATCACCTAGCTTTGGAAGAAGATCATTAGGTTCTCTTAGAAGAAGTATTTCCCCATTTCACCGTAGCAGAAGAAGACATTCTAATGCATCGCCAAATGGTTATGATCAGTATTCAAAAAGCTTGCTGGAGGTTCCAATGATTTTGGACTATGGGTATGCATCTAGTGATGATTTGAGCTCCGAATGGGATTCAGATGCAAACGAATTGCAGCAAATAACTCGGTCAAAGGTTAGAATTTTAAATATACACGTCCATATCAATTTACGTATATAAATATATAAAAAAATTGATGATAGAATTTGAACTTTGAGTCATAATAACGATAACTGATATTTTGGTTGTAGATTTTATTTTTGATTTATCGTTTAGTACAGTACATACGGTTTGTATTAAAAGCCATGAATATCGAATATCAAATAGGTAGATTTTACGAGAAGCGCAGCAATACTGAACTGAAGAGTTCAGTATTGCTGCTGAAGATGATAGTTTAGCTATCGAAACGTGCGTACAGTTTCAGTGAAGTATTTGTGGTAAGGAATAATAGTGAAATGTTTCAATATCTAATAAAATCACAAACATTACTTTGTCTACGAATAATTTATACTTCCAGCCAATTCATACATAGAATTTTGTTCGAATTATGCACAGTAATTGATACAAGCGTACTAAGTATATTTTCAACGTCTGGTTGCAAACTTAGGTACCTTATTACTTTTACATCTTGAAATAAGCAGACCAGGACTAGACGACCACGGAAAACGCAGTACGAAAAATATAGTTTTTTATCTAATGTGGGATTGTTTGCGTTCGTCACGCCAAGTAAACGCTGATCTGCTACAACACATCAGTCGGATCCAAAAATGCTGCAATTTGCCGAGTCATTTGTTCCCGGTCGTCATAACAAGATTGTCTTTTGCTTATTTCGCCGAATATATGACGAAATATTCTTACTGCTGCATATAATAAAATTGTTTCTATACAAGCCTTTCTTGGACTAAATGATAAAGTCTTCAATAGCAACGTGCACAATATATTTCATCACTATAAAACCATAAACGCCGATCGGTTCTTGCACGAATAATTTAACAAGACTCGAGCCATGTGTTTTAATTTTTTTTGCAATGCTTTTTATAATCTTTAAATATTTCATTTATGGTACATTTTCGTAACCCATTTTGTATATTGTTTGATCGCTGTTCTAATCTTCAATTCCTAAATAACTTTGTCGATCTCATTTGCTCAGAATTTCCTTTTAACAACTCAAGTTCTTTTATATTGAGGTATTTTCCACTCTTTTTCCTATTGAACCGAATAAGGATCCATTTTTCTGATTTCGAACAACACACTTTTGGCGAGATACAAATTTTCGCAGGTTACAGAAATATCGGCAAATCGTCTTCCCCTACATATCCCTTAAGAGTTTAGAGATTAAACTCTTAATTAACAATTTTTGTTGTAGTTTGATGTTAATGTTGATATTTTTTTTTTGATTAATTCATTTCGCTTAGTACTCTGTATTTCCAAACATAAATAAATAAACGCGAACTGTAACCTTAATGACACTGAACATTTTGCGTTCACTAAAAACGTTTCCTAGCATTTAATCAAATTACTGTCAATTATTTCTAATGCATAGATTTTTGTTTGAATTACGCAAGGAGTATTTGATACAACCGGATTAAGCATGTTTTCAGCTTAGATACTTTATTATTTCTGGTACTCGAAGTGTATTGAATTATCACTTCATGAAAAATTCTAATACGGTATTTTTGTGTTGAATCCAAATAAATGACGCTGAAGATATGACGAAATATCTTTATTGTTGGGAAATTTAACGTTCTATCGTCTGAAAAGGGATAAAGGTATTTAGAAAAAAAGATATTTGTTCTTTGGCGTAGATTACGTGCTAGGCGGTACCACCTAATGCTTCTCAAATTAAATGTGTTTCGGAAAGTTCCTTGAACAAGTCGGATCCTATTTTTATTTTGACATCTGATTCTGCGATGATGTCAGGGATGTATTTTCAAATGAAACCTAGTGCGTAGACGAAAGATAAATTCCTTTCCTGAGCGATTTAGAGAGAGTTTTCAATTATAGTATATTCGGAAACAGGCGCTGCACAAAATAAAATTATATTTAAGCATGATGTTCAGCAGCTCAGGACATTACTTTTGTTTTCTAGTGGAACAGCCTGTACATTGTTTTTGGATGCCTCTCGTCAATTAGTGTTAACTTGTCAATATTCCTTATATATACATATCTCTCTCTTTGGCTAACTGTACACAATTAATATAATTGCTGTATGTATTTTTCTATATCAAACGTGTCCTTTAGTAAATATGACAAATTTTGTGTTAAAAACACAAGTGCTAAAGTAACCATCATTTTGCTACACACAGTGTCTAGGAAGTTAATAAGCGCGTATAAACAATAAATAACGAATATAAGCAGACAGAGTTCAGCGTATAACGAATGGATTTATTTAAAGTATTGTGCAGTAAGTTTTGTTAGTAGTAAAGTGGGATAGTATTGCGTAACGTTGACATTACACAAAACATTACCCCGAAATTCTAACAAATGTTCAACAAAACAATGGGAATTGCAATACTATTTGTAGGAAGGAAAGCGATGCTCAGTTCGAATGTATGTTGAAATTATATGCACGAATTAAATTTTACTGATTATTTTTAGAAAAACGAAAGTTCATCGTTAAAAAAACAGCGGCATTTCGCAAAAATCTCAAATTATGTCAATTACCTCAAAAATGGGATAGAAAGGAATAGAGAATATTAATGATAGCCGATACGAATTGAAGGGAGACATCTAAAAACGTAGTGGCATATAGGCTATTTCATTTAAAAAGGCAAACTTATATCTGTATGCAGAAACTGAACACCCTGTGTACTTGAATAAAATTTTATGTTAACCAAAAAATAATGCTAAGATAGCTTAGCTTCCTCATGGTATTGATGGAATAATTCACGGCAAACGCAATGAAAGGAGAGAGAAAAAAAATACACTAACACACGGACGTGTTTCTGCCTACCGGGCGTCATCAGCATGGTTTCGAGAGTACTTTTCATATCTCTACCTTCTATCGCTGTTGCCTCGCAGTTAATACCACAACTTTCAAAACGACAAACTCGACATTTCTTGGCGCCCTCTAGTGCCAAAGAAACGCATGCCTGCCGTTCAGGAAGCAGCGACATAAACCGGGTACTGTTCCCCAAACCATCCCTCGAGCAGTTCACATGACTGCTAAACACGAGATGGCGACGCTGGTAGCGCTTTGGGAAACCGCACATGTGAATATTCCGACAGGCTTACTATGATGTATAATAAACAGAACACATCAGGCATGCGTTTCTTTGGCACTAGAGGGCGCCAATAAATGTCGAGTTTGTCGTTTTGAAAGTTGTGGTATTAACTGTGAGGCAACAGCGATATAAGGTAGAGATATGAAAAATACTCTCGAAACCATGCTGATGACGCCGGGTAGGCAGAAACATGTCCGTGTGTTAGTGTATTTTTTCTCTCTCCTTTTATTGCTTTTTGCCGTGAATTATTCCATCAATACTACCACGAGGAAGCTAAGCTATCTTAGCATTATTTTTTGGTTATTGTTTCTAGGGAAATTAAAAAAATTAAAGATTGTTTTGATTGTCAAGCCTATTGTAAGGACATTCCACTTTTATGCGTTTAGCCCATTACTCGCAATTTTCCCATTTTTAGGACGCTCAATGAATTACAGTAACTTGACGAAAAATTAATGTGTATTAGTCTAGTTTTATTATAAATGATAAACGTTTAATTATTTTTATTTTAAAATTTAAATTGCAATGTTATTTATTTATTACTATTTTTTCTTTATTTTCAGAAGAAAACATTTTAGGGAATTTTTCATATATTTTTTTGAGCAGTTTGGTGTTGTAGTAGACAGAAACTTAAAGACCTGCTTTAACTTTTCGCAGATATACCAAAAATAGGGTGTTATTTTTTAATTTTAAAATGTATGTACATACATGTAAATTATATAGAAAATTTCAAATATTTCGTCTCGTTACGGTCGTCAATGGGTTAATGGAATATTGTGTGTATACTTATATGTAGTTTTGACTAATTTATAAATATCTATAGAATTTCATAAGAATAATAATACTCTGTATGTTAAATATTATAACATTTTTTTAAACGTTTATGTGTCTTTTTATATACTTATTTGTACGAATATATTGCAAATAGGTTGGATGTCTACACATATTTATAGTAGCTAGTGATGTAAGTGATGAAGATAAGAGATTTATTACATCCATGAACGAAGGAGATCAAGGTATCGGAGAAATGTGATTTCAATTACTAGCCACAAATAACACAATCCAGCATGATTGTACGCACTCGACATTATATGACGAAGTAATGCTACAAATGATGTTTCCCTGGCGTTTTAATAGTTGAAATGTCTGAGATTAGTGAATTGCAGCTTACCTATTCACCTTATTGTAACATATTTTTAGTAAAAGTAATTCTTGTTTTTGCGTATCATGTGTGACCATCTTTTAAATTAAGTAATTTACATTACATTCTTTGTAGGCCGTTTTCAAAATATAAACAAATATAGGCATACTCAAGCGAGTAAATCTTGTTTGGAGTGGAACTCCCTGTATATTTCTAATGCTTATGTAAAAAAAATGTTTTCTAGTCTTCAGATTGTTTAGGTAGCTAAAATTAACATACGATGGGAAACATATACGTTAATTTTAATAAAGTAATATCGTCGTCTCGTTGGTTCCCCGTGACCTGTGGCACTTGGGGCCAGTTTTTAGACATAATTTGTTAGCATGTCCTTTATTGCTGAGCTCCAAAAATTATCAACGAATCGAATGATACTATTAGCTATTTTTTGTTCAAATTTATGATATAATTTATATATGACAAAGACATGTTAAAGTGAGACAGATGACGCTTTGTGTCAAAATTTGCATTACCGACTGTGAGTGTACTATTTAGTTAAAGTCTCTCCAAATTTCGGAGAAATTCATCAAGTGTTGTTTTGAGAGCTGTTGAAAGTGTGGAAGTTTATATATTTCTGGAATCTTGGAAAAAAAAAAACAATACTGTGTGCAAAAATCAAAGAGATACAGATTAAATACAGTTATAAGGCCTATGCACCTTCAGGTCGTCCCGTTGAAGTGACTAGAGACGATATGATCAATAAAATTCATGATATCATTTTAGTAGACCGACGAGTGAAGATTGAGATTGTCTCAATGGTAAACATCTTAATTGAACGTGTGCAACACATCCTTCACGAGAAGTGGAGTATTAGAAAGCTATCGGCGAGGTGAGTTCCTGTAGCGTTATGAAACCGTAGATAAGACATGGATACATCACTACACCTCAGAAAGGTTAGTCAGCAAAATGGGGGTTGCCCTGCAAGCATGCACCAAAGGAACCGACGATGATTCCATCAGCATCAAGGTTATGGCGACGATTTTCTTGAATTCGCAAGGCATCATCATGATTATTTGGAGAAGGAAAGGATAATCACGTGACAATACTATGCTGATTTATCGAATCGATTCGACGCTGGGCTAATGAGAGAAAGGCTCCACCGAGCGAAGAAAAAAATTCTCTACCACTCCGGTCGATAATTGCGACGCTAAAACTAATGAAGTTACAGCACAAACTAGTGCCCCATCCTCTACATTCGTCGCATTTGGTACCCTGTGACTTCTTTACTTTCCCAAACTTGAAAAAAAAGCCCTTAGCGGAAAGCGATTCACGTCAAATGAAGAGGGCAAAGGAGGCGAAGTTCAACAAATCCTATTATTTGAAAGTCTTAAAAAGTTGGCACGTCGCTGTTGTAAGTGTATAGGGCTACAAGGATTATGTCGAGAAATAAATTTAGTAAATGCAAAACAATTGCGTTGTCTTCCTCAACGCAGGTATTTATCATACCACCCTCGTATGTCCTCTGTTTTCATTGGTCAAAAATCGCAAGGACAAAGATTTGTAAATAACTAAGGTAGAAATAGAAAGAGAGAGGGTAGATTTTTTAAGAAGAGGATTGTTAGTGTTCCTTTGTAGAAGTAGGAAATAACATGTAACATTGCTGGCCGAAGTGTAAGTTTTCAAGTTTTTGGTTGTCAATGATTTTACATCTGCTCAATCAGTAAACGCAAGAAAGGGGTAAAATTATACGGTTTAATCTGAACGTTTTGTAATTGTAAGTAATAGTTTGAAGGTTGCAGTTACATACGTACTATATCATAGCGCAATTCTGTTCGTAAAGAAATAAATATATTCTTACGTATGGAAGTACATATGTTTGCTAATGGATTATTACATACCAGACATGAATGTTTTATGCTTACTATTTCCTTATTCTATATGTTGGCATTACAATGGTAATTGCATCACAAAACATTTTAAGAAGTACTTACGTATGCACATGTATGTGTAATATTCGTTAATGTGAATTTTTCATATACATAGTCCCGGCTTAATGTGGTCTCGGTTAACGTTATCATTCCCTTACTCGTACCGTTTAAATCAAATACGAGCCGACAACATACAAAGACATGCAAATGTTATTGTTTATTATTATTATTGAAGGTTTGGTTGTTGTTAGCACTTTGGTTTGTATCCTCTCTTATTTGGGATTAACTGGTATCAAGAAGATTTCAAAATTAATACAATAATACCAGTGACTATTAATAAATTTTATAGTTCCAATTGGT
Source organism: Oryctes borbonicus (assembly GCA_902654985.2). Classification (NCBI taxonomy): domain Eukaryota; kingdom Metazoa; phylum Arthropoda; class Insecta; order Coleoptera; family Scarabaeidae; genus Oryctes; species Oryctes borbonicus. The sequence continues at coordinate 9,092,013 of LR736863.1, read as the reverse complement.
TTTAAGTACCAAGGAATTGATTTCTTTAAACAGATGTATGAGGACACTGTCAGCAAAGTGCATAGAATTTACACTTCTTCGAAAGAAATACATAATGTTTGATTTCATAAGTAGGTGGATGATTCGTAAAATTTTAAAGAAACTATTAAGTTATACAACCAAACTTGGAATTGTAATTCGAATTTTTCGTCGGTCTTTAGAATTCAACATTAAAACAGTGGTAAACAATTTTTCCTCATTTGCTCTTATAACATTACAGCAGTGCATTCCAGTTGACTAGCACCACACACATCATAATGTGGATGAGGTGGGCTTCTTTATAAGTGCACAACAGAGAAAACCTTTACTTTCAAAGGAGGAGGAATAATTTGCTTGTTGGAGCAAATATGGATGGATTTAAAGATTAATGATCGGCGAATATAAAATCTAAGCCCGTGGACTAGAAATCAAACAAAAATGCGTCAAATTTATGAAAAGTGGCTTATGAATCTGGACAAGGAATTTGGAAAGAAGAAGCGAGAGGTTATTCTTACTGGCAATTGTTCGGCTTACAACAGCGTCTTCGGCGTAGAAAATGTGGAAGTAATATTCGACTTGCCAACATAACATCTGTTATACAGCCAATGAACTAAAGCATAATTAAACATTTTTCTACAGGATCAATAGTAATAACAAGGACTGTAAGGTAGTATGGCAAACAAAACAAAACTGTAACGGCACATTCACAAGTTTAATTAACTAATCCGGGACAGCTGATTCCAGGAAGCGTCGATCCTCATATTCAGCCGTTGATCGAATGATGTGATGAAAAAACTCAATTTACAAGTAACTACTTTTGCCGCCTGTATACTCTAAAACTAAGACATGCGAAGAATGCGAAAAGATAGATGAAATGGTCTCCTGTCATTGTAGTACAAAATATAAAGCATGTGCATGCCTTACCGTAATACATCAAATTGAACTAAGTATGACAACGCTCCGTTCTGTCTATTCATCAAATTTGTGTTGCTTTTTATGTAAATAGTTTCGCAAGCGTTTAATTTCCCCGGCGAAGTTACATTCTTAATCAATTTAATTTAATATTATGTTCGGCTTCGTTTATGTATTGTAGTACACTTGACGATTCTATTCTACCAAATCAATAAGACCTGATGTGTTCCTTGAATCTGGTGCCTATCACTCTTTTCGTTTGACCAATACGGGATTTGTCACAGTTACTGCATGCAATTCTATAAATTCTTAACGTCTCGTCCATATTCGGTTTATCTTTCGGATTGCCAAGAAGGTTTTTATGGATTTTTTATAATAATATCTGAAGGCAATCGGAAAATAAATAAAAAAAAACATGTAAATGTGAACCTCACTATTTCACACTGTATTCCAAAAATTTGGTTACATGCCTTTTAAATATAGAGAAAGAATATCTGGCTATAATACTTGAAGCACATTTAAAATTATGTAATCGAGAAGTGTTAGACATTTTGACATAAAGTTCCATTATCTATATTTAGAAAACATGTTTTTGTTTTAGTTAATTAAATTTGGTTTTAAACATTTATGTATTTATTGCGCATTTACTATTATTTATTACATGACTGTATTGCATATTTGGAAATGTGAAAAATATACTACTAGTTATTTTATAATCAGACGCCCTATATATTTTTGGAATTCGTTTTTTTTTGCTTTTAATGTAGGAACGAATTCTTTGCTTCATATACGACAATATTACAATTAAGTGTTTGCTTGGAACGATCGTTCCAGTCCAGCAGTGGGATAAAAAATAGGATGTATTTCCTATAAAACCTGCAACGATGTCGAAGATGTATAGGAGTCGACTGATCGTAATTTTTTCGTACGTGAAGTTGTCTAGGGAAACTTTGGAGTGGGGAGCGTGTGCTTAAAGCCCGTATGACATGGTGAATTTCAGTGTAATTTTTTATTTAAATTTTAATGTACATGAAAAAAATTATAGTTGCATGCAAGATTTTCATCTTAAATTTTAATATGCATCAAAATAGGAACTGCTCTATTTTTCTCATCAATTTTCGACGCAATAAAATGGAAACGACGGGAATTAGGGGAATCACGCACAAAAGGAGAAAAATCAGTTTTATTAAACTTTATTGAAAGTCATCATTTGAGTTAGTTTGGGTACTATATGTTTTCTCACATACTTCACAACTAACCAACATATTATATTGCACTATACTATCGTTAATACATAGTATGTATGTTTGTTGTTAATGGAAGTAATTGCAACATACGTGAACATCGCGCATGCGCATTGTATGGAATTGTTAGGCTCTCGTATTTCTACTTTGTCTAATGTCGAAGCTATGTGCATTAAAATTTAAATAAAAATTAACGTTAAAATTCATGGTGACATACGGGCTCAACACAGGTAGCGGCGTTATTTGTTACATGTATACATGGGAGTAACGACTCGACGAGTACGTTCCAACAATGTACATAGATAAGATGTATTCAAAAATGAAATTTTTGGCTTACTCTGAGGTTTAAAAACCAAAGGAGTGATCGAAATGCTATTTACATCCCCCTGTAATTTCCCAAAAAGGGGCTTAGTACTATGCAGACTGCAAAGTTGAATCTGATGCCTGAAATAATAATAACAATAATAATATTTATTGTTATTATAAAAAGTTAACGAAACAAATTAAAAACTTTATAAGTAACTACAAGTGAAACTAAAAGTAAATCCTAGGATAGGAAAAAAGAAAACATAATTACTGGTATCGACTAACTATTTAACTTGATAAGCGAAATTACAAGTAAGATTGTTACAATTACAACAAAAATTCTACAATATTATAATAACCTTTACTTATTAATATTTCTTTAACTCAATTTTAGAATAATTTGTGTCGTTGAGGTTTCTATTCAATTGCAAGTTTATTCTCCACGCCCTTGCTCTTAATATGAAATTCAAATTTTGCCAAATAAAAACCGTTTTACTCATTGGGCGTTCTGATGAAATAACGCAAACATGTTTATAAAACTCATAAAAAACCTTCTTATCTGTTTATGTACCTGTAGTATGTACTTGAGAAGTAAATTATTAGTCTGTGTTGAGTTGCTTTCGAAATAGCGTAAATATAGTAAGTTGGTAATTTGAATACGTGTATCAAATTACGTACTTATCACTCTACAAAATTGAAATGTGCGTCAATAGATATTCATACAATGAGAATTGTAATATAATGTGTAAATCAAGTACGCTACAAATATTTACACAGAATGGAGACTTACGTCCGTCGCATGTTATAGGTTTTAAAAATAAATTTATGAGACACTTAATACGATCTGTGGCATTCAAACGGAAAATATTCTTGCGAGACTAGGACGACAAACCTGATCACGCTATAAGAGAGAAATTGAATTAAAAAGGTTGCCCCAAATTATGATAATCAGGAACCTAGCATATAGATACTTATATGTGCATGACAACATACATGTGTGCATATATTTATTTGAAATACAAACAAGTATATACATATCTATGATGTATTCGTCAAAAACACTACTTTCACAAATTAGAAAAAATACCAAGCCACATAGACGATGATAAAACAAGACATTCATTAAAAATCAAATAAACAATCATGGAGGCATTCCAAAAGCAAACGAGTAAAAGAAACTGAATGGTGAAGCAGAACTAGATATTGGCGAAAAAAATATGTACGGTTAAGGAATTAATCATCCCTACGTTGACTAAGAGGCAGTTATTGGCTAGCACTGAATACTTAACCTTCATACATCAGTCTAATCTAAATTACTACCGGTGATACAATGTAATTTTTATTTTAAATTACACACTTTCGAAAAGTAAAACACGTTACTTTTGCGTCGCGTCATATTTTTTATTATTCTTTTTAGGGTCATACCTTACTCAGACCTTTATATTGTACAAAATAAAATAAAATAACTTTCAATATCTGGAAAAATATACAAAATGGTTCATTTAGAGAATGCGAAAATTTGAATTCTCACCATATAAGTTACGTGTGGATTTAATTTGGAGCAGTGTGTATCTGTAATCTCCTGTTTAAAAATTAATAGGTAATATGTGATAGTATGTATCTAACTTTCAGGATCCATCAAAGTTGCTTCTGTTGGTTAAAAGCTTCGACCGTTTCAAGCTTTTGAATGGGACCTTGTCTTAACTAATCCGTTCTTCCACAATTTACATTTAGAAAACGGATACATTTAGTGATTTTTAATGGAAATGAAGTGAAATATACATAGGATATAGGTTTTAGACGGTGGCAGTAACTTGGTGCGTGTTGTATTTGATGTTAAGAATAAATAAGTGTGATCGCTTTGATGTAATATGGCATGTACCTTTATCTTAACATAAAGATTATTCTAGTAAGTTGTAAATTAAAGAATTTCATTCAACTAATAAACAAGAAATTGTGTAATGCACTGTGGAGAAAATATGAATGCTACTATTTTTTATGAAATGCGCTGTAAATTTTCTAAAAATTTAAAAACTGTAAGCATCATATAAGCAATAATATAAGAATTATAGTGATTGTTTATATCAATGGTGCACTATTTCAAATACAAGCATATTATGGATCTAGGTCCTGAGAGCTTGAAGGGTTATTCTTTTCCTAAAATTTTGATAGATACCAGATTCATTGGAAAGATCAATATCGCACTGCTACTACCGTATACGTATGTCAATGATTATTACCGTAATTGGAAAAAAATAGCGCGGGACGTAATAGAATTTTATGTGTCTAGGGAGCAGGAAATGACACGAAGAAATTGTGAACCAAACTAGTAAAAACTTCCATAGAATAGCTAAAAAATAATATTTGACTTTCCTTTACACTGACAGTGAATCAGCGGATTACAATCCATAAAATTATGACTCGGTGTTCACAAAATACGATTTCAGTACGCCATCCTTAAAAAAAACCCCACCAGCAAACTCGATTTGTGAACACCAAATATTGACGACAGTAGAAACGAAAAACTCCACTTCCGGTCAGTTTTAATTTTTTTTCACCCTCGTCGACGAGTCGAGTTTGCTGGTGGGGTTGTTTTAAGGATGGCGTACTGAAATATTCCCTGTAGTCGTATTTTGTGGACATGAAATATTAACGGTGCTAGAAATCGAAAACTCCACTTCCGGTCAGTATTATCCATTATTTATTTATTTGTTTTGTATTTATCAGACTGCAGCAAAATAATAAGTCATAACTTTATAATGAACCTAATAGGTTGTAGTAATCCGCTGATTATAAGAGTAAGTAAAGGACAATCAAACTTTTCTAAGTATGTAGAGTTTGTACTAGTTCGGTTCGCAATTTCTTTGCAGCGTTTCGTGCGGTTAACCGATCTCACACAGCGATCTATCCCACATGAAAATTACTGTGTGCCATAAACCATGGCTGGACACCGTGGATAACTTCATTCAAACATCAATCAGGTGCACTTACTGTTACGTATTAATGACAGTAATTGACAACTTTGCCAATTACGAGATTATTCAACTATTTTGGAAAATTGCTATTTTTTTTTTTTTCGAGATTTGGGCCAGTAGTAGGGAAAGAACATAAATGAATTTCAGGGTTCTTCTTTAACGATATAGGTAGCTAAAAGCAATATATACACGGTGTTTCCAAACACGGACGTATACGACTAAACAACGATAAATTTCGAGTATGGATGCAACGCCTTCGAAGGATATAGCATTAACGAAGCTCACTATAGCATTTACAGAACGCCTCATTAAAATAAACTAGAATCCTTATTTTATTATTCGTTTTTAAACCTTATTTGATTAAAACTTTTACATCACAAATTTAATTGCCTTAAAATGTACATAGTGTTCCATTGCAAAGTATGTATTCATTTTTTTTCACAATACGTTATGCAATTAGCGATAATAACGAAAGATTTACCCGATTACCCTTTTTTCTTTGTAAAGTTCGCGAGTTCCTTAAAAGCGAACGAGGAACAAATATGCTAAAGCATGTGAGATATGCTTAAAATTTGTATCTACCCACATACGAAGTGAAATAAAATCAAAAGGCAATACCTATTCGAAAAAATTGTATAAGCATGGAAGAAATACGCCAAAAATAATTCAAGCTAATCATCAATAACATTTATACAAATATATATATCTTTCATACTTGAATTGATTAATATTTCTAAATTGCTAATTTTATTTCATCATGCTGTATATCATCATGCGTGTGTGATGTGTGATTCTTATGTTGTGGTCAGAAATGACTGAACGTTGTTTAGGAGAAGTGTATACATGAGGTATTATCTGTTCGCTGTACCACGTTATCTATGGTAGGCTCTACTAGGAAATTATTTTCTATTACCATATAACCAGTATTTGATACGTGTACAGTATACTGCAGTAATCTAAGAACATGACATTACGTCCTGCTTGCTCGGCATATAATAAATCTGTCGTCATGCTTTAACGGTGTAATGTAATGACGCAAAAGCACAATCTCCTTGCGATAGTGTATCATCTTGTTTTCTTTGTTTCTTGGAATATATTATTCCCGTTGTCAACATCTGTTAAGAACAGAACATCGTTTTTTGAGAGATCTGGTCTCATTTGCTTTAGAAAATACTAAGATAAATAAGATTCATATAATCAAATTAAAAATTAAATAAAATATACATATTAAAAATAACAAACTCTATAAACATTTAGTGACGAATATCCTTAAATTACGATAAGATCTATTGCACGTAAATGCTAGCACGGTGAATAATTAAGATATATTTTGTAAATAAACTTATGTAACATCATTTCAGTAATTTTTGAATACTTATATATTTTAGCGCTTTTATATAATCTGACGTAGTATACTCTTAATTTGTAACCTGTCTTACATTAATGAGGTACTTGTGTAACAATTCCTGTTCTAAAAGAACCAAGGTCAAAGTGATTATAACTTGTGTGTATAATTATATTATAATAACAAATTACCTCTTTTTTGTTAACAAAAAAAAAAAATTCCATTTGGTTTTTGAATACTTTTTGCAATCTCCGTTGATTTAGAGTCAAATAGTCTGCTTTCTAAATCTAAGTAAATTCCACTCTATGGTAGGCACGCAACATTTAGTGACACAAAAGGGTACGTAAGTTTGGGGCTCTGCATCGAATATGAATTGTACTTTTTAAATTTTTCGTTTGCCCAATTAAAAAAAAACATATTTCTACAAATATTCTAATAAAAAATTCAAAATATTGTATGTTGAAATATATAAAACGAAAAAATATTTAGGATAACAATCAAAAACAAATTCCTAGAATAGCTTCCTCGTGGTCTTGAGGGAATCATTTACGGCAAACGCAAATCGGGGAGAGGAAAAATACATTACCCACGGACATGTTTCTGCCTAACGGGCGCTATCAGCACGGTTCCGAGAGTATTTTAACCCTACCTTGTTTCGCTGTTGCTTCACAGTTAGGGATGGCAAAACCAACGGGATATATCGATGTCGTCGGTATATTATTATTATTAAATTTATTTACCAATATTGTTATTGCATTATCTACCCAAATAAGCATTTGCAGTTGTTATACATTCTTTAATTGAAGGCAGCCGTCCATATTGTGAATATGAAGATAACTTAAATGAATTGCATCTAGTACTAACTGCCAACTGTAAAATATAATGCAAATATAATTTGAGAAGTATTTAACTATTCCTAAGTTTGAAAACTTGCTGAAGAGCTTTCTGGTTCTGATTTAATTACAAATGGTAAGTTAGTCGTAGAGATAGATGGCTGTGGCATTTTTTATATTTCTTTTTGTATAAAATTTTCATTTTCTATTGCCGGTGGATTCGAATGCTGCTCAAGCTGATTACATTTGAGTATGGAAAAGTGCTTTTGATGTATATGTGTCTTCAAGTTTGTTGTATTCCCACTTGTTTTGAGAGTTTTTGAGCAAGCGTTGCATCTTACAAGTTTTTTTTTATAATCTTATAAAATAATGCCATTGCATACTCATGCACAACACCATGAAAAATAGAAAAAATCAAATATTGGAACATTATCTTGGTTGATCCATACCTTATGCGGTAAACCTCCAGTGAGGTATAATTATAAACAGCCCAAAAGAGGGCTGTATTTGTTTTTATGAACAATTGTTGTAAATTGCAAACAAACTTTGTCAGATGAACATAAGCCATTAATAAACATCGAAACACCAATAAATCTAACACCAATCGAATATTACTTATCTATGTCTAGCACCATAAACAAGATTTACACTACATTTAACCACATTACCACGCATAATACGCGCTCTAATTGCAATTTGTATAAAAATATAACCTTACTAATGAAAAATGAATAAAAATTGAGATCTGTATTCTTGTCTACCTATCTCTGAACCTATAGATTGCAGATTACTTTTTCCATTTCAACTAATTATTGCATTTATGTATACCAATCCATAATAATCAGCATTTATGACTCAATGAGGTTGGATATATTTGCGAATATATCGATTTATTATTTTATTTATTGATATTTCTACTCGATATTTTTGAAATATATTGCAATCTCTACTCACAGTTAATGCCACAACATTTCGAAATGACAAGCTAGACATTCCTGGGCGTCTTCTAATGCCAAGAAACACATGCCTAGCGTTTAGAAAGCAGTAACATAAACTGTTCTACATAACGTCAAAAATTAATTTTTAATCAGATAAATCGCGAGCTGTAAGCAAAGAAATGTTTTAGATTTTTCACAGAAATATGCAGTTTTTCTGTTTTTTTTTTTCTGCCGCATAAGCTGCGCCTGTTAACTGCTTCTTTTCTAGGCTGATGTGCAGGTGTTTCTTTTGGTGTACCGGTAATTTCATGGAATCTGGTTCGTACAGATTTTGGAAGATTTTCTTGAGCGACTCGTATCAATAAATGCCGATGAATAAAATCAGTTGCCAAAGTTCGTAAAAAACTACATCTATTCATAGCCGACTATTCTTGCTATGAACTACTATGGAATTGATTCTGACCGGAAAAGGAATTACCATAGGCCACCCCTTTGGTGCATTTGACAACATTGCAGTTTGCACCTAACATTTTTACAACATCCACCCCACCTTCTGTTTTATTGTAATCCAGTATGGTTCCGGACTTTGCTGTGTGGGAGTCCACATTATTATCATGATGCAATAAAGATATCAAAACTATATCTTCTTCAATCCTATTCCCTAGCTTAGTTTTTGAAATAATTTAAGATTTTAAAGGCCCGATATCTTAAACATGTTACAAGGTAGAATGGTGAATTTATTCATTTATTCATTTCATTTAAGTACATAGAGAAATACTATAAACTATAAAACGTAAGTTTTTTATGAATACAATTCCTATTACACCAACAACTATGCGAAGCGGTCACTAATTTTTTGTGTACAAACAGTAATGCGGTTTCTTGTCCACGTACAACAAAAATACACGTGTTTCTCAGTGGAATTTTGCAAACAAGTTTTTGATTTACTTGAGTAGGAAAGAGCGATGTCTGCGATGTCTATAGCGCTCAAGGTGATGTTTTTGGGATATTTTAGGAAGGAAAACAAAACTAGGTACTTTACAACTACTATTAAAATTTTTCTGCTTGTCAGTTATTCGCAGATGTGTAATATTTTAACATTATCTCCATGACGTAGAATATTATTTACTTGTTTACTGCAACAACATTCAATGAATACCAATTGCTATTTAATTAGTATTGTAATGTTACAACTATCGTTTCGGAGGATTCTATCATTAGCGCTGCTCACACATCTCATCTAGTAACTTTAATTTCTCCATCTATCCGAACTAATGGTCCCTTTAGTGGTTGAGCTCGGTTTCTAAAACAAAACTCCTTTCTCTGGCCTATTATCTTGGAGCGTGGATAGGATATTATAAGTCCAGCCAACGACGACACTGAAAAAAACAGACATTAACTTCTCTTGTACTGTACCATCCCATTTTCCATAACAACAAGTTTCAGTGTATGTTTATGCATCCCAAAGTGAAATTTCATCAACTAATAATCGTTTGGTCAGTCTTCATCAAAATTCGCGATAAAGTTTCACGTTGTAAAGTTGTATGCGGCGTAAAAAGTCATCGAAAATCATAAAATCTAAGGTATAGTTGCGTCCCTGCATCATGCTATATCAAAATTCATAATTTCCGTTTGTAATTTAGCATTAATATAATTTTAAATAGTAAAATCATCAAAACTGGCTGTGGAAATAAAATAAAACGCGATTAAGCAATGGCATGTAATGACGCTAATACGTAATATGCATATAAATTTTTTCACTGTTGGTACTTTTTACATACAAATTAGAAAGAAGTACAATTTTTTCGGAAATTACATATTTCTGTGTAACAACTTTATTTAGCTATTTTGTATTTATACGATTCGCTTGTACATACACTACCGTTTATATATTTGGGGACGACTAAGAAAAACTCCGAAAAATAAGCAAAATTGACATATTAACAATTGATTGTGTTTTATATGAAAGAGTATACATTTCTATATGTATGAACATAATTTACAACAGTATTCTCTTCTATCCCATCAAATTTATAACGCATTTATATTCTACCGCAGCCTCAGGCAAAATTCCTCTTAATCCATTTTATGGGGTTATAAACGTAAACTTGCAAATATTGTCGAATATTTCCACAAAGGAATAATGTGAGATTCATAGAACACTTAGTACAACAAACAAAGCAGATATCGTCTTGTATTTAAAACAAAATCGATCTTGATAGTAGTTTAGTTTAAATTTAACTATCGTAATAAACGGGGAGTGCTGAAATGGCAAAACGAAAAGAAATTTCCATCGAAACGCATTCTGCTATTATTACTTCACGTAATGAAGGATACTCAATGGCAGTTAGTGTATTTACAACATTAAAACGGGTGGCGGAAACGGGTTCGTTGGTTAGTAATAAACATTCTGGACGCAAAAAGAAGACAACAGCTGCTGAGGATCAGTTAATGGTTCTTGTTTCAAAAAGAAACAGATTCCTAACGGCTCTGGAAATAACGCAGCAAGTCAATGTTTCACGAAGAAATCCTATTTCGCATTCGACCGTGAAACGAAGATTAATTGCGGCAGGCTTAAAGGGACGAGTAGCTGCCAGAAAACCGCTTTTGAAAGTTCAAAATAAAAAAAAAAAGATTGCAGTGGGCACAAGAACACAGACACTGGATATTCGAACAGTGGTGCAACGTGCGGTGGACAGATGAGTCCAAATTTGAAACATTTGGCTCCAAACGGAGAACGTTTGTTAGGCAATAGGTTGGTGAAAGAGTTAGTGAACACTGTATTTTACCTACAGTGAAGCACGGTGGAGGTAACGTAATGGTTTGGGGCTGTTTTGCGGGAACAGCTGTAGGTGATTTAGTAAGAATACAGGGAATACTTCGTAAAGAGGGCTTTCTTAAAATATTACAAGAGAATGCTGTACCAAGTGGGGAACGATTACAAGGTCGTAACTTTACGTTTCAAAATGATAACGACCCTAAGCATTCTTCTTGTATATGCAGAAACTATCTAGCATCTCTGGAAGAAGAAGATCGTCTAAAAAGAATGATTTGGCCACCTCAGTCTCCTGACCTGTCACCTATCGAATTAATATGGGATGAACTGGACAGAAGGATTCGTCAAAAAGGAGTGACTACTTCACAAGATTTATGGACAAAGCTCCAGCAAGCATCTACCGAGATCCCAGCAACATTTTTGAAATCTTTAATTCTAAGAATGCCACGAATATGTACCGCAGTAATTAAGTCAAAGGGTGGACATATAGACGAAAAATCCGTATAGACCTAATTATAATTAGTACAACATTTCTTTTTGGAATATTTTTAGTTTTGTATAGTATACTCAATGTACACAAGTAAATTAAATTACAAATAACTTTTTGTTTTTATTCGAATTAAAAAAAAACTGTATTTTTTAATTGTCCCCAAATATATGAACGGCAGTGTATATATTTTTTGAATCATATAACAAAACAAAGATCAATTTATTTATTGTAAGTAATTTCCAAACACTTTCATTCTGCATCATATTTAAAAGTCTATTATATATAAATTTAAAAGTTTCTATTAATTTTTCTTATTAAAAAAATCATTTTTCTGGTAAGCTTTGTTGATAATAACTTGCAGTACCTTTAAAAGTTTCAGTTTGGATTTTATTTTAGTAATAAAGGATTTTTTACATTTTCACAAAATAAGTCATCGTATCCTTAAAAATGTGTTCTTCTTCGGTCCAAAGTTATATGGAAATTTTATTTCGCAGAGAGAAGAAGTTAGTTGGCACAGCAGTAGAATTCTACTGCTTTCACATATTAACTTTAAAATATTTCTTAATAATTCGCAGAGAATTTGCCTAAGTGTAAATGTTATATAATTCTATTGAAATTATTTTCAAACCTTTTGCAAAGTTCGATTCTTTATTAAACATTAAAATTTCCTAATTGTATTAATTTGGATGTTATTGGAAACATATTGCCAAAGCCACATATCATAAAGATGAATTCGATTATGTTAATTTCTATCAAACAAAACAGTAGATATGTATGTTGTAATAAATTGTACCGCAAATCGTGATCTAACTCCTTTGGAAACTCATTAGGGAACACCGGCAACCTGAAAATTCAGATTTCGATGAAATTCTAGAGTACAGACCTCTTCAAGAATTTGCACGATTTTAAATATTTATAAATATCTGGGAAACTATAACAGATATAAATACTTTTTTTAAAACATAATTTGAAGTATATTATATAGTTTCAAGCAGCATACAAATTATTTTCGGAAAAAAATAAGACGGAGTAGCTAGTCCCTTCTATATATTTTTTTTTCGAAAAAAAAATTGTATGATATTTAAGAATATCTAATATACTTCATATTGTTACAAAAAATGTATATCTGCTATAGTTTTCGAAATATTTCCGACAATTTAAAATTCGTGTATATTTTTGAAGGGGGCTGTACCCTAAAACCAAGCGATTCTTTTTTCTGAATACTTAAAAATTGGAATATTACTACATATGTAGCACATTTCTAATTTATTTAAAGAAATTGTAAAAAAAAAATTAATAATTTGGTAGGTTATACTTGAGGTTGGCATAGCAATAGAAATACATCGTTTATTGTTTGGTGTGATCATAATTAAATTATAACTTTCAGTAAGAAAAAAAATTGCTAACTGCAGGTACCTTTTGTAATTAAGTTGGGAATTCTGATTATTGGTTATGATTGGTGGGATAGTGACTACTTTTCTGCTCCAATTCTTACTGCATAAAGCTTCAAATCTTGCTTAGAACAAATTCGACATAACTTAGGAATAGACATTAACAACATAAAAAGACTAGAACTACTCTTTGCTTAAATTTGCACAGCGTGTCTATCTAGTGCACGGATGGAAAATAATTCGTTCCCTGAATAATTTTTCGAAAAAGCTTTCAAATAGAAAATATTCGGAAACAAGTACCCCATAATACAACATTTTGTTGTATATAGGTTGTTCTGTTTCCGGAGTCTACAATAGAAGTTCCGTTCGCATCTGTGTTCCTTATACCCACCCATTTAGTAGATAATGTTTGCGAAATGACGTTGTTTAGTAACGGCTGATATTTTAACTTTTTACAGTTTTTTGGAAAATTAATGTCCCACCTCACGTACTGTACCGTTAAGTGATAATGTCCCACAAAACATCTTGGAAGTTTTTATCTGATGCTTGAGAGTATTTCTTGTTGTGAGTTTTCGGGAATACATCGAAAAAATTTATATCAACTAGCGGCCATTGAGGTAGTTGTAATGTTTGATTCCATGCTACGTCAAGATTTCTAAATTAAATCAAGAATGTGATAGAGAAACTAAAGTGTGCCCTTCTTTGGTGATTTCTTTTTGTTAAAATGCATAGAGTGCTGCGTCAAAGATATTCATAAAAATTGAATTTACGTATATAATTTCAATATCATCCGAAGTAAGGACTATTTTCCTTCGTACAAACTGATATAAAACATTTCAGTGTGTTGCCGAAATTTCCAAGAAATACTTCAATAAATTTTCTTTTTAGATATCGGTCGTTAAAGAAACACTGAAATTTCAAAAGAATTTACGCATCCGCAAACGTAGTAAAACGCAAGCTGTTCCATTTAAAATACCAAATTTGTATCGCTCGTAGCGGAAGCTGGATGAGTCAGTGGCAATTTGGGTCGTGGCAGATGTGGTCAGATATACCTGCACATCCAGAATCTTGTGGTAGATGCAGATTAGTTAAGGGGTTATATCCAGTATATAATTGTCGCCCGATTAATGACGTTTTCGCAAGCTTCAGTTTCCCCTCACATTCTCTCTGGACTGGTAGTTGAATACAACAGTAAAAAACAATAACAGTAAAACAGTAATCTTTGTAATCAATTATTATAAATTATCAATTATTCAATCGATCAATCCACTATGAGCATTTATTTAAATTTTGTTACGTAGGATAATGTTTTTCGGCACTTTTAGTGTCGTTTGTTTGGTAGGGTAGGTTTTCTATGGCCAATCCCATGCTATTATTTGGACGCACAAAGAGCTAACGTAGTATTTCCAGATTCCTGTGGTTTTAGATGTTTGCATGACTAGATTTCTGCATTATGAGGCAGAGAATACATTTCAATCGCGTAAAGTCAACTTCTTTTAAAAATTAGATTAAGAATGCGTAGAATCCATTCAAGTCTGCTTTTAAGGTCGGAACACACAAACTACAACACCGATGCAGGAGGCGTTCCTGTACATTTGAAATTAGAATTATTACGGAAAATAACTTTTAAACTTTAAAAAAGTTATTGCAATGTGTGTATAACTACGTCATATATGTAAAGCTCGTTTATCTGTGATACTATTAATAAGGGGTAACATGTTTTCGAAGGTTGAAATTACATTATCAGAAACCATTTGAAAAGCTTGTTTCAAATGGTTTTTCATTACATATGAAGCATTACGCTACCAGATTTTCAATTCAGAACCAAACGAAGAATGTCACTGTTAGCAGCGTTTGTGTCAATTTATACGTTCTTTGTATATTATTCTTAATGATAAAGATACGCGTTTAAAGTTTCACTTTTATTAAGACCTATGTAGAATACAATTTTGTATATACCTTGCACAGTTTTGCACCTAGTTTTGAAGAATGATCTTTACATATTTGTATAAATATAAAATTATTTTAAAAAACCACAGTGTGTATTTATGTAAAACGGGGCTCTAGGTAGTAACTATATAATCATATAATATAATTGATATTATGTATATAACGAATTAACTCGTGTATTAAATAAGATAGATCATAAAGTGCCCCGTTCAAATTATATATTATCCGCGGTAAGTTTTTATTCCGAATTGAAATATACATCCCGTATAATTAGATTATAACAATCATTAATTAACTTCCTTGTTGGTTAGTGTTCAGAGTACGTCCGGTAAGATAACTTTGAACAGGAGTTGTTGGAATTAACGTTTCATTGTAAGCTTGTGGTTTCTGTACTTGCCTTTAGCTTCGGCTAACTTATCGTTTTACTTGCGGTTAGCGATAGTACAATCGAATTCTTATGACAAGCAAATCAGTTGGTTCTTTTTCAGCATTTTAGCACCAACAATTATAAATGTAATGAGTTTATTACTACTATGTAAGGAGTAATACGATTAACAAATGTGCATACCTGATGTCTGTGCTGATTCTGTAATAAGTTACACGGTGGTATAATACCTTGTTTGATGCGGGATAATTTATTTCAGCCTTCGGGATGGCGAAAGTTAAGAAATATTGTGCAGTGGACGCCCTTCTTCCAAACGTACAAGAAACAGCGTTATCCATGGGTTCAGTTAGCAGGTCATCAGGGAAATTTTAAAGCGGGACCAGACCAGGGTACTATTTTGAAGAAACTTTGTACCAAAGAGGAAAAGTGTTTTAAGGTAAGCCCTTTCAATTGTATTCCGACTATGATATTTGCTTAATTTTTTTATTTATAGTAAAAAAATATTTAGTTACAATAAACGCAACGAATTATGATGACAAAATGAATTCAATAGATCGTGCTCGCTGACTTCATTTTGTGAAAGCAACAAAAAAAAATATTAACTAATAAATTTATTACAACAATGAACAGCGTTTATCAAATTGAAACCTGTATATCAACTTAATAAATACCCGTTTATATACAAGAGCATGTGCGCATCGATACAGTAAACACACATTTATTAAATGGATATACTTGTTCGTTGGACTAATTTCTATGAAAAAATTGCTACATTAACATTGTATTGAACCGTTTTGAGAAAAATCCGAAACTAAAAGAAATGCAAACAGATTATTAATGTTTCCAAATTTCCTTTGTTGCTTCTAAAAGTTTTATCGAAATTCGTAAATAAACGGAAGGTACCTTTTTGGTTCTTAAGTTATTAATTAAAATTTTTGTCAATCGTTAAATCCACTAAAAGAAGAATTAAGAGCTAAAAATTTCCAAAATTTGTTTCGTTTACCTTAAATTACATTGTTTTTATATCATCTTAATTTGAAAATTTATTGTATCGATTTTGGGCAAAGAATAATTTTGGTAGCAATGAATTTTGATAATTTTTATTCCAAAATATATAAAACTGGTTTCATTTTAATGCAAAATGTAGGTTTCACAAGAGTTCTTCCCTTTCAAAAGGGTCGTACTGTACATAATGTCTAATAATATCTTAAATATCTCTTAGCCTTTGTCGTTCTTCGTGTAATACTAACTTGAAAAGACTGTTAACTGCTTATACGATCTAAATATCAATAGTTTGGAAGCGTTACTTCGGTCAAAAACTTCGTATTTGAGAGTAATTCACCTGCGTATCTTTCTCATACATGTCATTATCGCCGATGTCTACATTGTTAAACTCGATAATAGCATCACGGAATAAAAATCACGGATATTTAAATATAAACAATTTTATGTAACTTTCTTTGTAAAACGTAATGGTTTGCATTAGTCGTTTAGAGTCTATTTTTATTTTATAGTTAATGATATTTTATTATTACATATTATATTCATTTAATTCTGACTAATTTCAATTGCACACAGTATTTTGACTATAATTACTTTTTATCGGAGCAACAATTAATTATTAGTGGTCGCTTAAGGAAATCAAAATAGGTCAAACGTAAATGGGAAATAGTAGCATATTTACATTTAGAATTTAAATTTGTTGATGATTGTACGTCTTAAGTATGCATCGATATATCGAAATCGAATGTTAATGTTTGTCCCATACAGGCGGTTTTAGAAATAACTCGCAAAGCGTCAAAGAGTAATTAACTGTTGCGAAGTACAAGAGAAAAATTCCAATAATTCTACATGAAATACAAGCTGAGATTCTTGCAAAATTTAGATTTAACACATTTTTTATTACGAATCTATGCACTAGTAGAGGCTTCCAATAAACTTCAATGCAACCAGGCACTGATATTTATTAACGCTAACAGGGACGATTTTCAATGTACAATAGTTTTGAGATTAAACATCTCTCTTGAATATATACAGACGTGCAATTATACCTATCATATTTATTTATTCGAAATCGTTACCATAATGCGATAATTGACGTGTGGGTTAGCTACGAGAGAAATTTAAATAGTATTAAGCTGTTATAACTAGAGTAGCGACGTTGGGTACAGTTTGTCATTGGCGTTACGTTCGGTGGTAACTCGCCACGTAGTAGATAAGCAGAGAGCGACGGCAGTACTGGCCAACGAAACCAATTTACAACGAACAATTTAGAAAAATATATCATAGTTAATTCGTATTACAATCGTACTTGACGATTAACAAAATATGACTTTAAATTTATCTACGCTACTGCATATACCCGATCGACGCTTGGCTGACTAACACTCGCTAGCAAACTGCATCGAACTTCCTCACTCTACTTATAACTCTAATCTTGGCGACTACCACTAAATTTCACTGTGATTAATAGTTTCTTCCTGTTGTAAGAAAAAAATTATATCTTACTGCACTGTTTATATGTAATGACATTATATTGCGTATTGATTGCGAACTTGATTTCACCGACGTAATTAAATTTAGTGACACCAGTAGGAGTCGCTTGTACGGACAAATCTTTTTAATACCTACATGTTTCAATGCCTGTAGATCTATTGCAACATTTCGGTAGACATAGTATATATATTTATGTGGCAAGTATACACTAATGATCCCCATTGTCAACCGTATGACCGAATGATGTGAGTAAAAATCTACCTGTAGATATAACCTCTTGCAATTAAAAATTTAAAGACGCAAGAACTTGCTTTACAATTAGTTAGCATCAATAATTCGATTGAAAAGTCAAAGGACAGGTGCTAAAACAGTTCCCGAGTAATAGCAACTTAATTTCCACCTGAGATGACAGAAATTATCTTTCGTGATGGGCTACGGTTTCAAAATACTTTTAGCTTATTGGACAAATCTTGCGATTTTCTAATTAAAAATACTAAATCTCTTTCATTCAACCGATTAGCAATTTATTACTAGTTAAATTTCAAGTACTGAAAATTGAAAATGAATTGGTACCAACTATCTTTTTTAGATTTTAATGAGAGATGTTCTGAGGCCATACGTTCCAGAATTTAGAGGAGTAGTCGGTGGTGATGATGGCGACTGTGAGTACCTTCAACTCCAAGATTTATTGAGCGATTTTATTTCCCCGTGTGTAATGGACTGTAAAATCGGAGTAAGAACATATCTAGAAGAGGAATTGGCGAAAGCAAAAGAAAAGCCGAAATTACGAAAGGTAAATACTACTACAGGGTATATTTCAATTTCTCATACACATATAATTCCCACGATTACAATTTAAGAAAAGAAATAGTTTTTCCATTAGTGAAAAAAGTTTTCGGTCTTCTTTTCGGCACAACAAAGATAACATTCTTGAATCGACCAAACAGTATCAGTTATAATTTGTTAGCGTGTTTCTGTGTTTTCAGGATATGTATGAGAAGATGTGTCAAATTGACAAATGTGCGCCTACAGATGAAGAACATCGCTTGAAAGGAGTAACGAAGCCCCGCTACATGGTCTGGCGAGAAACGATATCGTCCACTGCTATGTTAGGGTTTCGAATAGAAGGAATAAGACGGTCTGATGGTACTTCTAGTAAAGATTTCAAGACGACGAGAACTAGGGAGCAGATAATGAAGGCGTTTAGAGACTTCACTGATGGGTTTCCTCATGCAATTGTAAGCAGAGCATAATAAACTTACTTACGTACTTCACCCATAGAATCAACAAACGTCTGCAACGTTTCGAAGAATAACTTACCACGTCTACAAAAAGCTTATTCAAATTACTATCTGATTTCTTTTCAGAATTCGTTCGATGTCATTCCGTATATATAAGTATAATATAAGGTATAATAGGTGTAAAAAACGTTGACATCTTGTCCTGAAGGTCATTTAAAACAAGAAGTGTTAAAAATAAACATTTTGTTATTTACAGAACTAGAACAGATTTTAATAAAGCAGGGATGATTATTAAAATACAACTTTAAAAATAGATAACTGAAAAAATAAATAAATAGGCTAAGAAAATATTGCCTATAATAGTTGTTCAAAATGTCCTCCTTGAGCTCGAATACAAGCATGACAACTACGAACCTTTGAGTCCTAAACACGCGCTATTGTTGCACCATCTTAATTTCATTAAATCTAATTATTATTTGGTCAAGTAAGTTTTCGCATGTATTTATTTCGACACTGTAAACCAGCTACTTCAAATGGCCCCAAAGAGAAAAAAATCAATAAACCTCTACGGCCAATGACGGGGGCACCATTGCGTTGAAACATTTGTTGACGATCAAGAAATGAAGTTCGAAGGAGTTTAATTAATTTAGCTTGTGTGGTAAAACTTCAAATTCAAGCTGCTCTTCCTTATAGATACTAGCCCAAGTATTCACACTAAAATGGTGCAATTTTCTAGCAGCATGTCGATTTTGAAAATTCCATAAATGGTCCTTTTCTGTCCATAATATGCTGGTTAAAAATATCACACAATTTTTGTAGTAACCAAGTATGGAACTCTAAACGCTGACCGGAATTTCCCAGTTGAAGTGCTTGGGGGCGATAAACGGAATAGGAGTGTAACTGATGTAGCGTTCGCCATACAAAGTTTAGAGAAAAACGAAGCTGCGCAGCAATGCTTCAAGTGCTCTGGGTGGAGCTTCTAGTGCAACAACTATATTTTCTTCGTTGTTCACATTATTTTCTCTAGGTTGATTACCTCGATTAATATGTAGAACAAAAAGTGAGCCGGTTTCTCGCTCGTTAAAATGTATGGCCGAAAACTTTGCTAGACATCAGGAAATTTTTAAATGAGACACAGAAATTTAAACGATAAGTAACATTTATCAAAATTCCGTTATATAAACGCTATGTTTATGTGTTTCTCTATGAAACTCTACTACTTTCAAATACGATTTATCAATTTACTTTTTTCACAATTACGTTGTTTAGCTTTTAAACAGTTACCTGATCTAAACTAAAAATTGCCTAAACTCATTTGTATTGAGAACTGGCAATTTTATTTTTTCAAATTATGTTGTTTAGCCTTTAAACATGGACTACTGGATGACCTAATCTGTATACATGCAATAATAATATTAATCATTTCTAAATCAATAAAACTTAAATCTGTTGGAGTTCTATAATTAGGAAAAAATAGTGCATATGTTTACATAACATTATTTGGTTTAAGTGATTTCCTGAATAAGATGTCAATGTCTTTTACACCTATTACACCCTATTGTATATGGTTGAAGTCTGGACTCTACAAAGATTATTAGCATTTAACTGTATATGTGTTGTTAGTTATGTACAATTTTTCAAACCGTCGATAATTCCTTGCGGGGAATTAGACCGACTCTATCCCTAAACCCTGAAGGCACATCATTACTTTAATGTAATGTCGGTACTTTTGAAATCAATTTTTTTGCCCGGAAGTTTTATTTTGTTCGACCGCAGTATATCAATATAGAAATTTTGGAGTTCTCTATTAGCTACAGGTTTCTTACGTGCAACTTTTCCAAATAAGTGCCCTTCATTAAGACCGCATCCAATAATAATTGAGCAATTAGACGAATAAATTCGCAGGCGCTGTCATATTTTCTAAGTGGAGGCTGAAAATATCTACGTAGTGAAAGGGTTAAGACCTAGTAGGTATTGAATCTACTGGGTACATTCATCATATATTTAATTTGTATTTAATCAATATGTCAATATTATTCTGCATTTAACGTGTGCGTATTTTAAATTAATTTTGTTTTAAATCCATTTGCGTGTGTTTAAGAATCGATCACAGTCAATAACTTAATTTCAAATTGCCAAGCAATTTAAATCTAATCAAATAAGCAATAATTTCATCCTATTTTACTGTAGGCTAAGATTTTGAATTAATTCTTTTTCTATAAATTCACGAAATGTAATAATATGTCTGCTCTCAGAGAATATGGCTTTTTACTGAGCTCTGTTTTCTGTGAAAAGTCTAGCTACAAATTTTATTTTACTTTTCAGCCGAAGTATATACAAAGATTAAAAGCTGTTAAAGCTACCCTAGATTCATCGACTTTCTTTGCGACGCATGAGGTAAGCATATAATAATATGAATAATGTAGAGTACTATTAGATAACTTATAGGCTGACTGATGAAACAGCTACATGCGGCAATTTTATTTATTTTTACTCTATATCGGGATTTTAATACTTACTAAAATAGTATATCGCGCTTTCTGAGACTACATAAAGTCTCGAAAATTGATCGTCTACTAAGCGTTATTATTTCATAGTAACGTAGGCTCCCACGGCCAGAGTCAGTTAAAACTAAACTTGTTCAGGGTTCGAACCATGGTTAATCGAAAACTCGACGTTTCGTCCACAATCATATGGGGCTTCATTAGGAGAAGGAAAGGTGGTAGGCCAGAGTTAGTACGGTATCTCAGTGTGTATACTACATAGCCCACTGTTCCAACTATGCGTTGGCTTCAGGAGTGTACTGGTATATATCAGTATGCTCCTGTATACCATACCTGTACACTCTAATTTAAGCGAAACAAGTCGATTAGTGACTGTATATGGAACTTGGATAAGTTTCATCTACACTCGACTTGTTTTTCTTAAACTGCTGCAGCAGAGCTTTAGAATTCTTTCGAATGCGTTTTTTTGTACTGAACGAGTCTAACGCGCGGTTAGCTTTTTCATGCCAAATTTTCAGTCAATATATGACAAACACGTCCTTTCGAGATGCTAACAGACTCTGCTATCATCCCAACCTTAATTCAATGGTCGCCTTTTGCTGAACTTTTTCGATGTTATTAGTAATAGTTGCAGTTGTTGGTTCGTCTCGAATGTTCTTCGTAAACCAAGCTGTTGCGACCACATTTAAATTCAGCTGTACAAAATTTCACTGTGGCAAATGATGGTGCAGGGTCCGGTTTGATTCGCGTAATCCAACACTAATATCGACTGACACAAACTACTGTTAAACAACTGAGTGTCCAACATGGATGAACTGTTTAAAACTATCTTTCAACTCATGGACAATTATCTTCCTGTTGAGGCTTTTCGGACTACCCTCGTTTAGCGGGAAACTTTTGCAATAATGCCTATGTATTTTACCGGCGCGGAATATTTAAAAAACAAGAACCTTAATGTAAAGAGAAATAAAAATAAGTCGATAAAATGTTTGCTGTACTTCTTCTAGCATAAATGGTAATAAATTCGAATTCATGCTGTACATATTTCCATGAATCCAAAATATAAAGGATTCCGTCCTTTAAAACGATTCCTAAATTACTTAATCCTATATCTAGAAGCTGACTTACCATCTGCCGACTTTAAAAGTAGAACCATTGCAAATCCAACTAAATAGTAAAAACGTATTGATGGATAGCTAATGCCATCGTTCTGTAGTGGCAGTGGATAAAAAAGCGCACGTTTTCAAGATAGTTTCAACATAAGCGATTCATTGTCAGACAATTTAATAAAGAACATTGCCATGTGTAGCTCTTTCATCAATTTACACGAATCCTTATAAATAGTTAATTTCAAATAACGAAAATAAGGTAGTTCGAATAATTTTTGCAGGATAGAAAACGTTTTACATTGTTTGTAGTTTTTAACTAAACTAAAAATCTGTTGTAATTATAATGTTGTTAAGTAGTGTAGTGGAATATATATAAATTTATTATAGTTCGTGTTTTGCCCCCGCATGTTTTTTAGATCAATATTACGTAATATCAGAGTAAGCAAAATTTGGAAAAATAATAGGTACATGCAGGTTAGGAGTGAAAAATTAAAGTATCAACAACAGAGTTTCTTGCAGCAAATGTAATAGTTATATATTTTATTCATATGTAAATGTTATGCGTTGTGGTGAACTACTTGTTGCGTCAATCGGTACACAGTTGGGTCCACAAACTTACGCAGGGCGCGCGAAAACGTCGACGAACACAAACCAGGTCGAATTGACAAGCTTGCCACCGATGCACCGGTGTGGCTTATCCAGAAGCTGATTTGAGGTGACAGACGAGTAACGATGGACAACGTCACATCTGGATGTCGTTTAGCCTATACCATCATCCATGACACTCTGAAGTCCCACAAAGTGTGCACGCTATCGATTCTCCGAGAGCTGATCGAGGAGCATATGACGCGGCGAATGGCCTTGTTTTCAATATCTCTCACAGCATGTCATGAGAGGAGATGACATGCACACTTGGATTGTCACAGGTGACGAACTGTGAATGGACCACTAGCAGTCCGAGTCAAAACGTGATTCAATGTAGTGGAAACATCCGTCTTCACCTGTCTCCAAAACATTCAATGAGCGCGCTTAGCTGGCAAAACCACGTTAACACTGTTCTTGGGCCGTAAAGGCATGCTGTTAGCACATTTTTAGGAGCAGCGTCAGAATGTGTATTCTGTGCCGTACTATGACGTGCTGTTTTAATTGCGGGTTGCAATGCCCGTCCAGGCTTGCTGACCAAAGGGGTGTTGCTTCACAATGTCCGATAACATACTGAGCGATTAACGCAAGACACAATCGACAATTGTCACTTCACAGTTGTTTGCCATTCCCCGTACAGTCCAGACTTAGCCCCTAGCGACTTCCATCTGTTTTCATTAATGAAAAGTCACCTATTTCATAGATCATGATAACGTTAACATGCAAAGCGTACAGAGCTGAGATGACAGCATAAAAGACTTTTATGTAACTGGTATTGAAGCGCTAATAAAACGATGGGACAATTGCTTAAATGTTATGGCGAAGTACATCGAGAAATAAGCATTTATTGTACACAAATATTTATAATTACTTCTATCGGCTACCATAAGATAACGCCACCGGTACTACCGACAACAAATCTAAATGTCATTATAATGAATATTTGACACATGGTGTTTGTAGTATTGCGGAGTTCACTGCTTCGCAAACATGTTATTTTTCCAAGAGCAAAAAGTTTTCATTGTTGAACAGTATTTTTCTAGTCGTTCATATGCGCGTGCTGTAGACAAATTTCGTGAGAAATATCCAAATGCCGCAGTACCTAACAACTCAACAATAACAATAATCGCCCGTTTCCATCAGACAAGACGAAAACCGGGAGACCGGCTATTTTAACTGACGCTAAACTGTCGTATGTTAGTACTTAGAAAGCGATGAAAAAGTTCAAATTTCGTGCATATTATGTTCGTCGTGTTCACAAATTGAAAGAGCCAGATAAACAAAAGCACCTAGTGTATTACAGATGGTGTCGGGCATTCGTCGACAACTATGGAATTGAAGAGCTTGATCGTGTTTTTTTTACAGATGAGGCGTGGTTTCACCTAAGCGAATATGTGAATAGTCAATAACACAAACACAATAATTTGGTCACCCGAGAAACTTCATGTCTATCACGAAACCCCTTGCACAGTCAGAAAATTGGAGTAAGGTGTGCCGTATCACGTCGTCGAATAGTGGGCTCTCTTTTTTGAAATTGCAGCAAACAGCGTTGTGTGTCAAGACATCATTTCATAATTTATTTCGTTTCTTGAAAACAATGAACGTGATTGTTAGTTGCAGCAGGACGAGGGCATGTGTCACACATCTAATGAAACAATGCATCTCTTACGACAGTTTTTTGGCGAGCGTATTTAAAAAGGATTATAGTACTCACATTCTCTCGATTTAACAGCTGCAGATTATTACCTTTGGGGTTACCTTAAAGGAAAGGTTTATAAAAACAGACCGCACACACTGGATAAACTGAAGTTGAATATAACAATGGAGATTAACAACGTCTGAGTAAACGTGCTGCATATATGAGGGTGGCCTCATACATGATAAAACAAGTTGGTGCGTGCATTACTGAACAAGGCAGCCATATTGAAAATGTTAGTAATCAGTGTATATGATATAAGGCTATAAAAAGTTATTAGAATATAATGCGCAAGTTTTAGATCTCTCTGTACAACCGATAATAGACATTTGTAACCTATTTACTGACTCTGACTCGTACAATACACATTTTCGTTCTTAAACTTAAATTATTCCTGCATAATCGGCAATGTTGTTTTACAATGGTTTTAGTAAAAATTCTGTTACACGTGCGATTTTGTAGTGATGTTGTGGTAATCCAATTCACGTGAGGGACTTTAAAATAGTAGAAAACATTTTTTGAAAAAGGAAACTATTATTTTGCGTTCTTTTTTAATTCTATATAATCTATAAAATTCGCCTTGTCCTTATTGGCTTAAACTTGCACAGCAAAAAGTAAATATGTATAGAATGAGTTTGTTAAAAAAAAGAATAAAAGATTTATTTTTACTTTTCAGATGATAGGCAGTTCTTTATTGTTTGTTCACGATCGTTTTAACGCGAACGTATGGCTCATAGACTTTGCAAAAACCGTTTCTTTGCCGGAAAACACCACGACCGACCATAATTCTAAATGGATAGTTGGAAACCATGAAGACGGATATTTGATCGGACTTAACAATTTAATTTCAATATTTGTGACAATGCTCGAACAGCAACCGGTAGCTGTAACACCGCCACCATTAATAACACAAGACGCAACCGAAGTCGAAGCCGGCAGAGAAGAATTATGATTAGTTGTGACGGCTGCTTGCTGTGCTCAGTACTGTATACCTAATATACCTCAAAATTCCACAGAATCCATACTCGACACGGAGAAGGTTGTTTGATATGACCAGACCAAGATACTATTCAAATCAGCAGATTCCAAGTTAAGAAGTTTTGATTATCCGTTGCATCAAGCAAAGATGTGCCTTTGAGAATATTTGCTCAATCGAATGCAGACGCCAAATTCAAATTAGTGCCCAGAAGTGTAATTATCTATAATGAAAAATGGTAGTTAACAGGTCACACACCAACTTTTTATAAGATTTCCCAACACATTCACTTTTAATTTTCTCGCACTATACATATTTCATGCCACCTTAATGTGTGGCATACGTACATACATTATTGAAGCCTTAGCAATGGTTTAAAAAATGTGTATTACTTTTGTATAGCGTTAATTTTGTTCCCTGATGAAGTTATACAGTGTATTCGTAAGAATAAAAATCGTTTTAATAGTAAGTTTATTTGGCGACGTAAAATTTCATAACGAATACGAAAAGTGTGACCATCGTATAAGTAAATCATCTGTAATGTAATTATTACGAAAATAATTACGTATATACGCTGTAATACTTAATTCTATTTATTAGAGGTAGAAACGTGTAATTAATTACCGACGATATCGATTGCTGCCAAGAGTATCCATATGTGTCCTTTAATCTTTTGATTGGCTATAACAGTAATAATAGCAACTTTTTGTTGTTTGTATGGTAAAAGTAATATGTAAACTAACTACATCTACTTCCTAAGAGATTCTATACATGTACATAATGTAGCGTTATTTATTTTGTTAATTTATATTTTATGTTATGCTTGTTAGATATTCTTGATGAAGGATATGAAGTTGTATGTTATCTTATAATAAGATTTTCAAGATCTTAACGCACTGATAAAATTACGTAAGTATATTAGTATGACTGTTAGAATAAAAGTATTTAGAAAAAAAAACAAGTCCAAAATCATTACACTAACAGAACCACAGTTACCTACCGTTCTGAAGTCTAATTTACACGCCCTTCTGGAGATGATGTTAAAGTAGGTTAAACCTAAGAAACATTCGTGGCCGCTATGCCCAGTCGGCGACGGTCGTAGGTTGCAGTAGAAAAAGATTCTGGCTCCCGCGGCAGGAGCCACCTATAGAGGAAAGCGCCACCCATTCGAATACACAAATGTCCTACGTAGACCTTGGTCGTGGGAACTGAGGTACGTCGCCAGAAAAGACGCTCAAGAAGTAGTCGGGGAATAATTGGCACGCCTAGCTTGAGGCTTTATAATAATTTGACTTTAGTCAATAGGGACGTTCGTAGATATTAGTGAAATATTTACATATTTAAATCAAAAATTAATTTTAAAATTAAGAAACAAAATGCACTAAAAAAACTTGTTTTAACCTGTATAACTGAATGATTTTAATAATAATAAGACAAGTTAATATTCCAAATTTATAAGCATTATATTCTGATAACTTCCTCGTAAAATTCAAATTCTATTAGGAAAATTATTTCTTTAACGCACAAAAAAAG
Organism: Oryctes borbonicus; assembly: GCA_902654985.2. NCBI lineage: Eukaryota > Metazoa > Arthropoda > Insecta > Coleoptera > Scarabaeidae > Oryctes > Oryctes borbonicus. The sequence goes on along the minus strand of LR736863.1, from coordinate 9,064,253 downwards.
GAAAAAGCCACAGATTAACTTGAAATATTATTAAAAAGAAATAATAGAAAATTTAGGAGAAAGGTAGACACACTTAAAAAAAATAATGGTTTGTATTTTGTCACTCCTTGGGACGGAACCAATGTTGCGGATCTACTTATCTGTTCGTCGAATGTGTAGTAAGGTCACGGTAGCTGGACGCTCTAGCGGGGTATAATCTCGGCCGCCACTACTGCAAGGCTCTATCAAGTCGACGACAGACGCGCTTCGAAATCGGTACTCGCATATAATATGCCCTTCAGTAGAACTTTAATAGTAGACTCGGTTAAAATATGCCTTCCGGAAAAACTTTAGGAACGGAGAAATTAACCGTAGGACGAAAATATTCAAAAAAAAAAAAGAAAAGCTCAAGTACATACCTAATACTAGATTAGAGTTCTCACACGCGAAAAGATGAAGATTTCACCATGTTGGGTCAAACGGCGAAGTTCGATACGCTAAGCCGTACAAACACACTGTGTTCGAAACTATATTTTTCGTAACTAAAAAAATTAAATACTTCCTCTAGGTGAATTTATAGCCGCCAAATTTAGCGAGAGACCTTCCTCAAGGCAAAATTAACTTCTACACCAGAGTGAACTTCGGGACATACCCAACTCGTAAGAAGACTTAACAGATAAGAGCTTTTGTGATAAAACATCACTCAAGCGAACCAATTGGAGAAACTATCGAACATTTTTTAAAATACGTCACGTTACGACCTCTATTGCGAGGAACGAATAATAGACTGCGAAAAAATTATTTCCTTAAGAAATTTTGGTAAAGTATAGATAAGTGGAGACAAAGACATTTATGAAAAATCTACCAGAGAATTATCGAACATGTAAATAAGATAAGTACTACAATATCTGATAAAATAGAATTTTATATATTGAACTAGCAAAGTAGTAGCGTTTTTAGTGCTTAATCTGATTAAGATATATTTGTAACTAGTAAAAGAATAAATTTAGATATCGCTACCTCAAGAGAATTCGAAATTTGTAGTTTTTGAATGGAACGCTATACGTATAGTTATTATACATTTTGAAAAATGATTTTCTATACAAAAGCATTAATAAGGTATGGTTCTAAAACGACCAATAAAAGAAAATATAACGTATTTCAATTTATATTAAATACGCTTCTATTGCGTAAGATGATAGTAGGTTTCCTGGACTCTAATCGGAAACAAATATAGTGTAACAAACGCACTTAACAAGTAGTTTTCGCAGATTTAGTTTTTCCTATACAGGATCATTCACGACGAGGGTCTACTTAAAATATTTCTGGAAATGATTAAAGTATTATTTTAAAATTTTGGCGAGCGATATTATGGATAATGACGTAATTCGTAAACATATTTTCAACTTCATGGCACGCTTGATTACACCGGAAACGGGCTGTCAATTTTCTTATATTAAATGGTATAGCCTGCATATTGGCCACCTTCCGGATAGACTTCTCAAAGGCAAGTTCAACGGTTTACAATATCAATATCATAGATGTGTCTAGATTGTACCACGTTTAAGATATGAAATGTTTTGAGAAATGATTAAATGTTTTGAAAAATATTTCATAAATGCAGAATTTAACTTAAACATCAATACCTTCTATTTGGTATTACTCACCAGATTTAAGATTTTTATTGACAACATAAAGTAGTCTTTACTGCCGAAAAAAATACATCAAAAATGTTGTACAGAGTGCTATAAAAACCTAGTATTTGAAGAAGTACGGGTAAAACATTTTACGTCCTATATCTAAATTCGCTCATTTCCAAGTTTCATTAGAAACTTATCGGTAGACAATAACAATGAAACAGCTGTTCCAGATTAATTAATTGAATTGGTGTGGTGCGGAGTGTGGCGATACTTTGATGTTGTTTGACTTATGAAGTCGATTATTTATTACTAATAAACAAGCAGAATTAACAAAGTTGGCTTTGGTTTGCTGAACTTAATCACAAATGATATTGGGTACTTATTTGGCCTATGTTAGTAATGCATATTTTTAAAGGTTAAACCAAAGAAAATAAACTTTGGTGAAATCAATATTGAATTAAAACAGATTATTTAGTTGACTATTACTAAACGTTTAATTAGTAAGAAAAGAAGCAAAACAAAGCCAATATTGTCAATTTTGGTTGTTTATTGGTAATAATTTCATAATTTATAAAATAACTTGGAATCTCACGATGTCACGTTTTGAAAAGTTCAATTGAAACAGGCACTTTCTATTGGAAAATGGTAAACAATGGTAAGCGCTTAGTGCACAACCCCGTGACTGATACGGGCACTTTATATATTTCATCATATATACAACAGCACAGTATCGTCTGTTTATTTTCGCCCCTAATTAATAAAAATATTATATATTAAGTGTGTAAGTTTATTTTAACAAATAACAAGAGTTAGTTACAATAATAACAGTTACTTCAACAACTCAAATATAACAAACAAGTTCCTTCTCACACGACGTGATTTTTCGCGCGGGCACCACTTGCCGTCATTTTATCTACTCCTCCCTCCATCGCTTACGTCACTTGCGGCGCCAATTTGAATATCTAAGGTTATTGTGGTTTCTTACACTGGGCCAGGGTGCAAGTAGAGTGTCCTCGCTCGTATGTTTCACACTTGTAATCTTGAAATCTCACTGGTTTTCGAATTGGACATTTTTTCTCATTACTTTCATCTCATCGGTTCGCATTTGTTTTTCTTCCTTTTCACTGCCACGGGTATTCGTCTACTCAATTTCCTTGATTTAGGTTCTCTTCGTCGGTCTGTTTTTTTCTATCTTCTTTCTCTTCGTCAACATCCTCCTCGTCTTCTGCTTCATCACACTTTTGTTCCATGTCTTGATCGGTACAATCTTCCTTTTCTTCTTCTGCGTTATCGTCCTCACTTTCGTTGTGGTTGTGGTAGTTCTTCGTTTGGGACACATGGGTAGTTGTAGTGCGATTTCGTCTTTCACTTAGTTCTTTGATTCGGTAAGTATCGGATGATAAAACCTCTATGACAACATAAGGTATTGTATTTGTACTACAGCTTGGTACTTTCACTTGTCGCCTGCACGGTTGCCTTTATTGCTACTATCGCTATTATTTCGCCAACTTCATATGTATGGCCAACATATTTCCTCTTATCCTACTTCTTCTTTTGTCCTCGTTGCTGTTTTTTAACAGATTCCCTTTGCTCTGATATCTTCGTAATTTTTGTAGGTATTTCTATTCTAATCAACGGATTGATCTTTGTATGTTTCAATGATTATGGATTAAAGTCCATTAACATCTGACATGGGGTTTATCTAGTGGTTTTATTGATAGAGGTATTGGGTCAAATTGCACTTTCTTCAAAGATGTATCCCAATACGGTTAACCTTGCATCTCTGCTTGTAAAACGGGTACTATGGTGCGCCTTACCCTCTCCACCATATTGTTTGTCTGCAGGTGTCTGGGTGAAATAAATATGAATCGTGCTCCTTTCTTATAAATGTAGTCCTTAAATGAATGTGAAGTAAAGCAAGTGCCTCTATCACATATTATTGTATTCGGTACTCCATGATCTAATATAAACTTGACCATACATTTGATTAACGCTGAATTTCGTAGTTTTGATCGGATATAAATTTATAAAACGAGTGAAAGCGTCAATAATAGTGAATAAATAGGAATAACCTCTCGTCGACTTCACAAACGGTCCTAAGTTGTCTATATGTATTCCTTGGAAGGATCCAGAGGGAGTTGAAAGCGGATGGAGTAGCTCCGGTTTTCGTCCTGTGACTGGTTTGTTTAGAAGGCACTCCATGCAATTAGCAGTGTGTCTTCTCGCGTATCGACGTAATTCTGGAAACCAATATTTTTCCTGAATTCAGTATACAGTGGGATCTAACGCGAAATATCCAACAAAGTCATAATTTTTAACTAGCATACTTTTTCGCATCTGGATTCATCGTTTACTATTTTGTTAACATACAATTTAAAATCTATTAATTTATAATTTGTTATTAACTCCTCTTCTACTGCAGTTCGCTCGAGTAACGGTTTTCTGAGAATATTCATACAATGTTTTAAACACTCATCACAAGTCTTTTCTCTAACACATCGCCGTAAGTATCTTCTGCCGGTTCTGCGGGTGCTCTGGTTAAGGCATTAGCGTGGGATATCGCTGTTCCTTTTCTATTTTTCAAGGTATAATTGTATTCTTACAAAATACTAAACCATCGAGCAGTTTTAGGATTCATCGTTTTCTTATTGTTGAGGTACCCGATCGCTTGGTAATTAGCTATTATTAAAAAAAAAGATTCCAATAGGTAAGCCCCGTAACTTTTCCACGCTCCAAACAACGGCTAGACATTCGAGTCTCGACGAATGATAACGACTTTTTGCTTCAGTGGTTTTCTTGGAAACGCAGTAGGTAAGTCGCAATTGGTTATCATCTCGCTGCATTAGTACACCAGAAAGTTCAACAGAACTGACATCAATGTGCATAATGTTTCTAAATTATCGTATCTATATAACAGGTGACGATCTCCCTCAAAATCTAGATTGTGTCCAATCGCGACACTTCTTTTAATTGTACTGAGAGCGCTTCCGTTATCTATGGTCGTTGAGAGTGAACATTGTCACTAAGAATAACCTCCTTGTTAAATTTTGTATTGTCGCCGACTTGGATATCATTTTTCTCATACTGGTAGTTTTAAGATCAACGTACAATTAACATATCTATAAGGTACGGTGTGAAAGTATTTCACATGCCAATTTTAAATAAAACGTAGTAGCGTCACAGCGCTGGGTTGACCGAAATAAACGTGCGCGTTGTTTAGAACAAAAAAAAAAAAACGAAAGTGAGGCCTCCACCACTTGTATCATAGCGTACGTTTCTACAGTGGTCTCTTTGATTCCCATCCGTTGCGGCGTATGTATCTGCTTACACGCAGAACTACATCTAGGGATGTAATATTCGCGTACTTAAAGTAGCCTTTGAATTTGTATAACGGATCTTCCGCAACACTATTGTTAAAAAGATGGCGTAATCTATAAAAATTGACAGTTTTACGTAATATAGTATTAAATTTTTCTCTGACTGTTTGTACGTGGTCAACAGTTTCACACGAATCCCGTAAGGAAAACGGTGTTTTGCAATTTTTTTATTGTGTCGGCTATTGTAACGTAATTGTTGTTAATAGCTTTTAAATCTGCTGCAACTTGAAGATTTTGGATTTGCATTCGTTTGTTTTTTACCGCGGTTTTGACATCATTTTCAATCTTCTCGCGCGCTGACGGCAAAAACCTACGTAGCGTCTGCGGACTTGGTAATTCCCACGTTGGATTGTATTTTTTCCAAAACTAACGAAACATTGTCCGATTTTTGCACACACTTAACATCATCGTTAATCATCACATATAAATTCTTTATACGGTCTCGTTTCGGTATTTTTCAATTTGTGTGTTGCACTATTTACATGGTGCCTATACATATGTGGTTTCCAACATAAGCTTTTATCGCAACACCTGATTTCTTTACCATTATACCATTATAGTAAGTCTGGAAATTACCATGAATACGTTAGCAAACAGACAAGTTGATGCATTTTAACATTTTTAATGCTTTTGCAACATGTAACGAAGCAGCTCTGTATTCCCTCAACCTCTTGCGGTTAAACACCACTGGAAGGCAAGCGAAAATGTTGCGCTCTATTTATAAGATTCAATGTAATAAACTGACATGTCCCTGTCACAGTCTGGTGTATTACATAGTGATAAGGTGGCATATGTGTCCCATATCAATAGTTGCTTCATTAAAAGTAATGAGAAAAGAAATGTAGAAACAATGTTTAACAGATCACCTTCAACAGGAGTACTTTTTCTCTTAAACAAATGAATATGTAATTTGTCTTGGTAGCTGTATCGATAAGTGTTACAGAGTTTTCTGGTAGGTTTGGTAGTAATCAATTGAGAAACTACTCCTTGTACTTCAGCACAAACTTAATCGTTGGCATCTGCGATATTTCTTTGCACAAAAAATTGTCAAAAAATTTTATGATTTTTAGGTTAACCATTATTAATAGTTCTCTGTACTTATAGTAATTAATACATCTAAAAATATGGTGATTTTTATAAACAATTGATGTTTTCATTAGTAGATAGAAATGAAGGCAAAACGTGAAAATAAAACACCGAAGGTCATAATAAAACGAAGAAGAGCTGAAGCGGACAGGTGACATAAATATTGCTGATCAGTGGATCAGTGATTTCCCTAGGAGAAATCCTCCGGAAAGCGTGGCAACAGCGCTGATTCCAAATTCTTGTAAATTAATAAAACTCTATAAGACCCAATATTTTGAAGTCGGGGTGAAACACTCTATAGACTTTCAGAACATTCTGATTATTTTTTAGTTCAAAATTACATATAACTTTTGAAGATTGATACACAGTACAACCGATTGGTACACAACCGAATAGTAAACTTTTATGTTTAACTAAATCCTCGCTTCTGAAAGTTTCATACATGTATGATGTATGCGATGTTATCCTAATTGCATTTAATATGGCTATTTGGCTTAATAACGAAGGCTTCCACGGCCAGAAAATCGTGCACCTCTCTTCGTATCTCCGCAGTTGATTTTCGCCTCTGGCCTGGTTCACATGCTGAGCAACTGCTTCCCGCTCAGTTAGTAGCCTCATATGGTTGTCAGCGAAACGTCGAGTTTTTCGTTTAACCATGACACGGTTCGAACCCGGAACACGTTGTTTTGGCTATTTGGTTATACAGCCGTAATGCACAGGATATTATTACTTGAACCAAGAACGTTGATACCTGTTTTTGCTTTAATCACGAGTGCTTTGAAGTTAAAACTATATTTAGAAAATAAGTTTATCCGTAATATCGTTTACTAAAGAAAAATTACTTCTTGTAATGCGTTCAACAAAACAATTCGTGAAGTCCACAGTGTTTCTGTAATAGTTGAATCCGTGAGAATTATCTCAACACTTGAACGTGCGACATATTTTATTTACATTATAAAAAATGTTTATATCAAATTATATTTTTTTATTTTTCAATTTTTTAAAAATATGCAGGTTGTGCCATTCAAAAAAATACTAACGTTATTTTTTTTTGGCAATGCATTGCTCAATTGTTTTATATGTTGATAATATCTTAGTCAAATCATGTACACTACTGCTTTGCTAATGTAAACTACTATGAAGTATTATTAACGGCGAAAGTGGTTTAATTGGAATCACCTGTATATTAAATATTATTTAATGATAAATGAATTTTTAAAATGAGGAAGAAAAATGCAATTGATGTTTTTTTCGAGTAACTGTATGGGTTAAATGTATGCGTTAGTTCATTTATAGAAGGAAGTTGATATATTTTAGAATTACATTTAAAACGCAGTTAGTCACAACTGTTGGTTCACCTAATGTTAAAGAGTAACAAATCTAAACGTTCCGTTATGACCATTATGATGCAGTATTTTTATTTCTTTTTAACAAATTTAGAAAACACTAATTACAACACGAAAGCAATTATTATTTAAAACTATGACATATAATGAATATTACAAAATGGAATGTCACAAAAATCAAAAGATTTCCCCGTCCTTGGAAGTAAACATGTTAAGAATTTGGTAAATTCCATTTTTAGCTTCACTACTTGCGAAAGATAAGAATTCTGTTCAGTTGCAAAGATGGATCGTAAAATATGTCCATCGATTTGGGTCAACTGATAATAGAACTACACAAGAAGAAAGAAACCACTTTGCTAAATATCATAATAAATAGTTATTGGTAAATCGCACTCTACAGTGTAGGGTGTAATAGAAAAATTCAAAATACCAGGAACAGTTGAAACTGCATCGCAAAGTGGGCGCCCAAAGATATTAAACTAGCGCTAGGAGAAGTGTATAGGATATAGGCGCACAGGACATAGGAATTTCAGAAAATCCGGATAAAATGGAAGGATATCGGTTTCATTGGTGATATTAATGCCAATGGCATTTTCTCGCGGTACCCTTCCATTATATCTGAATCTTCTAATTCTTCTGGGATGTTTTACAATATTAGGACCATCAACAACGGTTTTGCCGTAACTGCTGCTTACGTGTATATTTCATCTGCGAATATCATATAAATGGCATACTATACAGAGCCAGTCATCTTAAAATGTGCAATTTTCTGTTTATATTTAAGATATTATTATACAATGTACTAGGCGCTTACACGTTTTAAGCGCTCGCAATATATAACATGGTATTTTCCCTAACATTCTTGGATCCGTTGGTACACTTCCTTCAATTCTCTATTGCAATTTCTTGCAGCATTTCATTATAATTCATTTTTGATACACACGTTTTTTTCCTTGGATTAGAAAATATTCACGTATGTAAAATAACGAAGTATATAATTTGACGCACCTACTGGCTATTCTTCCGATATGATCGATCTCTCAAATTGAGGAATAGGGATCATCGATTACGTTATGGATCACATACATATCACGATGGATTGCTGCGATATTTGCTACTCAAGAATAGGTTCGGCACTAACAATAAGCAGCATCACATAAGGCAATATAGAATAGATACTTCTGTCTGTGGCAGTATCAAAATAGCTAGTCGTTAAGCACTTTCTGCAGGTAGGTATTTTTTTATTATGTGTGCGGAAATACTTTCTACTAACAGTCTATTGCCATTTTATAGAAACAATTGATGTTAGATGTACCATATGCCAGGCATCAAAACACATAAAATTTGTATCATTGATAACGTTTTATTTATGTTTTCAATAAATAACATGCACGTACAGTACAAAATTTTAATATACTTTGGCTGTCAGCATTTTTTACAAAAATAATATAAATAAAAATAACATAGAAGAAGGATATGCTTTACTACGTATCAACTATACAGGCTGTACAATACTATTATTCATCTTTCACGTCTTTAAAAAGATGAAAATACATAATATAAATTTAATTAAATCCTGTTATGAGTGCAACCAAAAAACTTGCTTGTTTGTAAATTACAAGTACGTAGTGGTTGTTATGTACCATGAACTTTCTATAAATGTTATATAAAAACAATACTTTAATAATAGCTGAATGTACTACCATTTAAAGTATTTTGTTATTAAAGAGGTGAGTTTACTTCAGGTGACTATACAAATGGCCATCGTTAAGAAATCTGAAGATTCTGAAAATGTTTGTCTTGGTTTTATTAATTATAACTAGCAATAGAATATAATAGTTAGTTGTACCAAAACTACATGTTAAAAACGCACTAAAACTGCATTACGGCGCTTCGCTTTTATCAATATAAATAACCTGTACGACCATAAATACCCAATAATGTTTTTAACATTGCATATTTGTACATAAAGTAGAAGAGATAGTGTCCTCAGGCAATATTAGCAGTCAGATCAGCTTCAGATATGTAATCACAGTCTCGATGTGCTACACCAACTTAGCGCATTGTCATTGTCAATATTATCTTAATTAATTAATTTTAATAAGCTAAAGTTTTTCACTGAATATTTCCTTAGAGTCATCCTTATTTTCTTTCGTGCGCATAACTTGTCTTTGCACTGGACTTAAATTAGGTGACAAAACAACTGGTCTTAAGGAAAATCTTCGATTGCTACCGGGAACACGTATAGATCTTCTTCCAGGCACATCAGTGGGAAAAGGAGTGTACGGGGGCGGAGGACCGGAAGCCAAATTGGTCGAAGATATATCTCGGCTATCTGGAACTGGGGACAGTGTCGGAGCTATTGATGCTTTTCTCAAGGTCTGTGAGTCTGCTAAAATAGGTCTTAGCGAAAATTTTCTACCCATTTGAGTCGGCTGAGGCTGGCTAATTAAGGAGCCTCTTCGACTCTGTATGGGAGGTCGTATTGATAGTCTTCTTGATATTGAAGGCGTTAGCTTCGGAGGAGTTAAAGAAGCAGTTCCAAGTTTCCGCTGTGGTGTAGGTAATGTTGTTTCATTTGGATCCGGTACGGCGAGATCGGCCAAAACCCTTAGGAAATCGGCAACTGAAGTTTCTTCTAGTACACTGTCTGTGGGATACAGAGAATTTCTTCCACTTCTGGTCTGCCTTATATATCTATTGGTAGGCATACTACAAATTCTATTTCGTCTAGGTACAATTTCTTGTTTTTCAATGTCTATATTTTTCTCTTTAGACCCGATAATTGTGTTCTTTAATTTCGTTAAAAGATTAGAAGGTTGCACTGATTGCAAAGATAACGTTCGGCTTCTTGGTTTGCTGGACAAATTTTCTTCTTTAACATCTTGTAATTTTGTGGTTGGAGAAAGACCATACCAAGTGAGATTGTTGTCCCCTTGTAAATTAGATTTGTTACCAAATGGAAATTTAATCTCACTAAACGCGCGTCGTCTTTTAGGTATTGCTGCCACGCTCAATGTATTTTGGTTAGATGTCCATGTCGAACTAACGACTTCTGAAGATAATATTTCTTCATCGGAAAAGCCATTTATACCTCTTGTACCCTCATCTTCATTATCTATACCGCTTAATGCATTTGCTACACGTAATAACAAATTACTTTGCTCAGATATTTTTCTGTTAAACGTTTTCTCTTTGTCTATCAAGTTCAATTCAGTATCCGATTGTACCCTCACCATATCGGGCATTGGTACACATTCTGAGAAAGCTCTTTTTCTACGTGTTCTTGGTGAATCTACGTCTCTGTACAGGGTTAGATCTGGACAACTTTGACTATGCTGCAGTTGCTTTGGTGTATAGACGAATTCACCCTTATAAACACGTTTGACTTTAAGCAGTAGAAATTCGTGAACAAGTGCTCTTAACTCTGTACGAATTTTACGAGGCGTCTGTTTAATATGTACTGCAAGAGCATGTTCTATTGCATGCATTCTTTTACTTCGTAGGCCATTGGTTATAAAACCAAGAACCATTAAACCATATCCTAATCCTACGATAATCCAAACTAGGAGGAATAGTCTGTAGATCATATAAAGATAAGAGTCGTGACCTGGTAAATTGACACCTGAAATATTAAATGTACTTAGTCATTTTGTTTATTAAATACTAGTGCTAATATAGCTACTCATTATATTGATGAAATCACTTACGGCGTAGGCAATGTGAGGGGAGAAAATACTAGCCAACTAAGGTGATTTTGCTTACCCGGCGTCATCAGCGTTACTCCGAGTGCTTTTCTGTCTCACACCATATCCAATCCTTTGAAACAAGTAGCAAAATATCTTCTGGCGCCGTGTAGAGCAGCCATAAAAATCGGGTATTCCCAAACCAATTCCCCGACAGGGACATGAACGCTCTGGAGAGCTGCACATACAAATGATTCCTACAAGTTTACCAGGTATTAAAAACATATCAAAAATCCCCAGAAACAATAACGAAACTAATGGTCGTCATTCCATGATGGGCAATATTTGCATTATTTTGGTTATCTCTTCTAGGAATTTTTTATTGTGTTTTCAATACATCATGGTAACCATGTAGGAATCATTACAAATGCAGCTACTCTGAGCACCATTTCGGGTCTAACAGTTTAAGAGCCGCTCGAGATTATTATGAGAACTGTACTCGGTTTTTGTTGTTATTTTTCTACACGATAAGCATGTACCTTTTGATATTACATGGAGCCAAATGGTATTTTGTCCGTTGCTTCGAAGGATAGTGATATTAGTCGAGAGGTAAATAGCGGTATGAGGTGGAGAAGCATTGGGAGCAACGCTGAAGGCGCCGAGTAGTCACAAACTGTCCATTGGCTAATGTTTCCTCTCCTGGACTCAGTTCAGTATTAAAAATGACTTCAGTTTTATTACTGATGATGATAGCTTGACTATCCTAGGTTTTAGTCAAGTGTTTCATTATTTTACTTGATTGCAAATTTCGATTTGTGTAGAATATTCCAGTAATATAGAATTAACTGATTTGAGCAAATTATGATAAACATGCTAACATATTTTTAGAGAAATAAAACTGACTTAATTTACTTTTAGTGGATGAATATTGTTTTAATACCAAACAACATTTTAACATTTTCTGATACGTGTTTTATCAAGCAAACGAGCAACATATAAGATTGATACATACGTGTAATGTTATTTTATAAACATTTGGGATTAACCATGACTACTAATGTTTATATCAACTCTTTTCTTTAGATATTGTAGGCGGTTATAACCTTAATTTTTGTAATCATCGCTTGGTATCATTTACAGATATCCACGACTTATACACTTGTTAATAATGATTATGCCTCCTTCATGAAAGGAAATTTGAAAAACGAAGAAAAATTGCGTAATAAAAAGCAGCTAAAAAAGCCAAAAGAAGCAATGACGTTTTGCTTTGTTTAGAATAGCAAACGGTTTTCTAAATTAAAAAATTTAGCCTATTAGCAAGCTTAGAGAATACATATATGCATTGTAATTTAAAATATGCCACTAGGAGATGGGAAATAATATTGAGCAACAGCGATCCACGGGACATTTTTAACTAGTTACAGGCATAGTAGCTTATATTGTAGATATTATCTCTTAAATATCAATCAAATAAATCAGTTTATTCTACGGTACGTATGAAAATAAACACTTATTATTCTTTTAGATAACAGGAGCATACCGGTTTGCTTTAAGATAACACAGGTTAATAATTTTATATCTAAATACTACATATGAATGCTACTTGATTTGTGAGTCAAACCGTTTTATATTTGGAAAAAACAAAATTGTCTAGTAACATTTTGGTGTCACTGAAATTGGGGTTATCAATACAGCATAGTGACGCTAGAATGTAGTAAACAGGTATTTACAAAGATAGCTAAAAATATAATATAAACGACTTTTATCTCAAAGCAGTCAGTATATCCCATTTTGTTTGACATATTACTGATGTTGAATAGAAAAGATAAATATTTGGTTCAAGTTAAATATTGAAAAGATAAATGTTAAAAACATGAGCCTTCAGGGAAAAGAAGTGTGTTAAACATGAGGAAATAAGAAATGTAGCATTTTTATTTGTTTAATTATATAAATATATTTGATGATCGGTACAATTAGTATAATTCGTCTCTTCATTTACTTATATATAGCGTTGGGCAGGATAGGCTTATATTTCCAGCGTTTGTTATTAGCAAATATCTAAGTCAAAATTACACTTGACGAAAAAAGGTGTCTATAAAATGAAATATTATTGAGTGTAGGCTTTCACGACCGTAATCCATTGTAGAAATGTCTTTCGGGTGTTGTCGCGTACTTGATGTTTGACTTGACGTTTCGCTGACCATTGTGTCAGCTTCTTCTACTAAAATATCTAGAGTTGTTTTCATAGGAATTATGACAGGTTATAATAAAACTGACATCGTCGAGTGAAGGAACTTCTTCACTCGACGATGTGTGGTATATATATATATATATAGTAGATAGATAGTTTAGTTCACATTTAACCGTAATTCAAATGATTTAAAAATTCCAAATATAAACAAAGATATTTATTTAAAAAAATCCAACGATATTTCTTTATAAAACAATAGCAAGCATTGTTTTTGCTTAACCGAGTCTTCCAATACACACCTAAATACGAAAACTAATTATTTATCTACATTAATTTCATTTTAAATCATGTTTTAAATGCCCGCACTATTTCTCCAAATAGCTGACTGATCGATAATACACATTTTGTAATACATTCAAAAGTTTATTGGGAGATTAGTTTAGTTTATTACACTCTGCAATAAGCGTATGGTTATTTGGTGATAAATCTAGCGACCTAGCAGTCCAGGCCATTAGTCCATTTCTTTCAATGCATCGTTCAGGGAAGGTTTCATTAAGGAAGTTGCTCACTTCCACTCTAGAATGAGGCGGAGTACCGTCATATCGAGACCAAGGATTTTAATTAGCAAATTACTGAATTCTTGCAATTCCCACACTTGATATCAAGATATTAAAATGGATGTTATCTATCTTAAGGTGTTGAACAGATTTTCATCCGTGTAAACAAAATTTGTATATTCTTGAACCATTTTTAATTGGCTAGAGTTTCGATGCCAAAGGCATACTTGTATCTTTTTTCTTTGGTGTGCATATTAAAGGAGATAATAACATGATAACACCAGACAGACAATAAACTGTCAAAGTAATCATGAACTGGGAAAGTAATAAAAGTAAAATTTTGCAATAAATTGGTCAAAATGAATCAGGAAGCCAATATGTAGAGAACAATTAAATGACACTTCAACGATGTATTTAATGCTTTAATGAAGTACATGAGCATAAAGTCTATTAACTGTCATGTAAACTTGCAGAAACGAGTGCGCACTCATTGGCGGCGATGATATATTTCGAAAGGGGTCGGACATACCCGAAGTCGGGATTCACACGCGTACGGTTAGTATGTGTATGAATGACGGGTTGGTTTGATGATGGCGAATCAACGGTGTGCTTTGTTATGGTCGACGAATGTTAATAGATTTCTTAACCGATTTCCGACATTAGAATACAATGGTACTATTATTAAATGTTTTGTTAGCAATATCAAACATGTCTTTTACTGTACGGTAAAAACCGTACAGTAAAAGACATGTTAATAGCAAACAGTACCTGTTAAAAAAAAAACGCAATATTATAAATTTCTATATGACTGTATTTTTAGGTTAAGTGTGTGCAATATTCTACAAAATATGACAATGATTTTCGAAAGTTTGCCTACAAGAGGTCAATTATAGTTCAATCAAGGCAGAGTTAATAAATAAAAAAAATAGGGCTGATGGTGGGAAAACAACAGATGCAAGAAGGAATTGTATTTTAAATGTGTTAGTGCGCACGTGGCATACGTGCCTCTTCTTTTACGCAGTACAAACGCGAAAACTATAGTAGAAACTATAATAAATACCTTCGGGGAGTTCAATATATCGGTAACCTATTGTAATGTTGGTTACAGATGGGTGTTCAAACATGGCTAAAGCTGGAAAGTTACTAAAACAATCTCATTTGCTTCTTGTAATCTGTTTGCTGCATGCATGTCATCTTGTAGCTGAATTTATTAGAAACAGTTATCCAAAAGTAGATCAATTAATAGTTTCTACCAAAAAAGTTTTATTAAATATCCGGAGCGCATTCGGGAGTTTAAATAGACTTATTCGGGCATTCCTCAGTCACCACAGCCGATATTGACGAGATAGGGAACGTGGCTTAAAGCTGTATTATATTATGAGAAATGTTTGCACATCATTAAGCCTTGTATCTTAAATTTAAATCCGCAAGAAGCCCAAGCAATTTTAGTAAGTCAGCGGCTGGTAAGAATCCCGGTTTTCAAACTACATTTAAACTATTGTTAAATTCGCGAACATCACATCACTCATTTTCTAAGTGCACCAACATATTTTCACCTCGCCGTAGGAGTATGACTAAGTCATCAAAGTGAGCCATGCTAATGATACAATACTACCGCGAATTCTTGCGTCAGCCTCCACCAACAACACAATCAAACTAAAAGAGTAAGTAAATACATACATTATTTTTAATATTATAGTAACCGAGTCGTACGCTACTGCCAAAGCACTCGTTTCTGAGGGCTTACTGTCATGTAATGAAAAATTTTAAAACGGTTCTACCGACAAATTAATGATTTTGACATGTGTCAGTTTCCCATTAACGGAACCTGTTGCTTAATTACCGACCGACATCCACACAATGGTTTTTTCAATTATTAGGTTTGTTTCAATATAAATCATTAGTTAATCAGGCGCAATTTGATCAACTGAAAAACATTTAAAACTGTTTTTCGATTTATTTCACGGTTTGTGATTGGCTTTGAAAAGTTCGTGATTGTGTTTGAAATGCATAGGAACGCAACATAGGAATACGTTGGCATTGTAAAACAATAGCATCATTATAATCATGCTGTGGATCGACGCCGACCACGCTAATGTGCAATCAGAAAACATGATTGCGCATGTTTAATCTTTAGCTTTGTTCTCTATATTTCTAATTCGTTTTCTGAGCCTAGAATATTTTATTAATACCTGTTCCATATAGTAGCTTTAGTTTATAGTTTTAGTTTACTCTACCATATTTAGTATTTACCTTTTAGTTGAGCATTCTCAGAATTCAGAAGAGAATGCTGCAAAAATCTCGATGTACGGACCATTTAAAAGCCGATGTTCATTGCACTACTATATAGGGTGTACGTATTTTGTTTTGTATTTGATATGGATTCGTATACACGAACAATATAATATGCAAGAAGGTATGTACACGTAGTACAGTACGTTACTATCACCTCCACGCGTTTATATGACAGTGAATATCGTTTGTGTACATGTACGCGTGCATTATAAACCAAAGACAATTATATGTTTTCTTTAGATACGGTACATAAATGTACTGTTTTTGTTTTTTCTTGCCTGGTGTACATAGTGCAGTACGTTATAATTCGCTTTCTATACCCTGTACACCCTTATATGGTAGTGAATATCGTTTGTGTAAACGCACGCGTACACTATAGACCAAATAAAAGTATCTGTTTTCCTTACGCAAACAGACCGTTTCTTTTCCTCCCCTAGAAACTGTTATAACAGATATTAAACTTACCAGCTACATAATCACCAAATCCAATGGTCGTGAGTGTAACGAAAGAATAATAAACTGCCAAAACATAGTCCCATCCTTCAAACATCATTATAATTACAGCAGGTAGAAATATGAAAAAGATAATACCCGGCACTAGGTACAGAACAATCTGGGTAATTAGACTTAATTTTGTTGTGTCGTATGCCATTTTTGTTGTCTTCCACCTTCGGTATAATTTAACAAACTGAAACAGAAAGCAATAGCTATGAAAATAATTGTTAACTAGGCATTCCGATTCTGGTACTATCGGTATACTTGCAAATTGTGTATTTGTTTGATATATACAAACAGCTAAACTTATTTATAGATAATAAAAGTTGATTGGTAGGATCCTTCACGCATTACGAGTAGCCATTGCGAGCGAGAAGGACGTAAGTTTAAGCGTGATAAAGGAAAAATTGATGTTAGATGAGTTCATTGTTTCTTGATTAGTTAGTACGGTTTATACAAAAAATGTAATAGTATTAATATAGGGAGCCTTCAATTTAATAGCTATACTATCAGGTGTCAAAGTTTATATGTACTCGAGATGGTTATCTAAACTCTAAGAGCTTTCTAGGGAACAAGTACGTCTTTTAATTCTCAATCTACTTAAGTCACACATCCACACTCTAATTTCCTTGAGGAAAAAGTCGACGCCGTCCATCGTCTTCTAAAAAAAATCATCGTGGCTTACGCGACTTTGGGGCCAACTAACCGTCGGCGTCAGCCCCGCGCGCGAATAACTTTCCCCGTAAACGTTTATTCGCGGGCCGTTTATCTTATTTTCTCTACCCCGCTTGAACTTTCGCCCCTTCCTGCGTATGGCGCGCGAAAGGTCTTTCCAATCAGCTTCTAAAATCTAAAATATAGGCTAACGGATAGATCTAAAACAAATTAAAGCTCATACATCTGAAACACAACATACTGAGCATATTTAGTACTTATTCATTACATATCAAAATCTACATGTCAGGGGCATATTGGTGTTTTATTAAAGAGGATATCTTGCTTGCATTCATGTACTGTTCATCGGATGTGTCTGAGAAAAATGAACGAACATTTGGTACAGTATACAGGGAATTGTCAAACGCCAAAACGCTATATTTTTAAAATGTTGTATATTGTAATAGCGACTTCTAACTTAATATATAGAAAGACTCTACATTTAATTTTGGAAAGGTTACCATTGGTTAAGATTAAACAATTTATTAACATTTTGACGAAAAAACTTGTTATTTTCAGTTTTAAATGAAATATGAAAATGTAATATGTGATCAATGTTTTATAGGTCCTTCATTAGCATCAGAAACTGCTTGTAATTTTCTGGTCATCGAAAGTGCTAGCTTTCTGAAATAACCCTGTTGCTGCATGTGTTTCTAAATCGTACCCTTGACATACGTTTTGTCATCTCAGTCCATACATTTTCGTTCGAATTAACTGTGCACTTTTTTGAACCCATTGCAATACTGCACATTATTTCTAGGAAACCATTCTATAACTACTCTCTAGGTGTAAGTAGCACAGTTATCATGTTGAGAAGTATAATTGTTTTAAGGAAAAATGTGCTGGGGAGATGTCAACATCACATTCGATATTATATATGCAATATAATTTCTTGATTCAATATTTCATCAATTCTCCAGCGCATGCTGATGTCGTGACAATTCATTCAGGTCCAAACATTAACAGCAAATCTTCCTTATTTATTACTATTATTCAAATACCGCTCTTCGAATCTCGTATTTCGTGGTCTATAAAGTACGGTTGCAGGCTGCACATTTTCTTCTCGGAAAATACAACGTCCTGCCAAAATTCGAACCTATTATTATTATAATTTCGAGCAAATAGTAACCTTGGTTGTCTCTGTTCTTTGGATAATTTAATAGTATTATTTTATAGTTTGTAAAACTAATAATAAGCATCTCTCAAAGCAATCTACAGGTTTATTATTTCAGCAGAAATCACAAACTAGTCAGAACAGATTTTATTAGCTAAGAGGAATTTAAAATTGACTGATTAAGCAGCATATGAATGACTTTAAATAGTTTATGATTTCTGCTGGAACAGATACCATAATAATTATAGTTATGCTCTATTCTGTTCTAGTGGGAGAATCCACAGTTCCACATATCTAGAGTTACAATAGGATAAGAGCAGTCTCTACTGTAGCAGTAGATACTGTTATTTAGTTTTTGGTTTCAGATTCTTTGAATAATGTTGGATTCACATTTTTTTAATAAAGTGTGTCAAACTTGGTTAGTGTGAATGTGTACAACTGTTAGTTGTGCATGTCTCAATTAGTTTTATTTTCATTCAACGTCGAGGTCATTTTAGAAAACACTAATAATATTGATGATATAAAATATGAAGACAAGTATAGGATCCAAGATGGCTTGTATATAACAGCATACAATGTTCAGAGAGAGCTGTTTTGGATTCAGAATCATTCGATTTAATTCTCAAAATCATAACTGTATTTTTATATGATAAACATTTAGGATTTTTTGAGTAACAAAAGAATCTTCTATACCATAAAATAGTTTCATAACAAAATAGTTGTTTATGTCACAAAGGACGTAAGTGTAGTTTTGCGGTCGAGGATGTTGTTTACAGACCAAGGCGAAGTCGAGGTCTGCAATACATCTTATTATTCTTCTTACTACCGACCCAAAATTTCGAGAAAATCAGGATTTTACGAAAATATTTGGCATTTGCTTAAAAAATTGTTAAAGTTGACAATGTTATGTTATATTGGCATCTATTACTATATATGTATTAATGTTTTATTACTTTACGTTCCTAGGTGCGTAAAATGTTATTATAACTCTTTGTCTCCAAGATAAGTGACCCGTAAATAGCACTTTAATCAGGGCAATACTGATTGACTTACGTAACCGATAGTAGGAAAATATATTGTTACGTCCGTATTTTATTGTAATGAAAATTGCTGTATACGTATATGCATGCTGTTTATAACTCATAAATAATTAATGAATCCTTATTTTGAGAGGCACAATACAGTCTATAGATGATTGTCCTCGCTGCATTTGATTTAAATGAAAGACACACCTACTACCCATTATATTCACACAGATCATAATTTTTCAAAAATCCTGGTATCATACATACCGTAAGTAATTTAAGTACGTTTGTGTTCTTGAAGTAAACATATTCGGCTGTACAAATGATTGAGAGTGACCTAAAATATGTGTTTAGACACTTTAGACAGTCTTTTATTACATACATACTGTTATCATTAGCATAATTGACAAAGACAAAGAAGCAAGAAAACAGCGACGTTACTGTAAGGCTATACTCTTGAATTCTTCTATACATATACGAATTTTGCATACAGATAATTATGTCTGACATTCTACATATTAAGTAGTTAGAAAATGTCCTTAAATGTAAAATATCCGTGTTATTACAAAAAGTTTCTCTGTATAATTTCGAGAAGGATTTCGAGGAAACATTTGCGGCAACGATAATTCACATATAAGCTACTTATTGATCCCTAGTGTTTTATCAGTATACAGTATGTCACAGGACAAGCTTACGTTAGCCGTATATAAGAAACTAAGCAAATTCAAAATTTGAAAATCTGCAGACTTATTTTGTTGAAGGAGGCTAATTTTTAGAATATTTCGACACGTCTATTCAACTTCCGATTTCACCGGAAGTAACGTACACTTAATTTTTTTAAATGGATTGCCTTAATTTTTTTAAAACATTTGAATTTAGCAAATAATTTGGGGTAAAGTTAATGAATTGCGATGGGTCCAAACAATACCGTTTTAAAGCTAACTTGATTATTGTGATTATTTCAATAAACTCATCCTAGTACTTTATCTTTTATTTGTTCGGTATGCAAAAGTGTTGATTAATGATTGTTACTGATGTAATGTTACTGATGATTGTTGTTAATGATGATAATTAGTAAGCTATAAATATGAGATATTGAACATTTGTTTCCATTTTTATGCAAATATTATACAGGCTGTCAGTGTTGTTAAATTTCAATTATTAATATCTATGTAATTTTATATCAATATATGTATATACACTGTGTCCATGGATTTGGTGCACAAGGGAAACACTTTTTTATTCAACACTTTATGAAAAAAAGTTATTCTTTACGAAAGTTTTTGCTTGCCTTAAAACCATTAGAAAACTTTTAACTAAAGTTCAAATTATTGTTGATAATCGTATTACCTTGAAATTCTGTTGACATTTAATTATTTGTCTGTTCCAAATTTAAATGACACGACATTTGCAATCACGAAAATCACAATTATGCTAACATTGCAACAACGAATTTATTTGATTAAGTGTTATGGAATAGGTGATATTTCATATCGTACAGCGATCAACAAATTTAACGCTAAATTCCCCGGCATTAATATCGCTATTAATTCTTTGAAAAAGCTTGTTAAGAAATTTGACGAAACTGGCTCTGTTGTTACAAACAATACAATGAAGATGATGCATTAACTGTTCTAGCTATGGGATCTGTATTAGAAGATTCAAAAATGTCACTACGTAAGAGAGGAGAGTAAGGAAAATAAGATTCACCCATTCAAACCCAAATTTATTCATACTCTGGAACGCCGGGACGATGCGTTCAGATTAGAATTTAGTACTTGGTCTGGAGAAAATGTTATGGAGGATCAATTTTTCCATCGTAAAATTTTCTTTTCGGATGAAGCTACTTTCACTACCAATGGTTATGTGTCATCCCAAAATTGCAGATATTGGGCGGAAGAGAATCCAAATTTTCGTACTAATCGGAAAAATCAGTGTTATAAGAAAATAAAAGTGTGGTGTGGAATTTTATTCAATAAAATTGTTATCTCCTTTTTTTTTCGAAAACAATTTAAATCAACATAATTATTTGGATGTTACAAAATTTTGTTTAACCATCGTTGGAGGACAGAGATGCAGTCTACTTTCAGCAGGGTGGATGTCCTGCGCATTCAACTAATTTAATTAGAAACTGCCTTGACGACCACTTTCCTGTAAAGTGCATCAGTCGTTTTGGACCTATTCATTGGCCAGCTCGCTCGCCCGATTTAACGCCGATGGATTTTTATTTATAGGGACACGTTAAACAAAGAGTGTACGAAAATAATAATTTTGATGCGAATTTGAAACCATTAATAATAAAATACGAACAGTAATTAGTGAGATTGATATAAGAACATTTAGGAATGTTTACAGAGAATTTAGGTATAGGGTCGAAAAGTGTGTGGAAGTAGGTAGGGGTTACGTAGAATAAATTATTTGTTGTTTTTTATCACATTCGAATTTATATACATTAGAAAATATTTCATAAAATCTTGTATTTATAATAAAGAATTTATTTTATTTAACCAGAATTCTATTAAATATTTTGTATCTACAAACATGTATAAAAAAAAACTAAAACATAAAATGGTTTAAAAAATGTAACAACGTTCACTGTTGTATAAGTTTGCAGCAAATCCGTGAACACACTGTATATTAAGTAGAATTTATGGTATATGTTTAAATTTATAATAACTGTTCCATAATGTATTAGTAGCAAGCTTTCTAGTATATCGCACAATTCGTAATCTAGTTTTTTTTATAACGTAGAAGAAGATGTCACGTTTGGAATTGACAAACCAGGATTACTTGAATTTATTGATTACTTATGGAGAGTCTGGATGAATTTCATGCAAAACATGCGTTCTGTTCGGGAAAGATACAGGTCAATGCCGTCTAAGGACGTAGTTCAATGATTACTTACAAACAACGTTAGAAATCTTGCGAATGTCCATTCAAGGAGTGTTAAAAAAGTAGAAACGAAGACCTTCTTTATACCAGTATACTTGCATCCACAGGATTTTCCCAGAAGGGTGCGTTTTTTGCGAATTTTTTACTATATCTTGTCAGGAAAAGGAATTAAGTGGGCAGACGATGAAGGACTATATCTTCAATAGACGCAACAGTTACTTTTGGCCGGCCAAAATTGCTATGTAATTAAACAAAAAGCAAAGAAGTGCGCAATGTATTTTGTGAAATTAAAAATAACCGCATTCTTTGCGAAAATTTAAATGGTAAACATATTGCGCAATATCATCAAAGAAGAACTTGATACATTGCCAATTATTGTCTGCTGTCGCTTGGTATCAAATAGTTGGGGCACCAGCTCAAACACAAGAAATCTCCACATATCTTTGGAGAAGCTATTTAAAGGAAAGTGGATAACAAAGGTCCATACTTGTGGCCTTCACGTTCTCCAACTTGACACATCAAATTTAAATATATTCGCAACATCGGTGATGAACGCTCATAGCCAACTTTCAAACTACTCAACACAATAAGATTTATTGCGAATAATTACCCAAGCTTGATTTTAGGAATAGGAAATGATGCAGAATTTGATATTTCATCATCTAGAGTAAAAACATACAGGGTATTCTACCTAAAATTACAAAGGTATTAATGGTTGAAGTTTAACATATTTCAACGATAAATACTTACTCCCTGTATAATATTTGTACAAAAATGGAAACGCTGTTTAATAGTCCATATTTATAGCTTACTAATTTGTAACAATAATTAATCGATACTTTTTGCATGCAGAGGAAATAAGCGTTAAAGTGCTAGGGAAATATTCATAAAAATCAAGTTAGCTTTAAAATGATATCGTTTAGATATATCGAAATACATGGACATTTTCAAATGTTTTGTAAAAATTGGGACAATGCATTTAAGACTATTAAGTGTACGTTACTTGCGGTGAAACTGGAAGTCGAATAGACGTCCCAATATTTCCTAAAAGTTAGCCTCCCCCGATAAAATAAGTGTGCAAACTTAGACATTTTAAATCTGCTTAATTTTTGATAAATAGTTAACGTAAGACCATCCTGTGACACCCTGTATATTCACCTTGGATATTCGATAATAAAAAGAAAAGTTAAATTCGGTCAGACACACGGAGGAGCTTTTTGACGTTCGTTTATTTTATGAAAATGTTCCGCAAGAAGAAAATATTTTTTCACTTAAGTTTCGTGAAATCGAAAATTAGCTACTTTTAGAATTTTAGACAAAAGAAATAAAACACAACTTTGTCAGTTTTGACTTCTTTAAATATAATTTTGTATACAAGGTGTTTGGTTCGCCAACGTACATGTAAAACCAGGTGGTCGGTTTGGTACTTGTTTAACCAAAATTACTATTATTCAAAGTGTTACGGTTTTAGAGAAAAAGCCAACTTAGTGATTTAACTAAATTAGATGATGTTTGCTACTGTGAATTATAATAATTTTTATCACATACAAGGTCTATGAAATGATTTTATTTGATGAAATAGACATCAAAAATTATTAAAAATTAAAAACTCTCAGAAGTGTGTAATTATAAGTCATAGTGGCAAGAATCGTCTAATTTGGTTAAATTACCAAGTTGGCTTTACTCAGAAGTCGTGATATTTTGTGGTTAAACAAATTCCAAATCGGCCCATATATCATCTGGTTTCAAATGCATGTCGGGTATTGAAGAATTTGGACAAAATTAGGTTGGGGATGTTAATGTGGCTTTTATATCGTCGTTTCAAACGAGATAAGATTTTTGAAAATTCCATTTACACAGGAGAATTCCAAGTGTACGCGTTTTTTAATTCCCCAACCGTGTCTGTATCAGTATGAAAATCGTAAAAATAACAATTATGAGAGCTTCTTTTTTTATAATTACAAAATTTGCACTTATAAATTCAAGGAAATATTGAGCTATCATTGAAATCAGTGTTTTTCAAATATATATACTCCATTATAATTTTTGTGTGGTTCACAAAATTCGCGTGTATTTGCATTTTGAACGAAAGTTGAGATTTCAGTATGACGATGAGTTTTATTCCTAGGTATTGTTAATTGCCCAGAACTAATTGTGTAGATACGACGCTCGCAGACTCGGCAAGACGGGGGGTCCCCGAAGATTTGGGAGCCCCCGGACGCAGTACTAACAGAACTGACAGGGATCTTGTTTGAGATGAATATGTAACTTTATACTATACAAGCCTTTGCGTGATCATTTTTAAATGCTGGAAATCTCTCACCTTTTTTACATATTTGTCTTGCACTGTGCTTTGCTCATCAAAAACTTCTACAAAGGCTTCAAGCATTTCTGTAGTTTAGTAGTTCAATAACCATAAACACATAAAGTGCTGCTTTTGTAGCATATTTGTTCGTTTTTTTTTACAAATTTTGTGATTGACGTTTTACACATGTACATATGCATATGCATAAATTATATATACAAGCAAAACGTAGGTAGGCGATATTTAAATAAATATAAATGCAAACATCTTCCAATATCTGCACTCTCGCCTTTAAATGACTCAAACCCGCTACCATTTCTAAATTGGTATTAGGCATTTAAGAAGGGTCTCCTAACAGTTTCCCGGGGCACACCAAATAAAGATAATAAAGACAAACAAAGGTGAAGTAGACGCTAATCCTATTGGTGAAGAACCATTGTCTTCACCACGCAAACCTGATACACTTACAAATTAATGTATCATGCACAAATGAAGTTGGGTAATTTTACTTGAGGATTCAAGGGGGGGAGGGAGCCAGTATGGAAGGCTTAGGGGGCATGCACATCCATATCATATGTCAAACATTTCCACGTATAAATAAACATTTACGTGTTTTAGCAAATTTTTGCTATTTATTATCGAAATATCCGTGAATCGTTTTAAAAATTTAATTTCATTTCAGGTGTCACCGGAAGTGACGTCAATTTTCTTATTTTAAATAGAAGATCCTATAATTTCCACGTTTCTGGGAAAGTAATGGAGAAGAGAATCCAGTGGTATCCCATATGTTATACTTACATTGGCTTAAGAAATGTCACTATATGCAGTAATAGAAACGGAACACATCAGAAAATGCCTAGAAACAATTACCAAAAAAATAATGCTAAAATAGCTTCCTTATGGTATGGATAGACTCGTTTACTACTTACAGACATATTTCTACCTACAAGGCGTCATCTCCGTCATTTCGAGAGTGTTTTTACTCTACCTTGTACCGCTCTTTTTCTCAGTTAATACCACAAATTTCGAAACGACGAGCCAGATATTTCTTGATGCCCATTACTGCAAAGAAACACATACTTGCCGTTTAGAAAGCAGCAATATAAACGGGCTATAGTTCCCCAAGCCCTCCCTCGAGCAGTTCTGTTTAACACGAGATGGCGTGCGCAGGAGCGCTTTAAAAAACTGTACATATAAAAGATTGTCGCAGGCTTACAATTATGTGATAACATAACACATCAGAAACGCTCTATCTCTTGTTAAGCCATCTCGTGTTAAGCAGTCCAAGAACTGCTCGAGGGATGGTTTGAGGAACAGTATCCGGTTTATGTTGCTGTTTTTTTTTAAACGGCAGGCATGTGTTTGTTGGCACTAGAGGGCGCTGAGAAATGTTTGCCTTGTCGTTTCCAATGTTGGGACAAACAGCGGTACAAGGTGAAGTAAAAACACTCTCGAAACCACCCTGACGATTAATACTATGAGGAAACTATTTTATCATTATTTTTTAGTAATAAGGGTTTTCATATTCTGTTTTTGTTGTTACGCAAAGTTCGCTATGAGAAAGAACGCCAAATTCTCTCGTCTTATGTCAGGTTGAACCGAAGGGCTCAGTGCTAAGCAACATAATCGCGAAAGTGTTAAATTTCAATTCTGAAAGCGCTCATGCTTGTTATTTATTATTATTATATCCTGCATTTTTTATATTTTTGTTCTTTTTTCTCATTATTTTCTCTTATTTTTACTGCTTTGTTAATTGTTCATTGATTTTTTTTGCTTTGCCGAATTTTGTTGCAATTGATAGTTTGTTAAAATATGTTTTTGGTAAACAATGTGCTTAATTTCCACTTAATATTAAAGTTTATCTCAAAGCCATCCCAAAAGTAACAGCATAAAACACCCGAAAAGCAGATATGTAATGTATGCTCTACTAAAACCCAATAAATTTAAAAGAACCTGTCATAACTAATTTATTTCAACAATATTCGATAAAGATAATACCGTAAACAAATAACAAAAATATCAAAAGTAAAGGATATAATAGCAATAAGTAAGCATAATATTTACGCTTTTAGAATTGAGATTTGACAGTTCAGTAATTATGTTTGTTCATTGGATCAATCTGGTGTTAGGAGAAATAATTTAGCGTCTTTTCCTAGCCGGCATAACAATAAAAATAGGTTATGAAAACCTTTATTGCTATATGTTGTAATATTTAAAATGATTAGAGACTTCGAACTATTTCAGATTCTTCTGAGAACCAGCTACTCACGCGGATCAACACGCGAAAGAAATTTAATTCATAGTTTATCCGCAAAAACCTTATATAAGAAGATAAGAAGGTTAATGTCACTTTCGGTGATACTTGAGTCAATTCGCAAAAAATTTAAATCGACCTATTTATCCTAGAATCGCTAGCTTTTGTCATTCAAAAGTTAGTATGGGGAAGGGGCACTGTAATTAACCGGCAAACACTAGGGTATCAATACCACAAAAACTTTTTTATTAGTTCGGGGTTTCGTGTCAACCGCACAATCGAATGAATCATTCATACTTTAGATAATTCACAGTCCTTGCTATTATTACTTATTATATAATTGAACGGTAGAATGTATATTTCTTTACTAAGTGAAGTCTTGCCAACAAGAAAAACACATAAAATATAAACATTTTATAAGCTCATGTTTTGGAAGTAAGAACACTAAAAAGATAATATGTATCTCTGTAAATTTTTGAGATAAAGTACATTTAATAATTTATTCATGTAATAAATAACTATGCAAGTATTAAATAGATATCATAAATAGAATTAATTACCGATTTTCCGAAGAAATCACCTAGCGTAACCATAACTATACCATTAACTGGTACTCCAATTAAAGCGTAAAAACACATAAAAATTCGACCCATACTGGTTGTTGGTGCCAAATTACCATATCCTGAAATTAAAGAATTACAATTACACTGTTACTTATTGCAAGCATACATAAGATAACTGTATCTTTCCGAACTTTTTAATTTTAAGTGAAACAATGATTTTAGCTGGACTACTATACAACAATATCTATTTTGCGACTTTTTGAACGAAGTATGTTGTGAAGTCTTACAGCACGAAGGATACAAGGCAAGTGCGCACATCTTTCGAAAGTCATTTGTCTATGTTTTGTGACCGATTTAAATTTTGACTTAAGCAACATTCCACCAAAGGGAAACTGTATGATATTTTAGTTTGACACCACTTTTGGTCACAAAGCTGTGTTACCTTCAATAGTAGGGGCTCTAGATTTCTAATGCCTGTGTACACTCTGTGTCACATGTGTAGGACCGGATACATGTTTTTGAAATTTCTGCACATTGAGGTACAATTATTTTACTCTTATTGAGAGGAAAATCACACTGCATTATGCACGTACGTCTAAAAGGGCGGTGGTTGCTGGTGATATAAATGGGAGGTCAAATGTAACGCTTCAATTTTCTCGTGTACCTTTTTGCCAAGTACAAAGTGCACTATACGCAAAAACAACCAAAACCCCTTGCTGTTATAATTTTTCCTAATTCATATCGTGATGTTCACTTCAACAAAACTATAAAGATGATACAGGGTGAATCGGAAGGAGCGGAACAAACTCTAGGAGTGTATTGTACATGTGAAAGTAATGTATAAAAAACTCATGTTCTTATCCGATTGTTATTTATATATTGTTATAGCGTAATTACAAATAAACAAAATTTCATACCGTAAAACGGGGATACTTTGACATGTTTTCGCCACATTTTACGTCGTATTTCCCTTATTTTCGGGAGTATCAGTGCAGAAAAAATATGGCTGTAGCAACCTAACTAACACCCAACTTAGCAAAAAGCAATAATTGAGATAGTGACAAAATTACCCGGTACTAGGGGCTACCGTGTCACCGATATAAAAAATATTATTGCGGACATTTTTTTATGAAAAATACATCTGTTTAACTCTAAAATAATGTTTTCCTCTTCTAATCTAACTAAAATTAATAAAAGTTGTGTAAAGAAATAAACATTTTTATCGAGGTATTTATTTAATATCCTAGCGTGTTAGTGAAATTTCCGTTAGCTACCACTTCTTAAATTCCGCGCAATGGTGGTCTCCTCTTAGGAGTGCTTATGCGGTCAATAGGTTCCGCATGTCTTTCAAGGCATTTATTAACTATCGCGGAACGTGGTATTCGGCGGCTTGATTTTTGCTCATTCTAGTCCGAACACCATCCAGAGGTTCAAATTCTCCCGAGTGTAATTGTGGTAATTCGTACGTTAGATTCCTTTGTAATAAAACATTAGCGTAACTATCCTGACATTTTAGTAACATAGATCATAAAAATAAATAAATAAATAAATATTGTTCCGGTGTACTGGGTGACGAAGTATCCCCGTTTAACGGTACATGAGCTTTCTTTTTAATAGCGTTCTATGAATAAATGTTAAAAAACACCGCTATTGACTTTTTATGGTTCGTCTACGATTGTTTCATGTTTTTCATTAATATCGGCGGCAGTATTTCTAAAATATGGAATTGGCGTATCCACGAGTGTCAACTTTTACCTTGTAAACATTATTTTTGAACCAAGCCCATAAACAATAGTCTAGTGGTATAAGGTCTGTAGGTGTGGTAAGCCAACTAATAGAACCACCGCGACCAACTAAGACCTTAGAATCTATTACTCAAATGTTGCTTGACCTGATGATTTTGAACCTTGAAAAGATTGATTCAGATAGCCGGTACGTCATATGTGATAACAAGCGAAAAAACTTTTAATGTAGAACGTACCTGACTTTTTGTTTTACATGAGTATTCGGTGCAAGGAAATTTTTAATGTAATTAAGATGTATTAACTCGAAAATAAACGAAAATTTGGACCATGTACAAGAACGCCACTTAGCATTCTCTAACAAAAACAAAAAAAAATCAGATAAGAACGTACGAGTTCTTTACATTATTTTTATGCGTACAAAGCACTCCTGGAGTTTGAACTGACGACGAAACATAGGATTAGTAAACATCAACCGTCGGTGGTTGGTCGTTTCCTTATGCAGATATCCCATCGGCAACTGTAGCTCTCCATGTTATATATTTATATTTGAAACAGTATAAATTGAAGAAATCTGAAAATTTGGCGTAGCGGGCCGATAATAGTATAGAGTCAACTTTAAACAAAAATATGTTGATATATCTATCTATATGTTGGAAATCGATGCCAATTTGCTTATTATGAGTGGAGGATGCTGCATATTAAATTTTTGAATTCTACATAACATTATTGAGTTAACTCTATATAAAATTCTCTATACTTTATACGCTGTTTATAACATATGTAGTCCATTTCTCACTATAATTTTACTTATAACAATAAATGAATTTTAAAATATGTGCAAACTCCAAGAAACTTCTTTCCAGTATTTTCAATACATTTGCGTTTTATGCTAAAAGGAAGAGTAGGCGAGAAATTGGCTTGTTATTTAGAAAATATTCTTTTTACCGATTTCAATATTTTAAAATACAAATAACCGAAAGCAATCGGCGCGTCAAAATACTTTACATAATTTTGGCTCCACCATTTAGGTTCTTCGGGATACTACAAACGAACAATCAACATAGTGATTGGTTAATTAGAATGTTGTTGAGAAACCTACATAACATGAATTTCATATACCACGAAATTATTTTTTAAAATATGTACAATGCGCATGTTTACAGACCAAGCCAAACAAACGCGGCAGAAAATCTGGTGAACAAAAAACCCCAAACGGGACAAAGTGACACCTGTCAAATGTTCAAAATTTTTGTAATTCCCGGTGGTACACACTGTATTATTACCAGTTGGATCTATGTAACTGATGGTGTATTTTAGCAATAATATGTACTAAATTTAGAACAAGTATTGATTATCTGTTGTTAGTTTGATTTGTTAGTCCTTTTAAATCGTGCGATAAACATTTGCAAACACACATGGGTAGCATACATGTAGCAGAAATCAATTGTTTATTTTCTAATTTTCAATATGCATGCAGATATTCGGTGATAGCTTAATTTCATATTTAAACATTTCGACATTACTATGACTCTGCCCTTCATAAATTTTTTTCGGTAATAAAATAGCTTTTAGAATTAATTCAAGTTATTCGATTATTATTAAATACTAAACAAGTATTTGGTATGTTAAGAACGCATTTATTTAAGATACCTACCTACAGTGGTGACTACTGTGATAACGAAAAATACGGAGTGATAAAAATCCCATTTAGCGGGATCATCCTCATCCATAGTGAGGGATTTCATAGGTTTTCCACAATATTCCCCTAGCCTGCCGAAGATCTCCTCCATTGTATCTTCTGGAGTTGGATTATAATGCTTATGCAATAACTCTGAAAATATTAATTATAGATTAACAGAGGTATTTATCATATCAGCCTTGTACTATGTATACTCAATTTGAATAGCATTGTTTGAAGTTGAGTATATTTTTCAATTGAGAATACGTTTTTGTATACGAGAAACTATAGCCAGGAAGTAATTTCTCGCTGATATATTTTTATTATCGTCAAAGTGTAACGTGATTAAAGCAAAATTATGTAGCCAGAGGTATAACAAACCTTCAAATTTATCTAGTCTATACGTGATTATGTGCCTTTAGATTTAATAAAAGCAGAACAATTTAAATCAGTAAAAGCAGTCCGCCATAAATGCTCTAATCGGCAAGGTAAATTTGTTACATTCTGAACAACTCAGTTTGTTTTTGAAATAAAAGTATTAACTAAACTGTTGACAACATATGCGACGCAAATAAAGATCGTATGATAATGCTAAAGTTATCGAAGTACTCGCTATGAAATTCAAAGATGAAATAAAAATGGCGAAGCTCTTGAGCGGAAGTTGTTTATTATACCCCCCTTTTAATTAGATTAATTGAATGCTAAAAGAAAGCGCACAACATATGCACCTGAGAGACTAGTTTTACTTATTTTAATAAATATTTAAAGGTATAACCCTCTTGTTCGATATACCACGTGTTCCAACCTTCTGGAATTGTGAATTTGCGCTTACTGTAGAAGCTAAAGTTTTCTTATGACATAATGTGTACATTTTAAAAATATTTTCACATATATAGGGCAATCAATAAATAGCGAACCAGGTACCCACTTCTATATGTTGTTGTATGGGAATGATTATGTCTGACGTTGAAAGTAAAAGCGATATTTACAATTGAGCGAGAGTCCTGCATTTGAATACTGCATCCAAGTAGTTTTTGGTGATAGCATTTTTAGATTACTATAATATACTATAACGGTAAACAAAAGATATTGTCATTGACGTTTTTGAACTATTCTATTGAACTATTGAAAATGTTGAGCTCAAATAGCTACTTGTGGTCAAAGTCGAGTCTCACATTTGGAAATTACATTCAAACGATTTCTAGTGTAGTAACAAAAATATATCTGGAGTTTTGTTACTAATGTTACGGTAGCAGCAAACGACGCTTATTGACATTGACGCAGACTCTTAATTCAAAATTTTTAGTCTAAATAAAGAATGGGTAAAATTTATGTATTAGATAAAGTGAAAGAAATACTGTATCTTAGCTAACTGAATGTATAAGCTGTCCTATTTTTATCCACAACCATAAATATTTGTCAAATTAAAGCTAAGATTTGGATGCTACTGGAAACATTCATTTTACTGATGTAGAAATAAAAAAAAAAAGAGTAGCGAGGAAGAAGGAGAGGAACAATTTAATAGTAATATAGTAATAAGTATATATGGTAGTAACTGGAATTTTCGGGTTACTAAAGAAAATTTGGATGGATTTTTGTGTCCAAAATAGAAAGGTGCCCACGGATACGTAGCTTGGGTTGCAACTTTTACAGATTCGTGTGTACACGCTAGAAAAAGATAGTTAATATACAACAGAATGTGATCGTTTGTGTGGATATTCTCCTACTATTCTATTTGGTATCTGTCTTGAATTCCCAATTAATATTATCCTTATTATATTAGAAAATCTTTCTATCTTTTTATTCATTTTTATTACTAACAGTGATACCTTTTTTTGGTCTCAATTAATAAATAAATACAATTTGTTTCTTATTTTAATGTAAATTGATGGATCAACACTTTTTAAGTGCAAGTTAAATGTTATAGTTAACAGTTATCCTAAATAGTTCAATTTGTAAAAAGAGTTGAATGTTCTGCAATTATTGTCAATCAATCCCTTATTTGTCGTATCGCTAATATTGTAGTCTAAATAAAAGAGCCGGCTCACCCTCATCGTCTGCCATATACCAAAAGGTGCGGCATGTATAAATGAAATTATTAATTTTTAACTTCAATTATAACTTTTTATTGATTTCTTCATTTAACATTAATTTTAACATTTAAAATGCATAATTGTTTTTTTGGTGATGGAAACGGACTATTTTCTTTACTTATTATAGGAAAATTTGATTCCAGTTACGAAATGCTTTTTATAACCACTTAATTTCGTAACCCATGGTGTCACTGTACAAGCTCAGAATAAATGATATGAACAAAAATATGAATATATTGGCTTTTACCGGCGAATACTAAACAATCTTTTTTTACCGACCTAATTTTAATTTAATTTAATTAGCGAAATAAAAAATCGGTAAGATTCGAAATAGAATTTGGAGAAGTTTGTTGTTCAATACTGAACATCCTTTGGTACATTGTCTAGTTAGAAATTTAATCTTGTAATAGTTTATGCTAAAATGTATTTACATGTCGGATTTTTTTTTTAAGGAAACAGGTGTATATAAATCGGGCAAAATTATAAATACCCTGATTCTTCAAAAGAAATAATAAGTATAAATCTAATAGCGATAAATGGACTGACCTTGCAGCCCAATGAGTTGGCTATCCTTTCATTATCAACGATTTTAATCAGCAAGTCCGCCATTTTAAAATAATTGTGAACAAATATTACGTCCTGTGAAGCTGATAGGTAAACTGTCAAATGAGGATAGTCTATGTAAATTTAACAAGAGCAATTACTAACAGTTTAGTAGATTTAGTGAAATAATGTCAAGTATTTAAATACTGATAGTTAGAACAGCTCGAATTTCACTTGTTCTCCATAATATGAAAGATTTTTATATAACTTATTTTTCTTACCAGATTGGCACAATGGCACAAAAAAATAAATCTGAACGGTATGCAGTACAAGAGTGACCCTTGTGTATACTTCCGATACTCTCGATACTGCCTCGTCGCTTGCCAGTCGTTCGTTGTTCCATTGTAAATCGGAAAGTTCATGAATGGTAACGGACAATGCATATAAAACTTATTTATTGCTGTACGGCAGACATCAATAAAATGAAATAAACTATACTGTGAACTCCTTTTAAAAAAATAGATTGGCACGTTTCCAAATAACACATGTGCAATTACATTTCGTTTTTCCCTTTCAAATGATTTAATTTTTATTTGAAACATTTCCTTCTAAAAGGCCTCGTTTCTTAAATATCAACTCAGATGGTGTACCTGATGCTTAATACAATATGATAAAAAGAAAAACGTCGATAGGGACATGTTTTTTTTGCATAATTTTTCATGTTGTTTACTACTTCTGACAGTTAAATCCAACATTGAAACTTCAAATTACGTTTGATCTCCAACTTCCACATTTTACAGTATCATATATTATTTGAATTTATGCCAACAAATTGTTGCTGCATTCCCGAATTTCATAAACTGGTGCAGTAAGTAGCAAAGCGGTAAACTGACGATCTTTAAATCATCCACCTAAAGAGTCTATTAGAAAGCTTTTACGGGAAACTAATTTGTCACATGGTACTTGTCAGCATATTCCTAGAGAAGATCTTGAAAAATATCCATATAAAATTCGTGTTGGGCAAAACTCAACATTCAAACATTGAACACATGCAGAACCGCAATTGGTTTGAAAATCATGTGAATGGTGATAATATTATTGATCAATCGACAATAGGTTAATAGCCGTGCAGTAGATTTTCTTTCACGTTCTTCTGACTATTTCAGATTATTTTATTTTACTACACCTAAGAAATATAGTTTTTAAAAATACACTACTCATAATACAAAAAGCAATTCAAAATGTTTGTGACACCTCATCAGCACATTTAACAGCATAAAACGACGAGTACAGATTTTTTGTATTGGACCAAAGGGGATCACTTTGATAATTTGCTAGAATTGTTTGCTAAATTCGAAATTTCACTCTTACTACGAAATAATTCGTTTATTCTGCTAGCTTTATTATTATTTAATTAGATTATCACATTAGACATTTACGCTTTAAACAGAAACTTATTTACATCATTACCTTCAAAATTGTCAAACGAAATTTGAAAATTCTTGATAAGATTTAACTGTTAGATATAGTTGTAACCAACATAAAAAGTATTTCAAAGAAACGTGACCTTCTGCATCAGTTTTTTTGTATTGCTTACGGTTATGCTTAATTTATAATATAATGCAAAGTTTAACGCCGCATTAGTCAGTAAACCCGCCACATTTGACACATCAGTTTGGATGTTTGACGTTTGGTTAGACAACGTTCAGATAATCGATGCTTTGTAGTTTAAATACATTGACGTATTTAATAATTAATTAATAGCTATAATATTACTGGTAGTATTACACCATTTTTTCAATTAACGTTATCAGTAAAGGTATTACTATCAACTAACCAATTAGAATTGTAAATAACATAACAATTGATAGTGTTCATAAATTTGTTATTAATCGGAACAAAATTTGTTTTCAGATTATTTAGAAAACAGTTAATCGTACTGATCAATCATCACGTAATAGGAATTCTAATAATTAAAAACCAATTGTACTTCACTTCTGAGATGTTTAATTTCAGCTTATTGATGGTTTTATTTTAATATAAGAAGAGCGAAATTGCTACCATATCCTACCAATATAGTAAATAATTATACATATACATGATGGGTCTGGAGCAACGGACCAAACTCCAGGAGTATATTTTACACGTGAAAATAATGTAACATAAATGTTTTTATCGGATTTTCATTTGTTTTAGAGTTACAGCGTTTTAGCTGGCCTTCTTGTTTTTCGAGTTAATACGTCATAAAATAGAAATATCCTTACATTACTACCTATGTAAAACAAAAAGTCAGGTACGTTCTATATTAAAAGTGAATCAGCTCTTTCTAGGCTTAAAATCGTTATTGTTCTGATATGAGTCAGTATCAGTGTTCTGTTACAGTGATTTAACGTATAGTTTCAAGTTTGTACATTATTTTGTTAGAAAGAATCGGTTATTCATACAAAATATGCAAATATGGTGTCTGTTTATGGTTTTCGTAATCGGAATACTGTAGCTGTTGTTCAAGAATTCCTCGACGATTTCCTCATCCAAGAAATCCTGCTGAAAACGTATTTATTAGAAGTTTCTACAAATTGTTCGAGACCGGAATGCCTCCCAATGTTATTACAACATTTGAACGAACTGGTCGACAATGTCTAGAAATCAGTGGCTGTGTTTTTGAACATTTATTAAAAGAATGTTATTATTATTAGTGACAGTTAGTTTCAAAAAGTCTCCATTTGTTAAATATTGTTTCTCGTTTGGTAATTATGCAAACCACTGAGCGTTCTGTTCATGTAACTTTCGACACAGAGGATGTCTTCCACTTTTTAATTAATAAATAATATGGACCACTTCAAATGCGCCGTTACTTCGCATTCAGCACAAATTATCTTCATCCTGTTGACATTGGTTTTTGCAGAATAAAGGCTACATCTTCTATATTTTCCTTTGACAGAAAAATGTTTATCAACATCGGTTTTTCTAGTATCTCAGAAGGAGAGTTGTTTTGTTTAAGATCAAAAGGTTTGTAAAGTTGATCAAAGGTATGGTTCTTATATTTTTGTTTCATTAACATTAGACTCAACTTTAGAAATACATCGATTGCTTACTATGTCCGCTTCTTGTACATCTTCCTTAAATATCGCTTCAGGCGGAGCCTCGTTATGCAAATAATCATTCCCGTCATCATCATCCACATTATCAGCATCAGATATCGTCTGCTTCCAAATCCCATCCAAAAAATCATACAAGTTATTAGGAGGTAACTCTAAAATTTTGTAACCTCAAATACCAACCATTTTTACGCGAACAAAAATAAACAAATTGTCAATATACAGACATTGTAGCCACATATTTGAAAATTCCGCGGCAAGACGCTATGTGGCTGCTGTAGATAGCAGAAACCGTTCCATAGGGTACCGTACCCTGTTTAAGACCAGAATTAGGTGAAAGTATATGCATCTATAGCCCATATGACAAGTGGTTTATATAGCAGCCTAACTAAACTATAACGCTAGTCCGCCGTCGACTACCATTTACCCGACGCTATCACTAATCTTTTAAAGAAGCCATGCGAAAATTCGAATTATAGTCTTAAGAATATTGCAGATCAAGTTTCATAGTTATGAATGCCCACACTAAAAAGATCCTAACATTCTCAATAAATTATAGCCGCATATGTAATGTGAAAACTTAATACGAAACAATTAATAAAATTATCATCGCTATAAAAAATAATAAGAATGCGCTCATTCTCCAAATATTTAAAATCATCTATTTTCAAAAGTAAAAATAGAGCGACCCACAACCTATTGTGCGCTACACCCTGCACAATTCGAACTTTTCATTCGAATGTACAAAGGTTTTGAAATAAAAATAAACCAATAGCAGGTTGTCAAGATTATAGTAAATTTGTCGCTTTCGTTGTGATATACTGTGTATCTACAAGTGTAGGTCTCGAGATTTTTGGGTCTCAATAGAAACGTTTTTCCTTTTACAGTATCAATGCAATCAGTAAAAATAAAACAAAAACGTTCCCATTTAACTGATATATGTTATCAATGATTTGAAAAAAAAAACTTGTGGAATATTTTAGGTATTTTCTTTATTTGTTCCCCAACGAGCATGACGGTATAAAAAAGTTTATACCCTATGTGAAAGGAATTGCACGATAAGATAAAATATTTTTGTGAAAAGAAAAATTTTTCAATAAATATTATGTCTGTTTGCTAAAGGTAAATTACAACCATATTATCAATAGTATCATCATTTGATACACTCAACTATGGGCATCACAAAGTTCATTCACTTATAGATGCATGAAGTCCAAGTATAAATATTTATGTCTGTGGATACGAGGATGATATGGTAAATACCCGTATTAAGGAAAATAACGCAATTGACCTGCATTTAGTAAATTCATTTTTTGACATTTCCTTGCAGCTCTATACAGTTAGTCGAGAGACTTTTTTGAGCCATCCAAGTAATAGGAAAAATAGGCCTCTATTTCGGCAATGATCTCTTGACGTGAGCCACTTTCCGCCAAATCATTGTTTTAAGTTTGAAAAAAGAAAGAAGTCATAGGGAACGAAATCTGGAATCCACATCCCATCTACAGTTACATGACGCCTCAGAAACTTACTCGCATTGCACTTAGACATGTCCACATATTACTTTGAAGTTATCTCGCCGATAGCCTTTCTAATACTCAATTTTTCGTGAAGGATGTTTCATATATGTTCAGTTGAGATGTTTATCATGTTAGTTATGTCTCTAATCTTCATCTGGCGGTTCGTTAATATAATATCATGATCTTTATTGATTACATCGTCCGTAATTACATCAATGGAACGATTTAATCGCTCTTCATCAACAAACGCTCCCATCCACAAAAAGAAATCGACGGGTATTGTTTTTTTTCTATGATTTCACAAATACATAAACTTGTTCATTTTCAATAGTTTTTAAAACAACACTATTCGATGAATAGCGAAAATTTGACAGACATCGACTAAAGAAATGTACTATTAGTCTATAATATACATTTTGGTGTCTAAATACGGTACTTCTCGTACCATCCTCGTACGCTCAGGAAATTAATTTTCGAACGAAACGAGGTGAGACGAGCAAAATACCAGTACCCACCCCCGATACGTACCGGTATCTTTTCTGTTGCTCGCCTCACCTCAGTTCGTTCGGAAATTAATCCCTGACGCCATACATATATACACAATATAGTGTTCTGGGAAAAACGAAATACTCTGAATCTTTGAAGTAAAATGTTTGGAATGATTCTACCGAAACGGGTCAGCTTTTATTTGGATGGGGACAAATTTTAATGAAAAAAAATCTGCTTTCCTTCAACTCCCTAACCAACCCCTAAATTTTTTAA
Organism: Oryctes borbonicus; assembly: GCA_902654985.2. Classification (NCBI taxonomy): domain Eukaryota; kingdom Metazoa; phylum Arthropoda; class Insecta; order Coleoptera; family Scarabaeidae; genus Oryctes; species Oryctes borbonicus. The sequence continues at coordinate 9,025,298 of LR736863.1, read as the reverse complement.
TTACACAAGGGGCTGACTGATACCTAATTTTAAAGTTCATGTCATTTTCAGTATTGCGTTTCAAATTCTATCGCTTCCTCATTGAGAAATTTTTTTTAATACGATACAGAAGAAATTTTACAGCTAGTGTAAATTTAAATTGAACTGCAAGTGTCGGTCTGTGTTGGTTATAACTTACAAGTATTGAATTATTAATAAGGACCTTTTATTGTGATTTGCCGTTAGTATGGATTAACACTACATTTTTGTTATTTTTGTGTTCTCGACACAATACCGAGATAGTTTATTCAGTTGAAAAGCTTTCATATAATAAATCTTTATTTTAAGAATATTGTTATGATTGTACCATAATTGGAGTTCACGTGTTTAATGAAAATAATCCGCATAAAAATGTGTCTGCGAATGCGTGTTAGAACTGATTAAGAAATGTAGAGAAACGGATTCTTTACTGAATAAAAAAAACGACTCAAAATGACAGAGGACGAACTATTACAATTAGCCGTGTTAGAATCCGTATATCTGAATCATACGAAGAGCGTAGCTTCCTTTATATCAAAAATTACTATACACAATGTATTTTATCCTTATCAGATCAGCTGCGTTATAAGCTAAACGAAGAAAACAACGACCGCTGGTTACGATCGTGTGAAACTGTAATTGAACAAAGTATAAAAAATCAAAATTTCCTATACGATATTTGTTTTTCAGATAAATGTACATTTTTCTTAAAGGGTCCAGTTAATCGGCATGATAGCATTCATGTTGTTGATGTAGATTTCTTCAAATTCTCTAACTTAATATATAATATTCAATATAGATTCAGTTAGTATCTCTAATGTACCGCACTTTATGTATAAAGAACCATTAAATGTAGGCAAAACTCTTTGAAAATTTGTAAATCAACAAAAACTGTAGGTCAGAGGTATTCAAATTTTTCACGGCGACATTCGCAATGAGCACCATTCAACGGGTCAAATGAACGTAGGTACTTATACATTCATTTTATTAATAACGATAAGCAAAACTGGCCAATTATTATATTTGCATCAAAGATAAAACCACAAATGTAACTGATGATCTCTGCAATAAATAATTTTTAAACACTGTACTTTTGCCGGTTATTGTAAAATAATACTTGTGTAGTTGTATACGTAGAGAAATAAATAAACCCATAGCTATTAACCTTATATACCAACATGCCAAAGAAGTTTAGTTACCTTGATACAATAAGATTGAACACAAAGATTGTGCTGAAGTTCTTCAGCGCTAAATGTATCATACCCAATTATTCAAACACTTCTACCCTGGAAGATTGCAAACATAAAAGTAAGAGGTAAAATAAGTAAGAACAAAGTAAGAAAGAGCGGCCTCAGTTAAGATGATAGGAACACCTCAATACACTAACGGAGAATAAGAGAGTCAAAAAGATACAGAGTGCAATGGAAATAGGAAAAAGAAAACTAGGAAAACCTAGTTTAACACATATAATGAAATTGAAAAATATTAATAGAGGAAGTTTAATGTCGAATTAAGCAGGTGCACTAATGCGAAAAAAGAAAACGAGGAAAGTAGTAAACAAGGTTTGAACGGGAAAATAAACAAACAACAACGCATTTTGCATTTCAGAGTCGAAGAACAATCGATAGATATCATGTCATCGTGGCCAGCAAATGTGTTTCCAAAGTTTCTAATGAACTATAAGATGGTGTAGGATAGATTTACCCAGCCCCCATATAGCTCCCATACACTATGGGTGTTCGTTTTGTACCGTTTTATGGCGCAAAAAGAAAATGTTGTGCTTCAATATTAGGCAAGTTATAACGCTTTCTTTTAGGCGAAGCTGCGGACATACTGCTATACGCATCGCCTTTCAAAGTTTTATAAAATACAGATTATTGCTTGATGTACTCCACGTTGTCATTGGATGCAGTATAAATATCACTTTACTAAGTTATCATATTTTCACCAACTAACTCCTCGGCTGCAATAGGTGCTAAAATGTTGCACCGTTTGCGCGGCAGTGCTATCGCAATACATATAATACCATGAAGACGGTATATTTGATTACTAATGCGCAATATCTCAGCAAACAAATTTAATTCGAGTTCCACCATCGTCTAAGTTTCATAGATGAATCACTCTACAAATTCGTTGCAGCATTATCCGGCTAAGTGATATGTGATGATAAGGGCGCACCATACCTTATCCAGACGATGGTAGAAATTGAATTAGATCTGTTTCCTGAAATACTGCGCGTCAATAATCTTCGTGGTGGTAATTTTATAATAATATAAAATGATACCACGAATTATATATATAACCACAAGGTAGCACCACCGCGCAGATAGTGGGACATATGGACTATTGCAAAGGTTCCTATCCTAAGTGATGTGTGCTGTTAGTGAGTGAGCGTTCAGTGAGATAGTGTTGTACGATCTGCGATTGAATATTGTAAAGATTTTCCATAGTGTTATTTTACTTAACTGTAAAAAAGCGAAAAATGTGAATAAACTATATATGTTATATAATGTAAATATACATATTGCTGCACATATTTACCTTTCTCTTATTTGTAAACAGTTCCTATATTCTAATTCATTTATTGACGTTAATTATGTAGAGAGGATTTAATAAAACAATATCACTGTCAAATGACACTGTTCGTAAACGTTCTGTCTACAAGTGAATCGCATCAGTTGATTCACTCGTCAAAATGAAAGGATTTTTGTTTTGCTAGCCAATCACCACGTTTGCTACATGAATAAACATTTTTAATTTAGTGGATCCTCTTTTGAAGAAGATTTGTCTTGGAATCAATGTTTGTGTCGATGTTGCGCCATCAATGCTTGGTACAGGAATAATAGAACTTAATCCCCAGGTAAAAGTGTTTCATTGGCTACTCAATACGAAACATCTTGCTTCTAAAAGGTTGTCAAAAGATTTGGATATTGTTATGAATGATGCTGCTCAGGTCATTAATTTCAAGGCCGCGACTACACTGTGATTGGATGAGAGCATTCCAAGGAATGTTGAAACTATGAAAAGATAAGGTAGAACAAAATAAGATGGCTTATTCCCGACATTGAACCTACGTCTGGAATACGACAACAATAAGGGAGCAGAGGTTAAAAATATAATAATTAAACACTAATAGAAACTAAATCTTGAGTTCGATTGCTACGGCTATGGCTAACTACAACTAGGTACGCAAGCCATTTGATATTGACATTGCAAGTTATGAAAATATTACTTCCGTTTTCGACTACCTATTTATGTGAAGTTGTTTTTTCTGCACTTTCTGCTTTGAAAACTATGATTAGGAGCCGATTACCTCTCAAAGACGTGAGTACGGTTTCAATAGCTTTCAGCGTTAGTACAAAACTATGTCTCCCCCTGCATTAATGATGTAAATTGCTATTCATGTCTTCCCACGATTTTATAGTTTCGTACATTACAACTGCATAATAATAATAATGTAATATCCGTGTTTGTTTCAAAAATACTTAAGGGTCGCACAACTTGATCTCTTAATAGATTTTGGGTCGTGGTCCAATAATATTGAGAAGCCTTGGCATATTACAAGCGAGCAGTTGGTTTGCAAAGTATGATAATTTGCGAAAGATCTTCGTATTGCACGCAATGACTACAAGGAGTACCTCAACCAATAGCCTATACTTGAACATGAAACTTGGTGAAATGTGGTGTGTACAGCCAGATGCGTGTCCCCAACCAGTACCAAATTTTCTTTTTGCGGTACAAAACGAACAGAAGGTGATAGCCTATACGAGGTTTCAAAACCTATTGGTGGCGGGGTTGTGGACATGTCACGTTCGAAATTCAAAGCGTTATAACTCGTTTAATATTAAAGCTCAGAAATTTATTTTCCCATCTCAAAACACCAAATGATGAACACCAAAATTAATGGTGGCGGAACCGACGTGTGCCCCGCTCCGCCAAAAAAGACGCAGTTGTACCTCTCTTAATATTAAAACACAAAATTTTCTTTTTGCTGCACAAAACCGCACAATATAAATAAGCATGTACAAAATTTCAAAATGCTCTCAGCTCCGCTAAAAAGGAAGCGTTATAACTCAGTGAACATTTTTACAACATTTTCTTTGTGGCACAAAACGGTACAAAATGAAAGTGCATGGGAAATTTGAAAATCCGGCGGGGGCGAGGTACCCAATAGTCAAAGTATAATACATAATTCTCCAAAAATCACAAACCAGCAAGAGCAAAAAAGGATTAATTTCACAATGGTTTGTAATTTTATTCAACCAATCGGATACCCTCTGATTGATGTGTAATTTCTGTAGAAAGAGGCTTATAGTCTTTACGTTTGCGTAATGCTGGATAATTCATTTCTCATTTTAAGTAGAAAATCTGAGATTTTTATGGAGAAAGATACGTAAAAGTTAGAACTACAACCATAATAATGCTTTCAATGATCCCTTATTTTTAATATTATACTTCAAGTACCAAAACTTTTTTACATTTGTAAAAACCAATTTAGTTTTCAAATTACTTTAAAGTAGTATTCTGTGAAAGTTTTCCGTAATCATTGTTGAAAACCGGTGAGGCAAATCAATGTATGTAAAAATACATATCAACACATTTAATATTTTACGTATTACGTATCGATTAAGCTATACATCCTCAGCAAACACCATCATCCAATAAAAAATGCGTGTAGTTGCATAAAATAACTTTTAGAAATAAAAGAAATAAAATTTCCAAATTTTCAACTCGTTAATTTTATATTGTTTAAAAATCCATTAAATTTTTAAACTAAATTGACTCTATACCGATCGGTAAGCGAGTCATTGATTATATTATTACAATTGACTGAAATCGATGGATGTAATAATAAATTAAGAAATTGTTATGTGTACTTTCTAATCCATAGCAATATTTAAATTAGTTTAATTAATCTAGAGTTCCTTAATTTTTAAATTCCACTTAACTACTTTTCAGAATTATTATCAATGATGATAGCTGGATAAGGACCGTAGGGTAGTATGGCAAATAACGCTAAAGTATCGACATACCTCGCACTACACAAGTAATTTGATTGATTCGAAGAAGCTGTCTCGAGAACTCATAGATTCTCATATAGAACGCATAGACCGTTATTATTAAAATTTTATCAAAATTGCAAGTTATACATTACATGCACGTGATGTTTTTTTTTAGTTATTCACCATATGATTTATAACCTTTATCCTATTTAAACAAAGGGAACATGTTTCAAGTTTTATATACACCTAAAAAATGCGAATGAAGTAGTTACGTATCACACAATCAATAATTCTAAGTGTAACCGATCACTAAGAAATATTCTCGTATTTACATTTTAATGACGACTTTACGTAAACATCGGTAATTCTATTAATTTTGGAGCTAAATAACGATTAAATAATATCATTAGCGTAAAACTTCAAGCACTAGCGAAAGTAGTGCGTAAAACGTAAAAAAGGACAAGTGATAGTGGCAAAATAATGTAAAGTACGGAAAATCTATTCCATGAAAATGAAGAAAGCAATTTGCAATCGGAAAAATAGATGAAAAATTATTGACGTATTTGCAATTTTCATAATAATTATTTTCGCAAAAGGGATCTTCGAAGAATAATAATTTTCTAATTCGTGAATGCGTAAACTATTCTCTTTTTTATTTAATTTAAAGATAGTTGTCAATTGATCATAAATTCGTTCGAGACTGTTATTCTTATTGGCTCGATAAAATTAATGAATAAGTACCTTCAATGTATTGTAATTCCTCTCGCGCAATTTCTCTCTTCCTAGCTTCTTCTCTAGTCTCGACAATATAGAAAAAGCATGAACCCAGTAGTATATAAATGATTAATAGAGTTAACAAAACAAACCATTGCTTTTTTGACATCATTTTTGATATATCTCTAAAATGTAAAAAAATAGGGGATTATTTTATATTATACAAATTTCCCTTATTCTTACCTTATGAAAGTGACACTTAAGTTTTAAATCACAGTTTGGTTACATATACGACTACTTAATAAAATAGTATAAGATTACCATGCAAGGAAGGTCGCGTTTTAATAAAATTAACATTAACAATACTTTATACACAATTGATACAGATCTTTTGTAACAAATTTCCAAGGTGTGGTATAAATTGTCACCGGCAGTCGAATTAGAGACCCTTTTGTGCAGCATACATGGATGAATGAAACGCACACACTTAACAGAAAATTATTCTAGTTACGTATTCGATATCACAGATGCACTTCTTTTCGATTACTAAATTACAACCTCTAAACACTTGGCGAAATACTAAACTCAATGAAAATTGAATAGAGTATACTATATGGTGGTCTAGTATTTGAACTGATCGCGTTCACTCTGCACTGATGGTGCAGGAATGATACATATACACTTAAGGTGGTTAATATGTGAATAAACAATCCAGCTTAAGTAAGAGTGTTAACAAGACATTTAGCACTACTTAACGATTGGTTCGCATACATACCGATGTACTTGTGTACATTGCGAGATTCGTTATCAGAATTGGAAATATCGTAGAATCGTACATATACAAGGGAATTGTTTTGATTTTTTTTTTCTAATTTCTATATCAGCCAATCACAACAAATACACTTAAGTGCAACTTATGTGCACAATAGTTTCCTTTAAAATCTAGTATAGGCAGTATTACTAACTTAATGTAAGATTGCCTACGCAATGGAAAAAGATAAAGATTTTTTTTTATCTTTTACAAGTACAGGTATAATTAATTATTCGTATTTTAGCTAGTTGAAGGTTTTGTTGACGAGTTGAAAAAACTGAAATTATTGGCATTAGATCTTACTTTAGTAATTCACTACCATAATGTGATTTACTGTCGACTTTGTTTAATTTAATGTAAAAGTGAAAAATATTATAGGTTCACTAAAATATTCTAAAGAAAGAATAAACTCAGAAACAAACAACATTAAAAAATTTCAACAAATTTTGAAAAAAGTTGTACTTATTATCTGACGCAGATTTCGAGAATCTTCGGGAAAGGCATTGAGTAATGGATATTTGGAAGGTTATATTAACACATTTTCAACCGTTAATCATAAACTATATAGAATGGATCAATTACGACGAAATTGAGGTCTGGACACAGTAGACAAAAAGGTGTATCAATGGAGGAAATATATTTGTTATATTTAAAGATTGCTACGGCAAGTTTATAGATAACTGCTAATACTCTTCATGCGGTATTTTGCTTGTTTAAAAGATCAGATGAATTGCACTGATTAGTAATAGATTGAGAAAGGGAATTTCATAAAGTGTAGATATTTAAATGTCTCCTGTTGGGATTTTAAAATCTAGAACAATGTTGGGCAGACCATTCAAAGGATGCTTATTTTAAATTAATGGATATTTCGCAACTATTGAGAAAAACTAACATAATTGAGGCCAAGGCAGGGAAAAATTGTGCAATAGGGATTCCGAGAACTAGTAGGGATATATAAAGAGATATATTTGGTTAATACATGTATTACTTTATTGCACGAATTCGACGTAGGAAACTATAAATTAATTATTCATACAACGATCATTCGTTAGAAACATTTTAAAATGTACAATCACGACTGCTATTATATAGTGACGCGTTTGTCCAAAATATTTACCGTTTGCTTCTTTTTAAACGTCATAACTGACAAGGAAACCACTCCAGGTACCGCACTCAAATGTTGATGAAACTTGGCAAGAATGTGGAATATCTTTAGATATGTAAACGAAATTTTCTTTTTCGACCGAAATCCACTTTCAAGGGGTGAAAGACCCTTTCGAAAATCGATCCTGTTTTTTCAGCTTTTTCTATATAATTATCGAACGGTAAGAGATAATGCGTGTTTTTGGCGACGTACCTGAGATTCGGCACCACATGTTTCATCATGAGGATGAGACCGGATCAATGAAAATGAAATCTGATGGAGACCTGAAACATACTTGTGTTCTAGCATCAGATTAAAATTGTAATACGTGCAAATAGGCGCATTAGAAAAATTGGAAAACTTTGAAACATTGCGCATTAGTATGAGAACTATTCAGTTATTGGTTTGCACTTAGTGTCCTCGCGCGAATTCCATGTATTTAGTTGAACTATAATGCTCGCTTGTAGTGCAGCTGTCCACTTTGGAAAATTAAATTAATTTGATAAAAATTGCCCCACAGGTTTTGCATATGTGCCCTATTGAATAACCTCCTTAATGATATTAACCATTTCTTTTTTGAATTCGTAAAAATTAATAATAATAATATAAATGCAGACCTTGCGTCTGCAACCGTTTGCTGGGCCAGGTGTAGGGATGAAGGAAAAAGAATAGTATTAATAGCTTTCTGTTGGTGCTGATACATAGCAATATACAATAATAGAAACAACAGAAACCACACTATAAACGCAAAGCAAGAAACAGAGCAATAAGAGAAAAGAAAAATGATAGGATATGAAGGCGTAGTAAAAGTAGCCACAACAGTTTGAGCAACCAAAAAGCTCAGGATCAGCAACTTGGTAACAATCCGCTGATCTTTTTTTTGAACATAGTACTAGTATTATTCAAAACACAAAACAGAACTAAACAATAGAGTCTGGAATCAACGAATACCTTAACTAGTAGAAAAGAAATGAACACACGAGGAACTAATATAGCAAAAGCTTAAGTTCTCTAAGCAAAAGCAAACATTTACGGAGCTGATAGGGAAACGACAAAGAACGGAATCGCATTATACAAGTTTGTAATGTCATATAACTGAAAGAACTTTTAAATATTTCAAAGTGATGAATTACAGTAGTTAAGACCTTTGTATAATATATATATATATATATATATATATATATATATATATATATATATTATAAACAAGACTTTCGTGTAAAGATCTATAAAAAATAATTTTATGAAAAAAAAAGGGTGAGTAAAATTCGGCTGTAACTTCCATTCTAAATTTCCTGCTGAATGCTGGTGCTATCCATACCATCCAGGCAGTGGTTGTAGACACATACCAAACCTTAATCTAGATAACACTAAAGATTCACATAGAACCTTCGTTAAGTTAACATCCAAACAGTCTCTACTTCCATATAAAACCTTCAAATTACTGTGTCGTGCCCTATGTAGGCGACAAACGTGATCTTTCAAACGAAATTTTGTGTCCAGGCAGAGGCGTAGATTGCAAGCACTTTCGATTACATAATTATTCATTTTCATTGCAATTAATTCGAAAACAATGCATCGAGAAGGCCTTCAAAATCATTATTTATACGAGAGACAGCATCGTGAAGATTTTCGGGAGAAAAATAATAATAAGTCTGCCTGTCATATGCATATAAATGACAAACATAATATTATAATATTATATATTATTAATTATTAATATTATATATTATAATATTAGACACAAAGTAACGGACCAAGGATACTCCCTTGAGGTACGCCAGAGACAATTGGAAGAAAAGCGACAAATTGCCATCACATGAGAGTTACTGCGTTCTATCTGTCAGATAAGAATCCAAGAACTTCACTAAATCATGACTAAAACCAACATAGTTAAGAATAGCAAACAACAGGATATGATTGATCGTATGAAAGGCCGTGGAATAGTCTAATAACACCAATACAGTCACCTAATTAACATCTGCACCACGCAACAGGTAATCCACAATGTGAGCCATTGCAGATTCACAGCGATACTATGGCCGAAATTTGTATTCACAAGTTGAGACGTCATGGGTATTCAAGAAATTGCATATTTGATGGTTACTGCTTTTTCCATAACTTCAGATAAAACTGGGAATATGAATATAGGTCGCAAATTTATATATTCAGATAGGTTGGTTGCTTTGGGAGGAGGAGTTATGATGTTTCTTTTCCAACAATCAGGAACGGTGTTCTTAAGTAAGCAACTGTTGATAACATGCGTAATCGCAGATGCGGGCAATATAAAAGAAAATTTTATAAGTATATTGTTGCTGCAATAATTAATTGCAGTAGCGTAGGGATCAACCCCCGACATAAAGCTGAAAAAGTAGTTATTGATTTCATTGACATCAGCGACATGAGTAGGTAAGTTTACATTTCTATTTTTATTGTAAATATTTAATGAACTTAAGTTGTTCCACAATAGCGTGGCATTAAGTATGGAAGAAATATATTGTAAATAAGTATGTTTTTCACGACGAATAGCAACATAGGCATCTCGCTTATTATTGGAGATAGGAGACAGAATTGCTATATTTTGTGTTTGTTATGAACTCGAAGTGAAAATTAACCTGCGACAAATGACGTTCCACATTGGCGGTCAAACTTGCGCATTTGATCAAAATCTCTAACTTCTTCGACAAGGACTCACGATCAATCCCAGAAAAACGCAAGTGATTGCGTTTATAAATCACACATACGCCCTATCCTTACCTACGCCAGTCCCATCTGGGTCACGGCGGTACTCCCTTGCGAGTGTACAAAATCGCTGCTTCCGATTAGCACCACGCGTATCCCCACGCACTTCGCTGGCTACACTAGCCAGTGAAGTGCGAGACTGAGGAGCTGCAGGAATTCCTTGCAAGGCTCTTCGAGGAGACGCAAACTAGCGAGAATTCCGCGATGAAGAACGCCACCATCCGGAGAACCCCTTTAGGAGCGAAGCATAAGACCACCTACGACTACCTTGGTAGACTGGCATAAGTATCACTATTCATAACGAACTTAGCATACTTATCCATATCTTTCCTTTTTAGGAGTAGAGCAGAGAAAGGAGTCCAGGACGGAGACTCAGAGGACCACACACGCAGCAAAGAAGACCCCAGGAAGATTACTAAGATGATGGCACTGGAGGAAGGTGGATCCAGCTCCGGACAATCAACGACTAAGTTTTCCAACAACCCCCAAGTCCGCTTGAAATATGCTTGCGAGCTTCTCGAAACTGGCAGAAATGCTTCCTTTCAATCTACCCGCTCCACATATTCCCACGTTCGTTCTAGATTGGGTTTGAGATCTATCCGTAAAAGACCATCAGACTCTCCTCTGTTCCTACTGTTCTCTAGTCGATACGACTATCTCATGGTTTTTCACAATGGTGTACGCCCTAGAGATTCAGTCTGATAATCTGATAATTAATATGGGGATTTTATGTATTATGTTGAAGATGGACGCATACCCGTCTTATTTTTTCCCGTCGCATAGTGTCATATCCATATGCAGCAAATGCAGTGACGGTAGGTTAAGCAGGGTCTCCATTGCAACGGTTAAAGTTGTCGTCATTAGTTTATTCTGACACTCTTGAAAATTACTGCGTTGCCACCAGACTCAGCTGAAAAAAATTATTATTGGTATCACCATCACCGTGTGATATACGAATACCACCATGTACCAATGAATACAGCTCCATAAAGCTTTGATTGCCTTATTTGAATCTTCAATGTGCGATTTGAAGGTAAGCTTGCTATTCAAGTTCACCCCTACACACTTAACTTCCTCCAGGTAAAGGAACTCGTCATAAGTACCCAGGAGTACTTCTAATCATTTTGTTCGCGCGAGTGAACGAAATAAGGTTAGTCTTAAAACGATTTGCCGTTACTTCCTGCGTTTCACAACCACTTTTCAGTAAATTTCAAGGCCCCTGCATTCTGTTACAGACGGCATATTCGAATTTACCACTTCTCAGTATAGCTATGTCTCCTGCACAAGTACCACTGCATAATTCCCACTCTCTAGTCCTCGTAGGAGATCGCCCACTACCAGACACCAAAGCATGGGCGAAAGCACTATGCTCTGCGAGCACCCTCTAGCGCTCCTTAGCACCATGGTGTAGTCATTCATCGCCGGCGATTACTAAGCATATAAATGATCCAATGACATATTGTCGCAGCTGTATGTATCGATGCGTAATCGAAAGCATATCCAATGAAGAAAGGCGTCGAGCGCAATGTATTTGCATTTTATCTTATACTCGATTTTTCGGACCGTTTGGTAAGCATATTGGTGGCCACTGAACGGTAACATTCTCAGTGTATTGTCCCTAATATGCCCTTTAATCATTCATTTCAGGATCTAAGGAAGGCCATCAAACTTATAGGTTCAAATGAATTTAACTGGATGGATGAACTACGCCCAGCCTTCGGTACGAAGACAACTTTTGTTATTGTCCACGTTATAGACACGCATCGTAATGTCCGCTGGCCTTTTATATCCTGTAGAGGTAGGAGGCGAGCAGTTTCAGGCCGCTTTGTAAGAGTGCTGCATCCTTTCCTGGAGATTTAAATTGTTGGAATTTGATAGCCCCTTATTTAAGATTTGACATATTTACCCCAAGTCTATCGATGTTCCGGCTATCCATTGGGACCTTTCATGTGGATATCTCTTCGTGTTCAGCGCTCGAAAGTTGTAGAACCCGAAAAGTATGTGTAAAGCAGTATTTCCATCTCCTTTTCAGTTTATGTGTAATTTCCCGCTGCTGTTTTGAGGGAGCCATTTTCCCTTCGTTTTCTTTACCAGAGTGATGCGCCATCAAGCAGTTTTTCGCCAGGAAGCCTTTTCGTTTTCTTAATGGCATTTTATCAAAGCAGATCTATATGGGTCCCACTCGCAAGTTGTTCATACCACACCAAGGAGATTCCCTTCACGATTTCTGGGTAAGCTTCCTCGAAGACTACCTTAATCGCGGTGCGTACATCGTTCTCTATTATTTTCAGTTCAGCTGCATTTGCAGCTTTTGCTGGACAATGCCCCTTTTAGCCACATTCTATAAAGTTCGCAATTTCTAGCCCTCGGGTTTCTGTATATTTCTTCGCAAGGTTTATCTATTCTAATGTTAATTCGTGCATACCTATGATCTAACAGTGGTAGTTCATCAGAAACGTATTTCACCATAGTATACAATGTGATACCGACCGTCATGATAATGACCTCCTTTCGTCCAGCAACAACGAAAGTCGGTTTCTTACATCTATTATTCTCAAATATCTCAAAATTACTAGGAATAAAATAATCAAACAATGACTCACCTCTTCCTTTGTGTCGCTGCTCTCCCAGAAAATGTGGTGTGCGTTTGCAACACATCCCAGAAAGATTTCAAAGTTTCCTTTGAGGCATTTCTTTAAGTTCCCCGGTGGGGGCTCTTACTTTTTGGTCGTGCAGAAGCTAGGCAGATCCGAGCATAAGCTTCCTCACGCTGCCACCCGTTGCCACAGTTGCTTTAAAACCCACCAAGTTTTTTCCGCAGAGCAATTATGTTTAGCTTCTTACTTGCTATAAGCTGCAGGGTTCAGACTTGTGTCCACCACACTGCGGTAGACATTTATGTCTGCCCCTTTAAAATTCCTAACTAGCCCTTTTACAGTCCAAGGTTCTTAGACAAAGACCACATCTATGGTGTTTTTTGCTATGTAAGTAATAAGGGCGACCCAACCCACCCCGCAGTGGTGCAGCACCTCGGCCTTCTTTCCTCATTTTTTTTCGCCGTCTCTGTGGCGGGCTTTTTTCAGCAGTTACCCTCTCAATATGGCCGCTTGTGAAATTTACAAAGGGTCTATGTTGTCCTTTTAGATCTTCCTTCTTGTCGACTATCCTTCAGTAGGTGGTGTTTACCCCGCTGTCCTGGGTTCGTCCCACGGTTGCCCGACCTGCATCAGTAGCCCTGGTCAGCGTAGGTAATGCCTCTTCTTCCTGTGACGGCACTCTCTAAAGCGCATTTGGCGGTCGTCGCCCTTTGCGCATCTATCGATTCCGTCAAGGATCCACTATTTATTCTTGTCTGTCTTATCCTTTGTTAACGCTACTCTCAGGTTCCGCTGAGCCATAACCATCTTGATCCCTATTAGAGCGTTCTTAAAGGATTTTTCTTCTCGTCTTCTAGCGTACTGGCATACGATAGGGTTCACTTTGCGCCTCTCTATCGGTTTGCCAGTTTTGGGTACATCACTCGCTTCTCGCCCTCTGCTTTTTAAGCTTTCTATACGTAACGCTTGAAACCGTTGGTTTTGGAATAATCTTCTCATCAGCCGCATCAAGAGAGGTCTCTTTAGCACCAGGTGGTGAATTTGATTTGCGTGTTTTATTTGTTTTTTTCCTGTTCCGATATTGGTCTCACGACACGGAGTTTTAAGGTCCAAACATACGCAGCTCCGTTGCCCATGTCGGAGTATTCACAGGTGCGTCTGGTGCACCAAGGCGCGAACCACTCGGGACTAAACTTCTAGCTACGCCTGGTCGCCTACTAGGATTTAGATTTTTGACGAGGTTGCCTCTTCTCAGTCCGGACGATTAAGCCGAGATCCCTATAAGAGTGCATGGTTTGACGGTTGAGTCTGAAAGCGATCCTCAACCGGCGTGTTGAATCCTGTGTAGATCCTTAGCCACGACACAACAACCGAGTAGGGTGGCTAGTCCGCGGACCGAGATTTGGTCTCGTTCATGTTGTGGAGAAGGTGGACATCCTTTTATCCGCCACCTTGTGTTAATTTAAGACGACTGGAGTATAGCAATTAGATAATGTGAAGGTTAGGTCTTTTAAACAAAATTTACTAACCCTGGAGTGTCGAACAGAAATACGAAAAATTACTGGGCAGTACAGTATCCTAGACAAGATTGGACAAGGAGACCATAACATCGTTGTGGAATAAAGGTTTGGATGGGCATCTTGAAAAATCGTCTCATATGACCAGTTACGTTTAAAGAAAAAAGGGAAAAGATACTTAAACCTTCTTCGCACATACGTATCTAACTTCTTAGATAACAATATTCCATTAAATCAATTACAGCATGAATGATGGCAACAAGGTGGCGCACCGCCTTAATGCGGTAATTGAAAGTGCCGAGAGGGGTGCGAATTAATGAAAATAGTCAGTTATTTGAATATTTACTGTAATTGTTGGTTTGTTATTTTGTTTTCTATTGTTATTACACACCTTAGTTAGCCATTTGCAAAACATTCCGTTGGTTTTTATTCAAATTTAAACGTATATAGCGCGACTGGTAAATGGTCCATTCTCAACCAAGTTTCTATCAAGATTTAGGAAAATGGTACGATGTGGCTGTTGTAAATATTTTATACTAGCTATTGTTATTTTTCGGTCCGATGAATAAAAGATACTTAACATCTCCGTTGGCGTACGACATTTTTGGATTACTAATGAACGATAATTGACATAGTTGACAGTTTCAAATTTCATAGCTACCATATGTAATCTTAAAATGTATTCTTCGTCAATTGAAACATATCATCAAAAACTTTGCAACATATGATTGAAATTAGAAAAGAAACTCTTTCTGGTGGTGTCAAAATTTAATGTAACGCAGATAATTAATAAGAATGTTGATGATAGTCAGAAGCAACCGAAATATCATATAAGAATTTCGAGTACACAAATAGATGAAAGATCGAAAGGCTTTGAAAATGTGTTTTCAGTTGTTGTCCGGAACGCCAACAACCTTTGTAATTAAATGATAGATCTTTATACAGATATTCTTCAAATCTGTTGTGTAATAAAATTGGAAAAAAACATTCTATTAGGAAATCCAAAGGAAAGGTTTAGCTGATGACCTAAGTTATCTTCTGTCTTCAAGCCCAGTTAAGGATTGGGCAAAAAAAAAAGTATTATAAAACTGAAAAACATGCCGATATAACTTAAACCTTAAACGAAATATTCTGATGTAATTCCAACCTTAATAGACAAATAAAACAACAATACTGTAGGTTAAAAAAGAAAATCGATCCGAAATCAACGTTATTTGGAAGCTATTGCTTATGTCGTAAATATTGCTTAACCGCAAACCTGAAGGATACCGTCGACAAATATTTCAAGTCACTGCTAGGAATAGAATCGAAAAAAAAATGTATATATTATAAGTAAATCTTTCAAAAGAAGCGGTACTGAGAGTAGGAGTTGTTATAAGAATTTTGTTCATGAGATTAATATTATGGGCATTTTGTTTGAAATTGATTTGGTTCCACAATTAAAAAGGCTTTCTATAAAACAAGAAGTTGCTATATAAATTGAGAAGGTCATTGAAATTCGAAACGTGATATGAACTAGACATTGTTCATTATTTATTTAAAACTTCATTGTTTTGTACTCGAGAAAACAAATATACACTTTTAATTTGTCAGTAAGCGTTATATTATAATAGGAAAACATTTTCTGTTATGAAAATTGGTACTTAGACACAAATTTATATCAATTTTTGCCTAATTGAGATGGGCGTCTTAAATATTTGTGCAGGCATAGGGAGCAGGTAAAAATAATTTTAAATGATCGATAACGAGTCTATGTAAGGTATTCATCTCAAAGGAAAAATAAAGCATGTCCTTTCCTTCACTAAATTGTTATTTATTAAATAGGCAACAAAATGCGAGGGATTTCATACATTCAATTGTTAAATATGATAAAATGTTCCTCGACGCGATACAATACGTTTTCTTAAAATAATTAAATAATATTGGTATTTAAGAAAGAAACTATGTATATCGCGATGATTGCTTTATTAAAATATCGCCAATTAAACGAATAATCAAATTGTGCGCCACTTCGCCTTGCTCTCGCCAGATCGCCCGTATGTTCTCCCTTAGGTCCATCCCCTGCATTTTGTTTAGTCTGACGCGCTTATCAGTATGCGAACTCGCTTTCCACTTGATATTCCAACAAAACGGGTCGAATATGGATTAGGGTTGACATTCGGCCATCCTGACTGCAATTGCGTCCCCGCAATTTTATACCTGTAACAGCGGTACATACCCAAGCATCAACACATAAAATAACCTTACATCGATATACATTTTTTTCTTTGTTTTTCTGTACTAAGTAGGAATACCAAAAAAATAATGCTAAGATAACTTCCTCATGGTATTGATGGAATAATTCACGGCAAACGTAACAAAAGGAAAAAAAAAAAAACACTAAGTCACGAACATGTTTCTGCCTAGCGTGGTTTCGAGAATATTTTTTATCTTTACCCTCTATCGCTATTGCCGGGTATGCAGAAACATGTCCGTGACGTATTTTCCCGATTTGTGTTCTATTTCGAAATTAAATTCCTGCACTTATAGCCACCATCGCGCTTATTCTTGGTACCAAATCGCGTTTGCTGAATGTGAATCTAACTCCCACGAAATCGATAACAATTTTGAAATGCCTATATAACACACGGAAATTACAATTTCAACAACAGCTAGTGTCTGCAGTTCATAAATGTGAAAAACACGTTCATTAGAATTTGTGTGTGCTATAATAAGCGACAGGTTTAATAGATCCATCTAACTGAATTTGCAATGTATACTACCGATTCCTTGACTCGAAGCATCTGGATGATGGTTAAAAGGTACAAGGACTGGTTTGTTGACCAAGCAGCCTTTCCATTTTCCAAATGCTTCAGTTTGTTCTATTCCCCAATGCCAACCGATGTTCTTTTTAGTTAGGTTAGTTAACGATAAAGCTATAATAGCGAAATTCTTAATAAATTTTGGAAAATACGTTGCGAAACCTAAAAATTGGCGAACTTCATGTACGTTTTCGGGTGTTTTAAATTTCTCTACCGCTTTTGTTTTTCTCAAGCCCGGTGAAATGCCCTAACTAATAACTAATAACAATGTGAACTAATGACATGGCCTAAATATTCGATCTTTGTTTTGAGAAATTAACATTTAGATAAGTTTAATTTTAATCCCGCGGAATCAAATAGCATAAATACTTTATCTAACAATTGTATGCCCTCCTTACCAGATGAAGAAGGAATTAGATTATCATTTATATACTTACTACACATAGATACCAATACTTAATCGTACCGAGAGTCGCCAAGTGCTCGATTAATAAGTCTCTGCAAAACTAGAGGCGCGTTTACTAGACCGAAAGGCATTTTTAAATACTCATAATGACCGTCTGGTGTTACGAAAGCAGCTTTAGGTATAGAGTTTTCTGTAACTGGTATTTGGCGAAAGCCTTGATTCCAATCTAAGCTGGTAAAATAACATTTACGGGACAACTTATTAAGTTGTTCTTCTACTGTCGGAAAAGGGTATATCTCTTTGACTGCCTGTTTATTAAGAGCTCTATAATCTACACACATTCTATAATCGTCGTTTTTCACAAGTATTACTGGACTAGCAAACTTAAAATTAGATTTGCGTATAATTTTTGCATCTAGTAATTCTTTGACCTTTTTGCTGACAACCGGTTTCTCACTCTGTGATAACCTATATGGGCGATAGCAGACAAGATTGGCGTCATCAAATAGTATAATTTCAATTTGACCATCTCTAATTGTACCCAAATCTTTGCTATCGTAAGCAAAACAATGAAACCATTTCTTAACAATGTCTAGAAACCTACTTTCTATCTCGATATCTAAGTTTACATTATAATCTAGGTGCTCTTTCTCAATTTCGATTCTACTTTCATTAAATCCACCTACTCCTTTCGACGTTAGCTATGACGCATTCGGGGGTGACAATAACCGCTCGCCTCAACTGGTGGAACTTGCTTCTTAATACCACATCGGTGTTATCCGCAACGTCGATGATGTTAACGTCAACCGGTGTAACTGACCCAGGATCTAACTGGACGTCTGCGTCCACTACAAGAGACGGACGCACATCATCTTCATCAAGCGTGAGTTTTTGTAACGGGTCACATGTTTTGTCGCATATTAGTCGTGCCTCCTTATTTTCCAGCAAAAGTCTCGGGTCATCTCTATCGATTATCGGTTGCCCAATAATTAAATCTACATTGCCTAGATTTACGAATGTTACAGCTGCTTCCGTGCCCACAAACACCTCGTCCACTTTTAATATAAACATTGCAATTTCTTCACACAGCACAAGTGATCCTCCAAAGCCTTTCAACGTCGTAGCACACCTTCCCGTTAAAATTCGATGTTCACGCACAAAATCCTCCGACAACACATTTACTTGGCTCCCTGTATCCAGATATGCTTTCGCTTTATGGTCATTAGTATTGCGTTGCTTCATGTAAACATTATCGGTTGGTGGGTTGTTAATCTAGTTTACTTTATGTCTCGTCTAATCGATGCATTGTTGAAAGAACAATTATCCTTCTTGTGCCCAAGACTATTGCAACCATAGCAACGAACGGAGTAGCCGCTGTTACAATTTTTTGCTTTATGCCCGAAACGATTGCAATTATAGCAGCGTGGCTTCAAATTTCCTGGTGGATCTCGCTTTGGTCGTTTTACTGATGATTCGTAATCATCTAGCGGCGCTAGAAATGCTCCGCATAGTTCTTCCGGACTCCTACACTGAAAAGCACGAGCATTTGCTTGTAACCCCAAAGGCAGACCTTTAATAATGCAGGATATCGCGATAGATTATAATCATCCAAGCCGTTGAACTACTTACATGCTGCTCCCTTTAATTTTAATTGTAGGTAATAGGCCTTGTCGTAATCCGTCCAACAATTAATTTTCCCAAGTTGTTCGATTCTATCTAACCACGCTGTTACTAGTTCATCGTCGGGATCGAATGGAGTAATTAGATCCGATTTTCCTAATGCCCTTGATGTTGATAGCGTGGGCGAGTCACCTTCGACCTCTGCTGCCTCGGTTTGGATACTGAATGTTTTTTTAACTCGTTAAATTTCGTTTCTATCTACTTACCCAACAAGGATTGGTATTGTTCTTCACTATCACCGTCGCTCATTTTATTTTGGATTTTTTAAGGCAATGGATGTATCTAAATTTATGTAGTTCTGAAGAAAATATCTCGAGATCTTCCAAAACTACACCTATTATATTGGTTTATTTTTAGATGGAGAAATCAAATACCTAGTTATAGGATTTTCCATTTAAAATGACGGAGTAACTGCCTGGCTCCCTACTTATCGATCACCCTGCATATACGGAAATGTTTTTAGAAGATATGTGGTGGTGCTTATTAAATTATCTGAAAGTTTCAAGGTCCACAATAAGCTCAATTCTACAATTCCATAAGATTGCATAGCTTGCTTAGCTATGTGATGTATTTAATTCCACAGTCACACTGGAGGAATGTCTGTATATACACCTGCCCATATAAGTATTAGATAATTTGAAATTCTAAAAGTAATTGGTAAACAATTAAACAAATAAAACTAAAGACGCAAAAACGAAAATATTACAAAAGCTGATCTCGTCAGACAGGCTACCAGCGCTTTCTATAAAAAACTATTTCATTAAAGTTAACATTGATTGGAATGAGAAAAATAATTGAAATGTATTGTCAAAGGAGTATGAAAAAATTCGTTAGTTGCGAACTTTTTATTGCACTTAGAAGATACGACAAACTTACATCGCAATTAATATGGTAGCTCATATTTCAGAACAAGTATTTATTTGATTCATTAACTTACTCATATGAATTTGTATAATTAATTTTTTAGTATCTCATAATTTCTTTTATATCTATGTTTGGATTCTTCTGTGATAAATTCAAATAAATAGAGCATTGAACATTGAGACGTATGACGTGCCTTGCATTCATTCTAATTATTGATCACACAAATCTACATCAATTCCATGGTGCTGTTAGAAAGATGCTAAGTAGTCATTCAAAGCAAACGAGCATGCGTCTGGTCATTCTATAAGTGAACGTATTTCACACTTAGTAGCTAATAAATTGAAGAACGGTCACGTGTATATTAAACTATATGGGTACATTTTTTTGATAACGGATCGTTTTAAGCAAATACTGCCATATTCTATAATACACGGAATGATACAAAAATTTCCGTAGAATGTCCAAGAAAATATTTGCAATAAACCGAAAACCGCAGGTATTGATTGTAGCGCTACGTCTTTTATTTGTAATCAAAGGAATTGTGGGATACTGAACAGAACATAGTGACGTACAATTTAATCATAAGTGTACACGTATGTCAATAATACCTCATCGGTTTACTGACAATAATTATCCCTTATTTCTATCACTGTGAGATTACTAACGGCAGATATATTTGAAGTGCTGTTAGACAACTTTATTAACAATATATTTTAGTTATAATAAAGTACATATAATTCAATTTAACTGCACTACAAATAACAGAATTTCAAACGTAATGCATTAAAAAAATAATTGAAGTATAGAATTTATTAAACTTATGCTTTGGGTAAAAGAATGGAAAATCAAAACGGTTTATTTTATTGCTTCTGTTAGTTCAGCTATTAACTTTATTGATGGAAAAGGATTGATTTGTCAATGTCATTGATCATCTTAAAACCATCATATTTATATTCAATACATATGAGACCACTTCATATCCGCATCTACCACAAAAATTCAGTAGACTTGCAAAGAGTCCCGGGGATGATTTAACTACAATACTTACACAATCCCTGTACAAAATAATTCATATCGTCGAACATACTAGTGCTATCATCTAGAAGGAAACCGATCTGAATGGACCTGAACAGAATGGAATCGAAGAGAACCAAATACAACCAAATGGAATCGAACAAAATCGAATATACCTGAGTATAACCGAATGGAACCGGATATAACCGAATACAGCGGACTGGAACTGGACATAACCGAATATAGCCGAACATGGGGGAATGGAACAGGACATAACCAAATGTAGCCGAACGTAGCCAAATAGAGTCGGACATAGCCCAATGAATGTAGTCGAGCAGACCCGGACATAACCGAATATAGCTGAATGGATCCGGACATATTCGATTAATATACCGCACGTAGCCGAATGGAACCGGATATAGATTAGATTAGATTAGTTTATGGTTCTTGAGTTGTCCCACTGGACCTTTTCAGATCTATTGTGGTTCCTTCCTCATTAGATCAGTTACGTTAGCTTTGCCTTCTTCACTAGACTTAACAGCCCTGCGAGTGGTTCCTCTACGTAGGTTTTGGCTTTTGTGTATTCCGAGCCCATTTTTGAGAACCGTATTTTTGCCAGTGATGTACAGTCGCATAGAATCTACATGCTGTTTCTCCTGTCAGGCCCAGGTTGCTTAGGTGTCTCAGCATACAGTGCCCTGTTAATAGACTCACTATTGTTCTAACGGATTTTTCTACTTAATTGGTCCGATGTGTCCAATCAGAAATGGCTTGGGGTGTCTGACCTGTTATACTCTTCCACCAGTCTTCAGATTTATCTTTCAATTGTTTGGTGTTTGCTTTAACTAACGTATATGCTATTTCCACAGAGTGCGTTGGGCTTTTTTCAGCACGATTAATTCGTTTGCCTTTACATTCCCTCGATGGCCTTCGTGTACTGGTACCTAGGCTAGAGTCACTTTAATTCGGCTTGCCAGCCTGTTCAGTGCATTCATGCGAGCCCACATCAGTTTCGACTTCGCCTGTATGGAGACTAGTGCTTTCATCATTGCTTTACTGTCTGAATACATAGCACTGCTACTATTTCGGCTTGAAATACTGTGGCGCTTTGAATTAGGCTTAGTGATTTAGATATTTTTGGTTTATTAAATTCTTCTCTTTCTGGTATGTTAGTTGTTATCTGCCCCGCCTTGAGTTCCTTTAGCAGTTTCTGATAACCTGCGCCATGCGTCTAATTATACAAGGTTGGCTATTTATTAATCTGTAGCATATTAGCCTGGCCACTCCTTAGATGTATACATGTAGTGGTTTCAGTTTTAGGCCAACTTCCAGAATAGCTGCTGGCGTGGTTTTCATGACTCCCGTGGCACACAAACATGCTAGTCTTTATGTATGCAATGGCATACATAAAGACATAACCGCCTTACTGCCTTTACTTGCAATGTCATCGTCTACCATACCACCGAGCCATATGTTATCGTTGGTCTGATTGCCCTTATGTATAACCACAGTGTAATTTTTCGGCAATCCCAATACAATGATTTGTGCTTTGTTATCATTTCTTAAGTAAGTCTTTCCTGTTTACACCAGTTATCTACTGTACTTCAGACATTTTGGATTCGTTCTGATTACAAATTTGCCTTGTACTACTATCGCTAGATCGTCATCATATCCTAGGCAATGGAGGCCTTCTTTGGACAGCTTTGTTATTAGTTCGTCGACAAGAGATGCCCATAGAATATATAATAGATAGTATACCTCCTTGAGGTATTCTCCTCCCACCTTCATCTTGATAAAATACTCTATCACAGACGCCACTAGTTTGCATTCCTCCACGGCGGCCCTTATCCAGTGACAGAGCCGTGGCAGGACTGCCTTTTTCTTAACTGCCGTTGCCAAAGACATGTGGCGGTGTTGATAAATACCCCTTGGATGTCTAGGAAGGCAGTTATTGCCATCTGCTTGTCTTCTATTGACTTAAAGATTAGTCACCTAGCGCTAAGTCTGTTGACGTTTCTGGTTGGTATGCGTATTGATAATTGCTGAGTGGTTGTGTTGTCAGCACTTCGTCTCTAACATATCTGTCCACCAGCCGCTCCAGTGTCTTTAGTGGAAAAGAGAATAAGTTAATGAGTTTATAAGGTGTTAGGTTAGAAACCCTTCCCACTTTGGATATGACCTTTGCCATACGCCGCTGGGTTTGTTGTAATGCTTTACGAGCGGAAATTTTGAGGAAAATTTAGAAATTCACGATTTTCGTTTCGATTATTTAGATGAAATTTAGAGTCGTGGAATTCGGGAGTGTTTTTAAAACATTCTTTCGACAATTTAGAATTGATTTAAGAGGATAATTTTTAAATGAATTTTTAAGTGAATGTTAGAAATTTAAACGATCTTTTAATTAGCGATTTACTGGGACACAAGTTGCTTCGATGAGAGATAGACTCAAAGTCAATTATAAAATTAGCGTCATTCATGCCTTTGTTTAAGCATTGGCGATTGTTTTTTTTCCACAGCCACTTTTGATGATTGTATTACTAAAAAATATATTTGATGTTGAAATATATATCGAAACTATGAATTCTGATGTAGGATGATGCAGGAACGCAATTCTAGTTGAGATTCTTTACTTTTCGATGACATTTTTAGGTCATGTACAACCTTACAATGTAGAACTTTATTGCGAATTTTTATAAAACCTGACCAAACGATTTTTAATTGATGAAATTTCGCTTACTATCCTATTACCATTCACGCTCCAAAGATAACAGGCCAAAAAAAGAAATTTTGTTGTAGAAGTGAAGCTCTCAACCAATAGAGGGACCTTTACTTTGGATAGATGGACAAACTGAAGCTACTAGGTGAAATGTGTGTCTAGCGCTGATGACAGATAACCTCTGAGACGATAGTTGTAACATTACAGTACATACCCCCATGCTAAACAGCTTTTGAAGAACGGCTCCCATTTGTAGTAACACTGGATAGATTCCATCTATCCCGGGAGATTTGAATGATTGGAATTTGCTTATTGGAGCATGCGGGAATGCAGTCGACCTTGGTTGTTTTCTCTAGACAATTTTCAAAGCAGGCTGTCGTTATAGCTTCGGGTACCTGTATACTGCCAGGACAAATATATAGCTATACGTGCTTTCCGAAAGGGATATTTTTAGGTCAAAACGAATTTGCGTCTAGTCCAAGCACGAAGGTTCTTCTGACACGTGCCAGTTAAGCTGTAAATCACAGACGCTACCTGTACAATGTGTAATGTCTAAGAATTCTTTTGCGTTTTAGTAGTAAAGGTAGGTTTATTGCCAATGTTAGCTATAATTAACTCTTCCAGCGAGATAAATTCAAGTGAAGACTCACCTTGTAGTGAGCATTAGTGCCACACCCTATAACGAGTTGAACGAATTCTACCATGTCTGCTGTTAGGATTCCTGTAATACAATCACCACCAAAGCACTGGTATGAACACACTTACCTTTTAGCGATAGGCCTCTTATTTTCTCTTGGTAGAGTTTCTAAAGTTTCTGCTCTTTCTTACCTTTACCTCGAAGCCGGCTCATTTTCCTCCTTGGCACAGAATCTCAGTCTTCTTGAATTTTTTGACTTCTTCTTTTGACTCCGCGTCTATACAGAAAATCCATAGTGTATCTCCTTTCGGCGAAGTGGATTAGCTTTAATTGCGGCCCTTTTGGCGGGGATGTAATCTTGGCCTTGTTTCATCAAGCTAGGCACTTCAGACTTGGATATCTCCAAGTCTGCTTGACGGATCCTCTCGTCTGTCATTTGGTCTACATCTTCTATGGATTCGACCCTGATCGCACTCCTACCCGTTTTTGGCGTTTTTGAGATTCCGGATATTTCTGCCTCTATTCCTCTGCCTTTCCGTTTTTATCGAGAATCTGAACCTTGTTTTTTTTTTTTGTCAGCGCCCCGCATAACCAGGTAAAACTACTTTCAAGAGGGTATCGCTCCAGATGCTCCCAGAGGATAGTTCACAACCGCAGATTAACCTCTGTGGCCATTCCTTGGTACCTTGCCTTGCAACTTGGATTTGGGTCTTTGGATGTAACTAAATGTAGTCGAATGGAGCCTGCCAACTGAATACAGCCGAACGCATTCAAATGAAACCGGACATAATCGATATAGCTGAGCACAGCTGAATAGAACCAAACGTAATCGAATGCAGCCGAATGAACATAATCGAGTACAACAGAACGTAGCTGACTGAAGCCAAATATAACCGAATATAGCAGAATAGAACAGAACGAAACCAAACAAAATTGACCACAATTCAATTAAACGTAACAAAAGTGTTTGTAGTAGCTAGTAGCCGAATGGAATCGCACAGAACGGAACCTAACAAAATCGAGTATAGCTGAAGGGACCTAATAGAATCGAGTATAACCGGGCGCAGCCCACCATTTACAATTTTGAGAAGACACTATATAGAAACTGCATCAGACGAAAAGCTTGCTTCTTCTGTAGACATTACCAGTTTGGTAAAAGAACGGTTCTGGACAAGTTCACCTTGAAACCATGTGCAAAGATCAAACTTGGCATCAAAATCGCAGTTTCCTTTGCCACTGTTACCAAGCAACTGAAGTTATTTTATGTTCCACCACGTCCAATAAAACATTCTCTTCGTGCTCATGAACTTGCCAGTTGGCCTGTGGCTTCTTAGATCCATTTTAAACTGAACCACTTCGTTTAAATTTGTCGACAATACGGCAAATGGTGGAGACTGAAACAAACGTATTTGGATATTTTTAATTGAGAATATTTGCCGTAGTTAAAGAATTTGCGGTTCTTTTCCCTTGATTAACACGTTAACATTTTTTAGATAACTTAGTAGAACAATTAGTAATAAACATTTATCCGATAAAATATGTTGCTGCAACATTTTCAATTGTATTTTCAAACCAACTTGTGAATTTATTTAATAAAATAGACAATAACAAAAATGTTTTATCGGAAAGAAAAAGCTTTTTGAAACAAAGTTTCTTTTGATCATAAAAACCTTTTTTTTTCTAACTTCTCAACGTAGCGTGATTTCAGTAAAGAAAATACGAAAACAGTTCAAGAACGTCCTTCTAAAATGATTTAATTTAGAAAAATAAACATTTTTAATAAAAAATAAATTGAATTTTCTTTTTTTAAGACCAATCCTCGACTTTCAATTGATACTGATGCAGAAAATACACTGACAAATATACAGTGTGTATTTTTAAGAAAATGTAAAGAAAAACACATTTTTCAATCACACTATGGACTTGGAATCTCTAGTAAGTAATCTCTAGAAGTAGATGCGAACAACTTTTTCTTATGACATTTGTTCAAGTTTAGCCAAATAACGACATTTCTGGACATTTGAAATTTTTAAATTACAATTACGTATTCATGCGAATACAATGGGACAAATATTTTCGATTTTTTTTTCTAATGATGCACAGCCAAACAATTAAATGACTAAGAAAATTTCCCATATGGTGCAGACCTTTCCGAGGACGCTGTATACGTTTGGATAGCCATGGAGGTAAGCTATCGCAATGGAATGGACGACAGTACAGTAGTGCATGGGGGTCTCTGCTACTTAATTTTCAATTTCATACTTTGGAATATTCCAGGACACTAACTAACTAGATTCTTGTAAATCTGGTTTTGTGCCTATCTTGTTAGCACAATTGTGACATTAGCACAATCCGCAGCGATTCTATTCACGCGATTGCTTTATTAACGTATAAGATGAATGAGAATACAACATGTGGCAAAGTATTTTTTAAAGTTGCACGCAATACCTAATAATAATAATTGTTAAAATACAAATAAAACAGGCGTGCGTGTTTAGTATATAAGTACAAGTATGCAGGTACATTCATACATAAAATACTTGAACTAAATACATTTACCAAGGCTTCATTAGTATATAAAGTAGCATTACGCACTTAAGATATGATCTGGCAACACGTCGATTGTTCAGTTTTGCATTTTGAAATTAATCTAGATAATTAGTGAATAGAACAAACCAGAACCACGCGTTTACGTTATATTTACAATTATCAACTGTGTATTGTTGATAATCCAAAGTCTTCTAGCAAGATGCTGTAACATTTGTATATGAATCACGTTATACGGTTATTAATCACCGATAATTAGTAATTACCAATCAATTAACGGGTACTTTGAGTTTTAACATACACGTCAGTTATACTGTGGAACCTCACTCTTGAGTAGCGTGATCTGCTGCCGAAATTAACATGTTAAAAATAGGAGACAGATATATACAGGTGTTCCAAATGTCTGGAATTGTAAAGCTGTAATCAGTAGAAAACCAACATTTTCTGCTATATGGACATCGCAGAGTATTTTTTTTAATATTTCCGTATATACAGGTAATCGATAAGTAGCGAACCAAACACTTTATTATTGTACCTGATGATGGTTGATACATACCTATGATTTATGTATGTACGAAGTTGAGGATAATGCAGGCATTTTGGAATCCAACACTTAATGCACTAAGAAAAGTGCGCGGAAGGAAGAAGTTTCAAGCGTTCACTGTAGATAAATAGATAAGTAGATAGTCATTAATTATTATTGTAATAAAAATTACCTTGAATGTGTTATTTTAATTTTTGTTTTGACTTTAAATTGATGCTAATGTATGTATGTTTATATCGCTCATTGTGAGCCTGTATGAACTTTTATTAAAGTACGTATTTCTCTTGTTATTTTCACATTTTTCCCCTTTTTCCTAATTCCTATTTCTTAATTCTTCTCTAGTTAGATTGTAAGTTTTGAATCAGCATCTAAGGTCGTCAGTATCAGTGTGTTTTATTTACCGTTGTCGTGATAACCAAACTGTATAAACACCAGAAACCGTTTGGATACAATTTCCAAGTGCAAGACTTGCCCTTTACGTTTCAAAATGCTTATATGTGATATAAATAGCTACTTCCTACTACCGGCTACATAATTCGATCATTACTGCCCTGAATGGAGGGACGTATGTGCGATTTACCT
The DNA here is from genome assembly GCA_902654985.2 of Oryctes borbonicus. Taxonomy (NCBI): domain Eukaryota; kingdom Metazoa; phylum Arthropoda; class Insecta; order Coleoptera; family Scarabaeidae; genus Oryctes; species Oryctes borbonicus. The sequence goes on along the minus strand of LR736863.1, from coordinate 8,996,961 downwards.
TGGTTGCCCTCGACAGCGGAACGTAACTGAATTTTATCTGGCCTTGCTATGAAATGTCAAATTTTCAATACACTTGTAATGCTTTAAAATATTACATCACTTACAAATATTTTTTACATAGTGTCCAGCAACACCCAACAATGAAGTTGAATTTATTTTTACGGCAGCAGGCGCTGTTACGTTTGCAACCGCAGAATTCCTTTTTATTTTAAAACGGGGTTAGATAAAATTTTGTACTTCACACGTTATGAAAAGATTAATTTTACTTGACTAATGTAATTTGCAAAACTCACTCACTCCGCTTGTTTAGAAAATATCACATTTACATAAAATAAAATTAGTTTTTTCATAACCAGTTACCTAAATAAATATATCTCTGGGGACGTAAAGTAACTAATACACATTAGTATAGCAATAGGTGCATAGGTGTTTTGGCAACTATGAAAGTATATATTAAACATTTCCGTGAAACGCCGTCTTTCTCGTCATTTTGGGTTGATAGTAGGGGAAATATATGACATTTGCTTTTGCGATCTTCTTTCAACGACTCTGCGAAGCCGAAACTTGCAATCCTCGCAGAATTGTTGAAGATTTACTTATAATTTCCTACGATCGACTACCGGCGCTCGCAAAGCTGTGCCGATGAGCTGGAAACGAAACACGTCCACAGGTGGTGGTGTTGGTAGTTTGGTATTAATTAATTTCCATTGGTGAATTACAACTAGCCGAAGCCGAATACTCTCGAAAAATTTATTCTGTAGATGTCGATATAGAATTCATTTCGGTAACTTTGAATGACTAGAATATTTAGGTGTAGATATTCCCATAAATACTTATTACATGTAATTTCGTATACATATAAATGACATTCCTACCATCGACTACTATTGCATCGGCAGGGGATTGGGTTCGTAGGTGAAGGTAAGGTAAGAAGGTAAGTAACTATGAGTCTATCGAGCCAAACCAAATCACCGCAGTTTTCAAGTAAGTATTTTATATTCTTATACACGTCTCAATTACATGTCTACTACCGTCAATATCATTTTGTAATTTACCTACATACCTATGTATACAATGCTATACAAAAGTAAATGGTATATACAATGTTATACAAAAGTAGATAATATAACAACTACCATCTTGGATCATGATTATTGCAACTTCTTCCACATATCAGTAGCCGATGTCGATGTCCGCACCTCCTGGTCAAGTTCCACCCACTGCAGCTCAATGGAATTTAAATCTGGATTTTGTGGAGATCATTCCATAACAGCCTTTTGTTTCTTAATGTTGGAAACACTATTGAAAGATTTTAGATATGCGTTTCGGGAAATTTTCCATAACAGCCTTTTGTTTCTTAATGTTGGAAACACTATTGAAAGATTTTAGATATGCGTTTCGGGAAATTTTCTTGTTAGAAAGGAGAGTGTGTAAATATTATATACACTCTCTACTTTAGTGTCCGCAAAAACACCCCCAAATCATAATTGAACCTCCGTCGTGTTTAACTTTGTTCTCTTATACGCTTGTTACAGCTTCAGTTATCTATGGGACTAGCTCGATAGAAACAAATAATAAATTCAAGTATATTGTCTCCAGTTTCAAGTGTTTCAAGATTTAGCGCCATTTGTTTCGTTTGAGCTATACGTTTTTGAGGAGAGGTGAAATGGGACGGAATAAAACGAGGTAGATTATTGTTTGTTAAATAATGCACGCATTGATTCTTCACGAAGACGAGAACTCGGTATTCGAACTCCAGAGTACACGAAGATAGTAGACTGGGCAGTTACTGGATGCAATCTATCGCCTCGCTGGTTGGTAAAAGTTCCACAAGAAAACCATTCAAAGTTTTCAAGGAGAGGTAAGAGGGATCGTACATAGATGCAATATGCTTTTAAAATTATGTATATGTATATGTGAATTCTGTTTGTTTTCTTTAGTAAACGTTGCAGATTTGTATAAATTTAAATCTTTCGAGCGATATTAGTAAACTTTAGAAACTTTTAATATCCTGTGTGTATTTTTCATCTTTTGGAATCTTCTAAAGATCCCAACATACTAATTCTTTTTGGTTTTGTATTTGTTGTAATTGTAATTGGTTTCGGTATCTCTCTTTACGAGGTATCAAACAAAATACCATTTCGTTAATGATTAATAGTAGGAAATAGTAGGTATAGTAGTTATAGTAGGAAGGGTAAGGATAGAACAGGCATGTTAGAATTAGAGACTGTTCCTCACATCATTCGGTCGTACGATTGATAATGGGTATATAAACTTACGATGCGGTGCGGAGTAAGCCGACAATTTAGTGTTGTTTGCTATACTATTCCGTTGGACAATCAAAACTGTATCGTAAAATAACAAATAAAGATATGAACTTGAGATCGTAATTACACAATCTGTGAATGCTATACAAAAAAGAAATTACAACAGCGTTTTTAAAACGAACCAAAAAATTGATATTAAGCAAATTAATGTCAATTATTATAGGAAATAGAAAAATATGACTTTTAATAATGCTGAATTGGTAAATGACATGCTAGTAGTAGATTTAAGCGCAACTTTGATTTTCTCAACTAAATTTATAACTAATTATTCGATCGAGCATGCATTTATGAAATGAACTGTAATTAGGGATCACACACAATTATAAAATTACTTTAAATATTAAAACAACGGTTTATAGAATAACAAATGATCCTGATTACAGTTCGTGATGTTAAACGCGATGAGGGCCCGGGCTTGAACAGAAATAACTGATTTGATCATTGATTTTCAAACGTAATACCCGCATAAAAGAACGCCAAAACAGTTTAGAAGAGCTGTAGGTGATATCATCGAGAGAGTTCGAAAGTGCGTTGAAGTCAGTGGTGGGATATTTAAAAATCAACTTTGAATTTAATAATTCGTGTGTTTTACATTATTTAAATAATTAACAAATGCAATCAATAAGTTATTTGTCTTTGCTTAATGCTTTCAATATGTCCTTCTACGAGTAATATTCAAACGACTGCGTCTCTGTAACAATTGAAGAATTGGACACACGTTCATATGAATTCTTTAATTGAAAATTATCAGCCCTTAAAATATTTACTATACCTCTTGGAACACCCTATATAACGTTTTTCAACCAGTATTTATAAGTTATAAGGTCAAAACGACAAATTACAATGTTTTCGGAACGTAAAACTAAAACGCTTTACTTTCGTGACATTAAGACGTTTCTTAAGCGTAACAAGGACGTTTATGCGGATGTTTGAGAGAATCTTCTACTAACGTTTTAAAACGTTACATGCTACCTGGGTATAGTCCTAATATTCCAATGAATCACCAGTTTTGTTCCAACAGAAATCACAGACTAATCAATCATAAACTGTGAAATCAGTCAGAAAACAACTTATGTTTTTTTTTGGCCAGAGGAATTGATTTGACTACTTTGGGATATAACCAAACTAGTCAAACGCGTAATTGTTCAGCCAGTAACCTAAAAGATACTGGCAAAAATTAGCAAATGAATAAAACTCATTATTCTTTTTTTTCCAATACGGCTTATTCAATAAAGATGCAAATAGTGGCATATTACAAGTAACGAATTTTTCGCATTATTGGGAGACTCCCAAGACAGAATTTTTTTAATTTCCCTGAAGATTTAAGCTGGTGATTCCGTTAATAAAGACTATATTTGCATGTATTGTGCTTTATTTCCAGAACTACTAGCTTAATTATTTTCGAAATAAAAAATATTTGCTTCAGTTAGCGTTTATTTTAAGTTGAAGCATCCTGATTTAGTATTAATCTAATATAAAGAATAGAGATTAGTGATATAACGAGTCGAGTCTTCTGACTCGTTAAAAACGAGAACATACCACTCGAAAACTAGAGTGACTTTTAATGTCAATTCAAGTTGAATTCGTTGTAATTTATACTGAGTCTAGTCGCCCCAGCCTTATCTGATCCACTTTTTATGTGTATTCTGTTCTTCTCGAAGAAGTTGTTTGCCTTGGTGTATGCAACTTATTTAGCCACTTGCTTTAGTGCTTTTCTCCAATCATTGATAATGCTGCGTTTTGCCACTAAAGCACACCAATCAATAACTACCATCAACCTTATTTAAATTTCTAATTTTGTTGTTTTATTTTCTTCCCATTTTATTTTATTTTTTTTACAAAATTAAATAAACAACCGCTGTGGATTTTGGTATAATATCTCTTTATATTTTTAATGTCAAAAATAGTTTTTTAAGAAAAATGCTCAATGAAAGTTAAACTGCGCTGTGTATTGACAAACAATGATTTGGAATTACTACGTTAAAGAAAAAAAGCATTTTACGCAATAATGTGGACATTCTTATATCTTTAAACGAGATTAAGTAATATAGAAATAAGTAATACAAACAAGGGTGCATGGATAAGTAATATCTTCTAGGTAATAAAGAGACAAAGTTATCTTGATATTAAATATAATGTTCTTATTTTTGAAATAAACCGAATCTGTTAGACGTTACCGTATTTAAAAAAACTACTTCAATACTGTTAAAGATAAAGATAATACTTATTGCCCACCAGAAATTAATCCAAACAATATAAAAAAATTATTCGTGTAAAAATTATAAAATCTAATGTACAATTCGAAAAACAAATAAGGAATTTATGGGTTATGGCTACTTTTTAGATAACATCCGGTATAAATATCCAAAAAAAAGTAGGCTATAAATTTATTTTGGGAGAAATATTTGGAAAACTTATTTCATATATTAGAACCTTTGAAACGGGTGTAAAAATTCAGTTATGTTAAATCAATTTTTCTTGTTTTAAGTTAGTGCCTGAAATCTTATTTTAAACACTGGTGCGTGAAGTAAAGTTGGTACATACTGAATGTAACGGAAGTAGAAATAAAGTTACTAAACTAAATATATAACATAAGTGTGCTCCCAATCCTGCTTTGTTATAAACTAGAAAGACATAAATAGATGTTATATTGTACTTTTAAGATAAATAAGGTAAGCAATATTGATTCAGCACCCGGGGAAATTTTAGTATCGGTCGATGTTTGTTCACCCTTCCCCAGTGTACCAATTCCAGAAATCATAGAATATTTGGTTGAGTTGCTAAAACTCAACAAAAACGATGATGCCAAAATTGCAGAATACAAAAAAAAGACTAACTTCACTCTGCATGAATTATTGTTTGCATGCAGAGGGCAAGTATTATAAGCAATTAGATGATAAGGCAGTGGGCAACCCCGGTCCCTTTTTATAGCCGACTTGTTCATGAATAAATTTGAAACATGTATGAGGTTGGATACCGCATATTTTCCTAGAATTTGACTTAGGTTTGTAGATACTTTCGTGGTCTTTGATACTAGGAAAAGTACTATTCCGGATTTTCGCGCGATTAATTCAAAATTCGAAACCATTAAATTCACAGTAGAAGAAGAACTGAACAATCAACTTTCGTTTCTAGATTGCTTAGTATTAGTATTAGTAGTAATAGTAATTAGAAAAAACAAACAACTAGAAATTGACATCTATAGAAACTAATAGGTACGTTACGAACGATTCCAACCACTGTCGACAACACAAAGTGGCCATGATCAGTTTCTTAATTAACAGATTAGTTGAATTTCTTTTAAGTATTGGTAGGTACAACAAATTCATAGAAAATGTTGCTATTTACAATGGTTATTCTTCTATAGATGCCGATCGCATGCTTAATTGAGTCCATGATAGGCATTATGTGAGGACTCCCCTTTCAAAACATTTCGAAAGGTATTAGTAAAGTTTTTAGGCGTCAACATATGAACGCGTGTTTCAGTTCGCGTTATACACTCAAAAACCTTCTTGGTAATCCGAAAGATGAACTGAATAAAATTGCATGACTGTAACAAAGCCTATATTGGTCAAACGAAAAGAGCGATAGGCACCAGATTCAAGGAACACACCAAGTCTTATCTGTATTATTGGGGTAAGGTTGCGCACGTTTTTTGTTTCGTACTATAATGACAAGAGACCTTTCTGTATTTTTTCGCATTTGTCAGTTTTAGGGTATGTAGGCGGTAAAGATAGGTATATTTTTCTCGAAAATAGGTATAGAACAAAGTGTGTTAGATTTAGAGGTTTTTCACGTTGTTCGGTCACGCATCCTCGAAACAGCCGTTCCGGATTAATTAATTTATTACATTTGTGTGCTGCGGAGTATGCCGTCACTTTGTTTGTCATACTACACCACAATCTTTGCTAACAGTATTTTAATTGTAACACATGTGAAAACATGCGCATGCTTTTCTTTTAATTTAAGAGGATCCCACAAAGAAGTTTAAAATGTTAATTCTATATTTCACAACTCGTCAAATTCATCTGATTCTTAAACAGAAAAAACATCAGAAAATCCCTAGGAACAATAACCCAAAAATATAATGCTAAGACAGCTTTTATAGCTTTCTCATGGCTAATGATGGTGTATAAAAAAGGAATTCACGGCAAACGCAACAAAGGAAGAGAGAAAAAAAACACACCAACACACGCCTATCCGGCGTCAACTCAACTCAAAAAGATTTATTTGTTCAATTCCGTTACATAAATTTGCAATGATTTGCTTATTTACAAAATACGATTTTAACAATTTCCTATGCAGATGCATTTACATTGTTTCTTTAGTGTCTTTGTCACAATTATGTTTTCTAGACTCTAGCGCACGCACAACACAATCGGAACTTGCCCGCGCACTGTTCGTCCTACGATTTCAATGGTTGTCTGGTATTGTCAGCGGTTGAAGGAAAAGCTTCCAAAAACTTCCATCGGTTACGTTTGGGCCCGGAAGACTTTCCAGGTGGTACGAATCCGCTTTGCCCTCGTGCGGGGGCTTCTAGTCGGCGTTCCCTTGGTCCTGGAGGGGGAAGGGCTCGTCGAATATTGGTAAGTGTTGGTATTGATGTCTGTGCTTGCCAGGCACCTGGCGGGTGCTCGTGATCCCTCTAACTAGTGGATTATTGTGGGTGGTGGTGTTCCTGTAGAACTTGTTAGCCTAATGGATGACGTAGTCCTATACAGTTTGTAGTCTCGCCAGGTCGTGGAGTTCCCGCACAGCGGTATAGCGGTCCTTATTGAGTATAATACGAAGGCACTTATTCTGGTATACTTGGAGAGCCGACAGTCTGGTCTTGGCCACGTTTTCAAACGATGTGTTGGGGTTTTTGAAGATGGGATAAATCTTCTTAAGGGCTGCTGTTGATCTTTGCAGATTGTGGGAGATATGGCTTTTGAAGGTGAGACGTTGGTCTAGCTGTATGCCTAAGTACTTGACTGTATGGCTTGTAGGAATCTGTTCGTTATTAAAGATTAGTGGCCGGGACACTCGGATGTGATGGGTGCGTTTGGTGAAGATAATGGCGGTAGATTTTTGGGGATTGACTGTAAGTTTCCATTTTTTCGTGTATTCTAGTAGACGGGGTAGCTGATTTTGAAGTTTTTGGAGTGCGACTGTAGGCGAAAAGGAGTGCGCGTAAATGGCGGCATCGTCTGCGTATAGACCTAGTTTGTTGTGGAAAGTAGGGAAGTCGGAGGTATAGGATGTTGTATAAAATCGGCCCCAGCACAGACCCCTGTGGTACTCCTGCCGGCACTTGTTGTGGTTCCGACAGAGTGGTGTTGACCTTCACCTGGAAAGTTCTGCCCTCCAGGTAGGATCGTATCAGATGAATTAGATTGGGTTGGAAGAAAATCAAGCTTGATAAGTTTGTACATGATCCCATGCATCCCATAAACTCTGTCGAAGGCCTTTTCCATATCCATTAAAAGGAACGTATCCGGCGTCACCAGCGTAGTTTTGAAAGTATATATTATCTACCTACTATCCCCGTTGCCTCAAGTTAATGCCACAACTTTCAAAACGACAAACTCGACATTTCTTGGCGCCCCCTAGTGCTAAAGAAGCGCATGAAGAGATAAAAAATACTCTGTTTTTCTTTTCTCTCGTTTTGTTGCATTTGCCGTGAATTATTCCATCAATACCATGAGGAAGCTAAGCTATCTTAGCATTATATTTTTTGGTTATTTAATTCTTAAATAACTAACAAATAATAAATAAATTCATAGTCATCTATACTTCAGAGGTATAAACTACCGCGTTTAATTACTTACGAAACCGCTCTGTCACTTTCATTAGAAATATATTAGAAACAAACCATTGTCAATTTTAATGTTGTGCATCAATTGTTGCATGCTACAAGCTATTCTATTAACCTGCAACAAACGCAGCAGAATTAAATTAACTCGCGGTTACTGAATTGTTTTTTTTTATGCACCGAATTCTACCTTGGCGGCCATCTAGTTTACGTTATCCGAACATGTACTATCTTCATTGGCCTTCACTCAATCTTTGATTATTTCATTTTCAGGCCCTCTACACAATAAATATTTCAAACAAAAACTAAAGTCGGATATGGCGCCATGATGGTAACAGCGAAGCATAACCTATGAAATTATATTTTCTGACAGGTGGTTTCGTATCAGTACCAGATTAGATCTTGCCTTCTTTTAATTGTGAAATCTGTAGCAATAACAATTTCAAAATGAATAGTGAAGAAGCTGTAACGAAATCCGACTTTTTCCTCCGAGAAATACCAAACGTAAAAATTAGGTTGGTTTTTCTAACATTTATGGATGGTATGTTTAACGTTTTTTATTCTTTCTCCCTAGTTCTTCCGTGCAGAATGATAAGAAACCACCTGTCAAAGAAGAACTAAAAGTGTTGAATCTAACCAATCACTCCCAAGAGCTCATTATGGAAACTCTTCTGGAAATACACGGTCCTGTAAGTTATACCTTTGCTCTTGACTATAAGCCATATCCAAATCCTTATTTTTTTTTTCTTTTTTAGAATTTCTCTTTAACTAATGCATCCTCATATGAGGATAAAGGAGATGTATTATCTAAGAAATATTGGATGGATCGGGGGAACTTGGTCATTAAAGGCATTATGCACCACTCTAATAATGAAAATGATAATGTATGTGATATAGATAAGTTTAAAATGTTTGCAATAATGAGGCTTGAAAGGTCAGTATAATCAATTTGTAGAATAGTAAATATAAGATCGATAAATTAGTTTCAAAAAGGTATGCTTGAATATATAGCATAAAGTATATAATGTTAAAACTATTATAATTATGCAACTAAAATAGTGTGAAACTGTCATTTACAAGCATAATCTATTCTACCATGGATCACATGCAAGTTCTTAGTGACTATGAATTTTATTTATAGTAGACGCTTAATACTATGGATAAAATGAAACGGAAAGAGTTTGCACTAACGATTTGTTCACTTTAAAGGGAGTGACTGATTTTATACTTAAAATAATAGGTATTGTTACATTAATGATTGTTTACTCATTTGTAATTGCACATTTTTTTAATTTGAAAAAGATAAAAATGTATTTTAAATATATTGTGTACTTTTTGTTTGTTTTTTGTGTTTTTCAATGTTTTGTGTTACAGCTGTTTCTCTTATTTCTTTTAATATTTGTATATTTTCTTCTCCCCATTGAGTTGATGTCTTCAATGCACTTACTGCACTGTCTGAAGTAATTTTCTTTTGTGATTTTTCTTCAGTTTTCTCATCTTTAGTTTTATCTTCTTTTTCATTGTCAAAATTGTCTAATTGTGCATCCATTTAATTCCATGCAATTACGTCTGTCTCATCCGGCTTAATCTAGAAATAAATGTACATATAGTGATGAAAGATATGTAAATAAACATTAATTAGTACATGTGGCAGTAATGTGTTTAAAATATCACGTTTCAGCTAGAGTTTCTATCTGAGCTTCTTTCCATTTTTGTTCCAATACATTAAGTGGCAAATTATCCCCGTCTTCTTGATTACTGAAATCTAGAATTTTTTCCCAGTATTTGGCAATCATTGCCGGGTCTAATCGGTTTCATGTTCACGTCAAATTGGCAACAGCATCTTTTGTTGTCAAATTTTTTTAACGTTTCCAAATTGGAGACATTCGCGAAGAAGGCTAGTTGTATAATATATCGTTGTAAGTCTGATCGAATTTTGATCTATTGGTTGGATAAGAGGGGTTACAATTGGCGGGAGGTACATTGTTGTAATTTGCCCATCTTCACTTTGTATTCCTTCTATTGGGGAATGTGATGGAGCATTATCCAAAATAAGTGAGTGACCATTTGCTTTGTGAAAACATGTAATCTTCCAACAGAGTAATCTATGACTTGTCAAGCATTTTTGGAGATTCATGTTTGATATATTAAATTTACATTATAAACTTACTTGAGGAACAAAAGAATTATAGGAACAATTCTTAAAAATTGACTCCGTCATCTAAGCTGATTTGAGTAGTCATAGTTCACAGGAGAAGAAAAAATTTTAGAAGCCCTAGAATTTTTTGCCTTACTAGTAACCAATGGTCTGACTTTATGACTTCTACTGGCACTAGTATATGCCAAAAATGTTGTTTCTCATGTTTTTTACCTGGAGAAATCTTCTCTTGACATGAAACAAAGGTTTTTCTCTGGTAGAAGCTTCCAATAGAGGGCTGATTCATGGGCATTATATAACTGATTAGGTATAATTCTCAGTTGCTCTATTTTATCTTTTAGCTGGCCTTTAAATGGATCAAGTAGTTCTGGCTGAGACGATAATTTTTCTCCAGTAGTTTTCAAATATCCTTTTCCGAATATTTTTTTTTTAATCTTTGCAAGTAACCGTTATTAGCTATAAATTCTTCAACAAAATTTTCTTTCATTTGCGAATTAGATGCTTTTGCCTTTTCTTTGACTGTATCATCACTGACCATAACGTTCTTTGATTCAAGAACCATTTGTAATTTTTTTTCTCCATTTCAGGAGTTCTAAAGTTTTTCTTTGTCCTGGTCCTGCATAAGTAGAACCCACCCCACGTAATACTAATTTTTTTTTAGTTTTTATTTTACAAATCGTGGATTTGCCAACGTTATATTTTTAGATACTTTGTTAATTCCTCAATTATACCCGCTTTTTTGCGGAGTGTTAAGCACTTACTAGCTACTACTACTAAAATCAAGTACCCTTTTTATATTTACTTTGTATCACAGCTGAATTGGTAGAACACCCGATGAAATAAACCTATCGACAGTTTCAAGACCATAGTTCAATTTTGCACTGGGGATCCGTTGCTAAATAACAAATAAAATAATATTTTAGGCGGTCGTGTCGCTGCAACGCCATCGAAAAGGGTAATCTAACGAGCCTGAAATATAGATGGGTGCTGGGGGGCAAACAAGTCATTTACTACCGGTTAAGTAATGAGGACTATAGTGAAATAAAAGTCGAGCAGTGGAATTATAAGTTAAATTTAATTAAAAAGTGCGCAAGTTATATAATGATTTGTTAGTTGATATACGCCTCACTTCTGTTATGTAGTTAATCATAGCAACAGAAGAAATCATGATAATATCAAGTTCTATAGAATACTTTTCATTTGAAATAACTTCACCTCATAATATAAATTGTGTGCATGTTACCTCATGCTAAATACAAATCTATAGTATATACTTTATCGAATACTGTTGCGGGTGTCAAGTGGAATGATGCATTTTGGTTTCTATACTACAAGTTTATCGTAACTTATGTCTTATTGTACTGCATCTATTTAAGAACTTGCTACAATAGCTTTATTCGCATTAGGATTCGAAACTGATTCGGGACTATTGAAATATTGATGTCCACAGATCACAAAATTTAAAATTTCTAGTTACAGTTCTGCATTCGCGGATCAACCAGATTCGGTAGAGATCAACCCAGGAATAGTTCTACTGGCTCTATGGCTTTAGTAAAAAGTTTGAGGCATCCGCAGTTTTATGCATAACGATGTTTGATATTTATTTGTTTCTGCAAATACCAGACACTCATTGAAAAGCGCCAAAAATACCCGTTCTTTTCTGGCTATTTAGTACGACTTAATTTACGCATATAATTTCAGCATCTATTCGCGGTGAGTGCATTTTCCTTTCTACAAAGTATAATGCGATTCCTTGTCGAACATTTGGTAACATTTCAGGAGCAATATTTTTGTGTAATGTCCAACCAGAATTTTTTTTCATAAATATTTGTATTTAGCCAAATTGCGAAATTCTTTAAACAACTTTCAGTATGTTCTTATATTTTTTGACTGCTGGAAAAGACGCATATTGAACACAGCATAGAACAAACCAATGCAGCCGATTATATATTGGGGTATGTATACGTTAAATCACATTTTGAACATGTATGACACACGCTCTGTTTCTTGCAATCAGTACGCAGTTTTCTTGTATCTGTAGGCCGAGTCTCTTTATAATGGAATTACTAACAGAAACCATTGACAAATATAAAGTTTCATATGATACGATGCAAATAAAGATTAGATGTGGGACAAAATTGCAAAAGAATCAAATTGTAACGGTAACCAACATATGTATTAATTTAAGATCATATTCTATTAATGCCGTTAGGAACTTTTTGAATAACGCATTTCAAAGACGCTGAATTGGGAGCTTTGGCATCATACCATGGATCTCAAGATCAGTCGATTTGGGGTTACCTGAAAAGTAAGGTTTATAAGAACATGTAAATACGTAACATAAACGAACTGAAAGACCACATGGAATAAACACAGAATTTGTAACCGGTGGTTTCACGTTCGTGAAATCGCAAACGTATAACTGATTAGCTACTATGTCGCTAACGCAATGAGAAATTTCTTTTTAAAGATAATACGAAAGATGTATAATATATATTATATAATAATAAAAAAAAGACGATATGGTCAATGTGCGGTAGCAAATAGAGCAGCAGCAGAGGCGCAGGTTTCCTGAGCTATGCTGTTCTCGGCTGCGGCTAGTGTTAGTGTGCGATCCTTTAAATAAATATATTCGTTCTGTGCTGAATTCTAATCACTATTTGTCTGCTTATTTTCCCTATTTATTATTTGTACGTGCTTGTTAACTTACTAGACAATGAAAGCAGGAAAATTATGGTTACTTCGAGTGGATGCTGGAATTGTACTCAAAAAGATAATGTTTACGCACTAGTTCTAACCTTTAGGGAAACAAAAGTTATACTATTCTTTCCTAAACAACGACACATTTTAGGTATAGGGAAATGTTTACAAAGGAATTCTAGAATAGTTTCTCTATTAGATTCTGGAAAAATATACAGGCAGTTCAAATTAAAAAAAATTGAAATACCATGAATCAAACAGGGTACTTAATACCAATAAATGAGAAGAATAATTTAATTAATTATTGTGATTACTAATGGAATTTGAAATAGTAAATAAACAACTGCTATAAGATAACTGTATTTAACGCTAAACTTTATTGCAAACGTTACAAACTATATTCATACATTGGCTGACATTTCTGACTTGTCTACTGTCTATGGTGGGGATGCTTGTACAGTGATGTACGTTATTCCATTACTAGAAATGTCTTTCGGGTGATGTCGCGTGTTGTTGTCTCTTGCTCCTTGTTATATCCATTTCTGTTCCGTATATAAATGGATCAGCAAAGCGGAACAGAAATGGGATATATAACAAGGAGCAAGAGACAACAACACCAGCCTTTAGAAATCTTCTGAAGAAGCTGACAGCATGATCAGCGAAACGTCAAGTAAAATATTAACTACGCGACATCACCCGAAAGACATTTCTACTGTGGATTACGGTTGTGAAAGCCTACACTCAACATTCCAATAATTACGCTATCTAGTAGCGGGTGCTTTATGTGATTTTTCCAAATAAAATCATTTCTTGCGATCAATATGTTTGTGATTTATTAGTTTACAATATTGTGAATTATTAATTATTTGTTACCAATTTTTAATTTTTTTCCGTTTGAATATTTTTGGTGCTTTTGAATATGCTCATCGTGTGATGTCTATATCTGTTCTTGATTTTACAGCTAAATACATTAAAGCACCGATCAACTATTGATATGGCACATCAATACTTTTCTCATCATTACTATACTATGTCTCAAAAACAGGAGGAGTAGCGGAAGCAGATCGGTTCACACGCATACAATATACTGAAATACGACCATAATACAACTATTCCGAACAAAACGGATAGAAGATGGCGGCTAATTTGAATCCATAACGCGTTTACCTCCTGTAACCTCAATATGAATTTGTTGACATTCTACGTGTTACTTTACTTTTGCAAATAAGAAAAAAAAATTGCTCCTTTACTCATTATTCGACGACTTAGTTCTTAAAAGAACTCGTTTTTTAACTAATAAGCTGCCAAATAATCGAAAAGTATTGTAAAAGATTCAACTCTAAACACTGCTAGCGATACGTTGACAGGTAAACACTAAACATGGCCGACGACGACTTCCGTTATGATATTGTTTGTATGTAAGTCGTGTTTGATCAGAGCCAATGGAAGCGCCTAATTTTTGCGCGAAAAATTTAAATCACTCCTGTTATTGAGACAAGGTGCAAACTGTTACAAACTAAAAGTATTGTTTTAATTGTAAGTGCAACGCATTATAGTAATAATATATTATGTAAATTTTGTTACAGTTATGGGTTTCATAAAGAACATTGTGAAGAAGCTATAGATTATTGTATAGAAATAGAAGATGCATTGGAATTACTATACTCCAAATATTTTAACGTTAAGAAAAAAGAGAAAAATGATGATTTTTGCGAAAAGGAACTAATAGAACAACGAATAGACGAAAAAAACGCATTAGAATCGATCTATGAGACGGCTTTTACGGAAAAGATCAGAAATCAAGTGTGGATATTGGCGTTTAAATTAAATTATTTGGTAGATCTGTTTTACACGCGAAAAAAGCACGAGAAGAGTATAACTTCACATAGAGATAAAGTAAAGAAAGAAAAATGTAAGAATTTCATTAGAGGTAATTGTAAATTCGGCAATAAGTGTAGATTTTCACATGAAGAAGAAGTTGTAAAAGAAAATAATACTCATGACAAACATTTATTTGATTATAATTTCGAATTGGAAATTAGATTTCCTAACAATTCCAAATATCCATATGAACCACCATTAATATTCCTAAAAACAAATTTATTAATGCCAGACCAAATGAATTTGCATATATGTAAAAGACTGTATCAAGAAGCCGAGGTTTTAGCACAAGATGGAATGGCTAGTATTTATTCTATAGCAGAATTATTAAAAAATGACGCGGAGATAAAAAACTTTATTGCTAATACTCCTTTAAGATTTTTGAGTCCCAATGAGAAGTTATTTCCAAAAGTGAAGGATAATAACATTTCTGTAGCCAAAGAAACTCATTATCTTAAAGGCACTACTAGTAAACAGAAGCTTACTGTAACACAGGAGCAGGTAAATGAAGATAATCAAAAATTAGTAAAACTACATAAAAGTAAGCTGAATGATGAAAAATATAAAACAATGATTGGTTACCGAAAAAAATTACCGGCTTGGCAAATGAAGGAAGGTATATTAACTGCAATTCGCGGTTCAAAGGTTGTTGTAGTTAGCGGTGAAACGGGATGTGGAAAAAGTACTCAAGTGCCTCAATTTGTACTTGACGAATGGTTGAACAATTACAGTAAGGTAGATAACGAACATGTGGAAATAATTTGTACTCAGCCAAGAAGGATATCTGCTATTGGCGTTGCTGAAAGGGTTGCAGATGAGAGAACTGAACGTATTGGACAAACTGTTGGGTATCAAATTAGATTAGAAAATAAGATATCAAGTTTAACTCGGCTTACATTTTGTACAACTGGTATTCTTCTCAGAAGATTAGAAGTGGATAATCTGTTATCTAACGTCACTCATATTATTGTTGATGAAGTTCATGAAAGGAGTGTTGAAAGGTATTTTGACTTATTTAGTTTTTGTTTAAGAAAAGTTACCGTCTATGGCGCAAAATTGCTTTCTAAATTCTGTCTGTGTTTAAAGTAAACGCTCGGTTGAACACCATTCTAACGAAATGGTTCGAAAATTAATTTGTTTTCTTTAAATAATTTTGTTTTCAAACTATAATTTCTATAAGCTTAGACATTCAGAAAAGACGCAGATGAATTGTACACCAATCTTTAAAATGGCGCAAAAAATGGACAGTACAACCTAGATAATAAAAGCGAGTCAATAACATTTATCATAATATTAATAAGCTTCATTATAATGTACCTTGTATTATCTATTTCTTTGAGTATACATTTTTGCCAATAACGATTATCTTAATTGAAAAACCAACATGGGTTATATATTTTCGCAGTAATTTATTTTGTAGCAATCTACTTTGGTTTAATGGAACAATTCTTAGTCATTTAGTGTTGTAAGAGCGTCAATACGTAGGGTGTTGTGAAAGTTGTGGGATGCATTATTTGTGTAACACTGCAAACGAGTCCATACATGTTCAGCGAACAATATGAGTCACCTGAGTATCATATGCCAAAGATCATGTAGTTAGGTTCAGTAGCACTTGAATAATTTTGGTAGTTTATCGCTAGATGAGTGTGTCCAAGAAATGAAAAGTATACTGGGGGATAATTGTTCACATCGTAAAACAGTGTTTCACTGGTACAGGGAGTTCTAGGAAGGAAAATTTAGCCTTTACTACCCACATGCATGTTAGAAAGTATCTATCACAGCAGAAATAGCAAGAGTTTTTTGATGATTGGTTCCTACCTATGTAGGAATGTATTTATTGTGGTGAAAGATTATTGGTGGTATTACACCAATGTAGTTTACCAATGTCGTTTAGGTAATTGAAGCTACACGTATTACGTACATATTTGGTGATGGACAATTTCGAAGTTTTCGTATATAATAATGAATATTCCAAAGTGTGCTATTATCTCCCGTATTTTTATAAGAAGACTTGTGTAGCTTCGATTCGCATTTAATTTGAAAAAGGTGGTGCATACGAAATTATGGAGTGTGGGAACGGATAATCGAAGGGAATATACTGCTTCTAAAGAACAACGTTTAGATGTCATATATGAACCGAAATTGTTGCAGTCAAAAATAGTGCTGCGAAGCATACGTATGGAGCAGGTGGCGCACAACAGTAGTACTGCGAAACGGTACAGCAGAGTCACCAAAAAGAAACTTTAATTCGTTTAAAACTGTTTGTAATAATAATATTGGATCATTGTTGCTGTATGAGTTTATCAATTTATGCTTTTTAAAAGAAGAAAACAAAAACGTTTGCTACAATATTTCTATTGTTTTCACAAGCGAACTGTTATGCAGTTGGTTCCCGAATGAATAATACAAACCATATTATAAAACTCATGGTTTTCATTTACCAAGCAAATG
This sequence comes from Oryctes borbonicus, assembly GCA_902654985.2. Classification (NCBI taxonomy): domain Eukaryota; kingdom Metazoa; phylum Arthropoda; class Insecta; order Coleoptera; family Scarabaeidae; genus Oryctes; species Oryctes borbonicus. The sequence goes on along the minus strand of LR736863.1, from coordinate 8,979,650 downwards.
ATTACATTGTGATGTAATGATAAATTGTCCAATGTTAAATCCATTGGCCGGATGCGTAACATTTATCAACTCACCTTCACCCTTTTTTGGAGCCGATTCATCCTTTCAGTCCACTGTTTCGACTGTGTGTTGGTTTCAGGAGCGTACTGGTGCCTCTAAGTTTTATCTGCAGTTATTAATCGATGCAAAGGCTCTAATTTATTTCTTAACCCTGTAGCGTCGGATATTTATTTTTTTTTATATTTTCGAAAATACCGCGTGTAAAAAATTATCTCATCAAGTAATATGCAAACAATTGAAAAAGGGGTATGGTGGGATTACATAATGAAACCACAAAGCAGTTAAAGTGAAAAAATACAAATTCCATATAGATTTGTGGAAGACCATTTAGTTCAACGTGGTACTGCTGAGGTGCTGCATTGAGTACATCTTCAAGATGTTGAGTAAATTGGCATATGGGCGCATCCGTTAAATCGAGAGGCATGATAACTTTCAACTCATAGTAGTGGCCTTTTTTGTGAATACTCGCTGCATACTATTATTTTTTTAATTCTCTACATGCTAAGGCTTTTTCAGAAAACGCTGTATAATGTAAGATGCGATTCGTTGCAGTTGACAGGTTGAGATTCTGGGCGAATGATAAATACGACAGTAATAATATGTATGTAGATTATTATTCAATGCAATTATTTTTTTTGAAATTCAATAGCGTTCATTGTTTGATAAGAAACATACTCAATGTATACAACTAAGTATCGTACTATATAGACATTGTTTTGTTTAGCGATGCCGTTCTCTTTGTAACTTTGCGAATTCTCCCTTTTCCATTGTAATATGATTTGCGGTAACAGTGTTCAAACATTGTTATAAAAAACCAGAACTTATCAGAATAGAAAAGTTCACTTGAAATAGCGCTTACATGCTTTTTTTTGTTTCAGCGATTTTTTATTATTAATATTGAAAGATTTGTTATTGAAACGACCAGATCTAAGAATAATTTTAATGAGTGCGACGTTGAACGCAAATCTCTTTTCTGATTATTTTGGAAATATACCTATTTTGGAAATTCCTGGTCGGACATTTCCTGTTGAGCAACTTTTTTTAGAAGATATATTAGATTTGTCAGATTTTGTGCTAGAGGAAAATACCCAGTATACAAGGAAAATTAAGGGAAATGAATATGATTTAGACGCAGAAATAGCTTCGTGTGATATTACAAGTCCTAATGCCAGACCCAAAGATATAATAAAAGATGAAAATTTAACAATAGCACAAATGCTAGCGCGATACCAAGGTAAGTTTTTTTTTTTAATTACGCACCTAAGTTTGTTTTGTGACTTACCACTTGGTTCCTTTTGCTTTTTCAGGCCGCAAAATTAAAACCTGTAAAAACATGTATCTAATGGATACCGACAAAGTGAACTTGGATTTAATAGAATCGATATTAACCTGGATTGTGTTTGGTAGTCATAGTTACCCAAAAACAGGAACTATATTAATCTTTTTGCCAGGAATTTCGGAAATCACTGCATTATTTCAGCAATTACAAGATCATCCCGATTTCAATAATCGCACTGGAAATTACCTTTTAGTACCGCTCCATTCTAGTTTAAGTAGTGAAGAACAAGCATTGGTTTTCAAGTAAGTTATTCAAATATGTATATGAATCTATCACATGCACGAACGTATCTACAGATACGGCACAATTTATGCGCAACACGTGTACATCTTAGAAAGAAATTGTTGCATATAAAGTAATGCTGTAGCTTGTGTCCTAGTGTTCCACTATTCCAACGCTTCGCATCTGGCCTCAATATTAATATCATTATCCTATTCGTAAGTTCTTTCGCCTTCGTCGTTCTATCAAACAGATTCCACAAACGCGTTGTAACTGTCGTAAATTCTGAGAAACGTATAATTTTGTAAATCCTATAATCCATTCATTCTAAGAATTTAGTAGATGACGCTGCAATTGGTGCTTACGTTATAGGATAGAGATTAAACACAACAGAAGAAAAGTGGAGACGTCATAATGTAGATGTCTTGTTTTATAGTACGCAATTTTATATTGCATTTCTTAGAACTGTCAAGTATTAAGCTTAGTAAATTTTCGTATTACGAGCTTTCAGTCCTAAAATAAAGTTCAACTGTTGCAAAGTTAATATTAGGTATTGCTAAGTGAAATACAAGAAAATCAGTTAGTTTATTTTAATAAATACACATAATTTATTAATTTTTGCAAGTCTGTATATTTTAATGCCTTTAATTAGATATGTTAATGTTATATAATTATAAATTTAAAGTATGAAATATTTTCTTTCCATTCGGTTCTTCTGATACTAAAGCGACGCGTCACCGGCTTATAATCGATGCATGCAAGCCCCTATTCTTTGCTTAGAAATGCTTTAAACGAATGCCCATAACCGCAAGCCTCTGGGTTAAGGTTATGGAAGAATCCTTATTGTCCTCAAGAAGCTCACAGTGTGGGTTGAACTAATAGAACGTCTACATTTTTGCAGCTTAAATTTAAAAGGATACTTTATGATTAAATGCCGTGCTTGTTTTAGAAAACCAAAAGATGGAGTACGTAAGATTGTTATATCCACGAATATTGCCGAGACCTCTATAACTATTGATGATTGCGTCTATGTGATAGATTCTGGCAAAATGAAGGAGAAGGGCTTCGATTCAAATCGTAATATGGAAAGTTTAGACACAGTTTGGGTTACGAAAGCAAACGCTCTGCAGAGGAAGGGTCGTGCTGGTAGAGTTATGTCTGGCGTGTGTATACATTTATTTACAAGTCATCGATACGGGCATCATATGTTGAGTCAACCAGTGCCTGAAATAAAGAGAGTGCCCTTAGAACAATTGATTTTACATATTAAAATTTTGCCAAATTTTAATAATAAAACTCCAGAAGAAGTCTTAGGTTTGTATAATTTATATAGTAGCTAGATATAAGGGTAGGGGTGGAAATTTGGAGGGTTTATACTAGATTACATTGTTTGGAACAATTTTGAATGTCCAGTTGGTTCCGATTTGACCGAAAATGTCCCTCACTTTTGTTGTTTAAATGGACCATCTTGTATTTTTTTACATTTTTTCGAATCAGCAGGTTATTCCATGCATGATGGGGTCATATCTAGAAATTTTTTTGAAGTAAATTTTAAAATCAAAACAAGGTGGCTGTGACTCATAAATTGCTTTTGGTTTAGCTTGTCTTCATAAGAAATATATCAAATCTGAAGATTATTCTGTCTGTTAGTAGTTATTCTCCTTCCAAATTTCAAACCATTTTCTTATAATAAATAATGTTTTTTGGCGCCGTATCTTTATTTTTCAACGGATTTTAAAAATGTTGGTATCAAAAATTTAAGAAAAAAAATTATAACATGGTCTGGTATAAGGCCTCCAAAATTCAAATTTTTATATGAAGTAATAAAAAGTTACCTAGCATATGTATATTTCTTTGATACATAATTATTTCTGACTATATTGTTACGATCTAATTACAGTACAACATTCATTCTCCAGAAATTTATTCATTTTTTGAATGTAGCTTGAAATAGAATAAGTGGGAACTATTTAATGTATTGTAAGGTAAAATAGAACAATGTGCACAAGCTCTTTATGCACTGTTGCGTTTATTAAGTATTAAATTAATTCTTTTGCAACGACTGTTGCCCGTAAAATCTTTGTGACGTGTGAAGTGTTAAATCTACGTAACATGTACATTTTGCATTGTTTGCAGCAATAAATCTGACAAATGGTCGTCGCTGTATGTTTGCTTTGTATATCTTCTGATATCAATTTTTCATATACAGGTTCAGTGTTAGAAACGCCGACATTGGAGAGTATTACTGCATCCATTACAAGGCTTCAGTATGTGGGAGCTCTTGACAAAAATATCGCCCTCACCGCTCTTGGTCATCACTTGGCTACGTTGCCGGTAGATGTGAAGATAGGGAAATTGATGCTATATGGAGCCATATTTGGTTGTGTTGATTCTGCATTAACTATAGCGGCTTGTTTAAGCCACAAGAGCCCCTTCACGTCGCCTTTTGGAAAAAAAGAGAAAGTTGATGCGAAAAAGAAAGAGTTCTCACATGGTTATAGTGATCAAATAACAACATTAAATGCTTATAAGGTATGTTACATTGCATAGATATCCTTTGTCGTATTTCACGATTAAATTCACCTGTAGTATCTACGGGTGTCTTCGAAGTTCTCAAGAAATTAAAAAATAAACATAGGTACCGTGTATGACGACAATATACTTAGTTTTTTTAACGAGAATGTGTTAGTGTGCTTACTACGCATTTGTGTCATCTCCCTATCGTCGTCTACTTTCACAGATTATTGGTAAACGGCAAAATTATGTTTACTTTACAAAAAGAAACGACGCCACCTTAATTAGCAACTGTAGACCTATTGTTTTAATCAAGAACTTCAATTAATAACGTAACAATTGTGTGTAATTTTATCTGACTAACTTGGCTTTGGAATAAGTCATCTACTGTCACTAACCCTGCTATGATTTCACAATTCATGACTGAATCTCTAGTTGACAATATCGGCAGACTCCACGGAGGTTTGACCGTGAGTTACTTCTACCAAACTTACTAGGCCTGCCCCTAGACTCATGCCTGTTTCAAAAGTATTTGCCAAATAGTACACAGTATGTCATTACTAGAGATGACCAAAGCAGGTGCAATTATTACTTTTTTTACAGCGACTAGACAGACTCGTGTTTATTCGTCTCATGAGAGCGGGTTCGTGTTGCCTACTGGTTTCCCCGAGAGTCGACAAAACACGCGTTTATCTAGTCGCTGCAAAAAAGGCGCCCCTTACTTTCGGTTTTTGTTAACGATTTATGCTGATGATTTCAAACGATCAGAGTGATCCTTTGTTTGATATTAAGTTAACCTTAATGTAGTGTTTCATCTTCCTTATTAAAAGCTCTAGGACTTAACTAACAGAAAGAAGGCCGGTTAATTCTCTTGATGCAATACCGGTATTGCATTTTGCATTTGTGCGTTCTAAGCTTAAACTTGTCGTTTGGGTCACCCTTGTACGCATCGCAACCACAACTTCCATTTAGATGCTCACTAACTGCTTGAATGAGTTCGCTTATTTTTGATCTTTTAGTGCCCGTGTATATTTTGTTTAAATCAACAATATATCCAACAAAATTATTCTGGATGCTGATACTCATTTTTCTCATTTATTTAGAATTATTGAACCCTTGTCTTTAAGTTCTTCTACCTTTTTTCTTTTTATTTATATATAGACTGCGCTTTCCATCGTTTCCTGATCTACTGCTTCACAATTTTCGGCTTCTGTTTCCTCCTCCATTTTCTTCTCTTTCCGAAGCTTCTTCAAAATCATCACAATTTTCTATGTTGGTTTTCGTTTCACCATTTGCAAGGCATCAAGAGCAGCTGCATGGTCTCTGTTTAGGTCTTCAGTCTCTTTGGCCACCAAAGAGTAGCTGCAAAGCCGTTTCTTTTGTAGTGCTGTAAATCGAGTTGCTTGTAGACCATTGAATACTGTAGATTTGTTTATCTCAATTTCGGTTCTTTGGATCTTTGCTCATAGCACCTATTGCTGGTATTAACATCATATTTACAGGCTCACATTTCCCTATTGTTTTTGGCATGCTAGTAGAGTTGTATATATATATAATCGCCTTTACACTTTTCGAACTGTCTATCAGTAAAGGAGGTCTCTCTGTCAGTAATAACTATTGCCGACTGATTAAATATCTCATTAATATTCTTCAAACCGTTGGCTACGAAGCATACTATCTCTATGGGTACCAGACGGTAAAAATTTTCTCTTCAACTCTTTACCACAGGGATCTAAATGTTGCACATGCATAGTGTACTGAACTCCAACTTTGGTTCGGTTCTTCCGGTCATCCATCATGACGTCGGTGTCTTGCTCGTATATATATATATATACATATATATATATATATATATATATATATATATATAT
>LR736863.1:8931292-8973247 GCA_902654985.2 Oryctes borbonicus | reverse complement strand
TATATATGTATATGTATATATATATATATATATATATGTATGTATGTATATATATATATAGCGATTGTTACAAAATATTACGTACAACAAACGAGGGATGGTTTGGGGAACAGTACAGTTATGTCGCTGCTTCCTGAACGGCAGGCATGCGTTTCTTTGGCACTAGAGGGCGCCAAGAAATGTCGAGTTTGTCGTTTTGGAAGTTGTGGTATAAACTGTGAGGCAACCGCGATAGAGGTAGAGATATGAAAAGTACTCTCGAAACCACGCTGATGACGCCGGGTAGGCAGAAACATGTCCGTGTGTTAGTGTATTTTTCTCTCTTTCCTTTTATTGCGTTTGCCGTGAATTATTCCATTAATACCATGAGGAAGCTAAGCTATCTTAGCATTATTTTTTGGTTATTGTTTCTAGGCATTTTCTGATGTGTTCTATGAAACAATGATTTCTTTATCGACTTTTTTAGTATTATGTGAATGAGTGAATGTCTTTAATTTTCAATTCTATTAGGACTAGTCTCTGGTCGATTTTTTTTGCGAACTCAATGTTGTGCGATAATTTGAACTGAACAACAATCATTGTTATAGAAAATTACACTATTTTCGAGAGATCTTTTTTTATCAATGGCTTTTGGTCATTGAGTATGTGCAGTCCTTTTCGTTAGAGAAAAGTACATTACGCCACTTTAACATCACTATTCAAAAATGAGTTAAAGCCGCGAACGCTAACATTAACCTCAACACTTAATACAGTTGTAAAATGATTATCGTCAGCTAATCTGATAAAGGTATATAGATGGAAGAATTGAATTTTTGTCGCTATTAGGTATTTCAGCTTGCTATATAAACCAATTTTGTCGTCTTGACTTTCCAAATTAAAATAAGCCGCAACGATCTCAGGGGAACTGCTAAGTGTCTTCATATTTCCATCCATTTTACACAACCTCTTTCAATTGATGGTAAATCCACTTACACTATTTTTAGATATTAATTGAAAATCAGGAGACGATACAACTCTCTCTATTTTAGGCAACATAGGTACTATAAACTAATATAATTAATTAGTATGAATACAATTCAACACTACCTATATACAAATTAGTTAATTTATTTTATGAAGTAAATCTAACGTGCCGCGGTTGCCCGAAAACTCCCCAATACCATTCATGTTGGGTATCTCTAGAATTCGCTTAATCTACCTTTTGGAACTATATTATGCGTGCAAATTTATATTTTTATCATTCGCATAGCTTTTATTGCAATTGCTTAGGTTACATATCCATTTATGGTATCTGAGTATTTGTGTTTCTAGTTTCCCTACGTAAATATTTATTTTATGTTCTTGTGGTGTTTTTTCTGAATATCTTCTATATTTATTACAGAAATGGCTGGCTGCACATAAGAAAAGTTACTTTGCTGGTCAAAATTTTGCCAATGAAAATTACCTTTCCCATAAAACACTTCTAACATTAGCTGATATCAAACACCAATACTTAGAACTCTTGGTGAGTATTGATTTTGTCCCCATAAATTTAAGACCAAAGCGGAAACCTGGTGATGATCAAGTATTATCCTTAACTGGTGTAGATGTAAGTGTAAGGTGACATTTTTCTTTCAAAATTTTACACCTTTATTTATTTATTTTAGTTTAACAAAAATGGTGACAATGTACGGCTAGTGTCTGCAATACTTTGCGCAGCTCTTTACCCAAACATAGTCATAATATCAACGCCTGAAAAATCATTCTCATATAGTGCGGCAGGTGCAGTACCAAAACAACCAGAAGCTAAAGAACTGAAGTTTAAAACAAAATATGAACAAGTCTTTCTTCATCCCAGTTCAGTTTTGTACACTATTCGTCAATTTCCTAGTCCATATTTAGTGTATCAAGAAAAGGTGAAAACTAGTAAAATATATGTGAGGGATTGTTCCATGATACCTGTGATATCCATGATATTATTTTCTGGTTTCGATGTACATATAAATGTTCATAATGGTATAACGTTTATTGTCTTGGACGACGGTTGGATTGTATTCAAGGTTGAAGAACATAAGGTAAATGTTTTGATACTGTATGCCGGTCTTCTACAGCACTGTGAAAAGATATTAGTACATTGTATTCGAAATTTTACGCCAATGTTATGCACTCAATCGAGGGGGCAAAAATATGTAGCTACCCAGTCTGATTAATTTTTTTATTCCATTGACTGAATTTTTCTTTCGGCTGATAGCACACTCGAAACAAAGAAAGACAATTGCGCATTGTTTATAAAATGAAAAACAGAACAGCTACGAAAAATTTATTTTAGATATGGTAGTTTTGGTGTCAGACAAGCCGATTACATTACTGTAATTGAAAAAATAACTGTATACTGGAATTTGACAATCTGTTCTGGATAATTCCTCCGACAATTTGAAATTGGATGAAAAACATCTTCTCATAGCTGAAGTTCCATAATCGTATCTTTTTTTACCGTATCTCTTTTTTTTTGTTTATTTTAGGAACGTCATAATATAAATGGTGTGTTCAACATTTTGTTTTCTATCGATTGATGCTAAAACATGCCACTAGTGTCCTCCTTCAAACTTGTTCATCTGTTTTATATGTTTGTATTTTCTGTTATTTATAATTAGCAATATTGTGTTTGGTGCCATTATTTATATGTATTTGTTTGGGCAAAAGCAATGCTGAAAAAGAAACTGCGCTCTGGAAGGTTGCCTTAAATTTATCATTCTTTTGATCTGATGTGGAACTTTCTGCTAGGTTAGGAAGTAATACCTCTGATGTTATAACTTGTTTGTGTTTAATCAAAAAACAAACTTATCAATATGTATAAGCAATTAATTGTATTTTCAGATTGCTGAAATGGTTAAGGTCCTACGTCTAGAATTGGTGGCATTGTTAGAAGAAAAAATTAGAGATCCACTATTGAATTTAATGCATAGTACTAAAGGAGAAAGAATTATTTCGACAATATTACATTTAGTTTCAAATGAATGAGTTTGAATATTTTTCTATGTAAATATATGTATATCTTTTATTTATTTGACGAAAGTTCATCAAACAAATAAATTTAAGAAATGATCGATATTTATTTTTGGATATACTAAATTATCCTTTTTATTTGCTTTTTCAATCGGCATTTTTCAAATTATGCCAATGATATAAGTTGATAAAAAGGATATAATTTACTGTCGGTCCACGAAATTTAAAGAAGGTAAGGTAGTGAAGAATCGGTAAAGAGGTCGCCGATGGCTAACCAATTCCATAAAGGTATCATTCACAATATTGCTTGGAAAAAGCAAAAATATTCCAATTCTATTGAGCGTTAAAATTGATAGAAAGGCTGTAAGTAATGGCATCAATGCTTGGACTATAATACGGTGATGTACAGGCGATCTAAGTAAGATGTTTGTCCTGGCTCTTGGAACATTTAGGAAAGTACATGAACGAGTGTTACGTGTAGGTACATTAAAGCTAAATTGCGAAAGTAAGCACGGTGTATCAATTTTATTATTTAGTAAATTTAGCAAAAACAGCACTGTATCTATTACGTCTATCAGAAAGTGACAGGAAATTGTGTTGCGACAGGAGTGTTACATAGTCAGAACCACGTTCGGGATAACTGCCAGATACTTTAAATGTTGAATATTTTAAAAATCGTTTTTGTGTCTTCTCAATCGTAAGTTGCTGGTATGCATAATGTGGATACCAAACCAGAGACGCATACTCCAGTTTGCTTTGAACTAAAAAGAAGTACAAAGTTTTAATTGGGAGGAGATTATTAAAGTTGTGACATGATCTTATGACAAACCCAAGCGATCTGGAGGCTAATAAGCACATCTCGGAAATATGGTCAGAAAAATTCAGACGAGCATCAAAAAGCACACCCAAGTCATTCACCTTGTTCTTTCTGGAGATTAGTTGCGATTTTAGTATGTATTGAAACATTATGGGGTTCGAAGATCTAGTGTATGAAACAACCGAGCATTTGCTAACGTTCGGAGATATTCGATTTAGAGTACACCACTCATCAATGATATTAAGGTTGCTTTGAAGGTTAATACAGTCGACATTATCAGTAATTACGCTATAAATTTTTAGGTCATCTGCATATGCCTAAAAGTTCGCAGTGCAGTCTGTTAAGATTATTTATAAATATATTTAAAAGTATTGGCCCGAGATTTGAACCTTGTGGCTCATCAGAAGATATATTGAATGTACCCGATATAAAGCCGTTATAAACCACTTTATTCGTAAGATAGGCAGACATGATTCTAAGAAGCGCTGGGGAGAATCCAATGGCATCTAACTTGGTTAGAAGATTATGATCTATACTATTAAAGGCTTTGGAAAAATCAGTATAAATGACATCCAATGAAACAGAAAAAAATTGAGTAACATTCAGAAGATTCGTTGTAGTTGATCGACCCGATACAAATCCATGCTGGTGAGCTGACAAGCATGGTTTTATATTAGCATAGATTTTATTATATAATATTTGTTCAAATACTTTTGCAAAATTTGGTAATATACTTATCGGTCTATAATCACAAATGTTTTTACTATCTCTTTTCCTTTTGAAAGCAGGGATTACTTTGGTGATCTTCCAGATATTGGGAAACGTTGACGACCTAACACATAAGTTAAATAACACTGTAAGGGGACGAGCAAACACTGAAGTACAGTTCCTCACGACAACTCCCGGTATACCATCATCTCCAGCCGTTAAGTCTGCTTTGATTCTCGTAGCACTACACAATACATCACTCTCCGTAACTGCAGGTATGTTAAAGGACGGAAAAAAGGAAGGTGCAACTGAAGTAGTGGTTATTGTAGTGTGAAACACTCCAGAGAATTGTCAGGCAAATGCTTCAACTATATGCAAAGGCTGTAGCTACTCCTCCGGATTGTAATACATGAGACAAGGAATTCTAGATGCCAATCTCCTATTATTTACAAATGCCCAAAATGTCTTAGGATTGCTAACAATTTCTGATTGGATGCGTTCCTGATAACTAACGTATGCACTTCCAATCTTAGTCTTAAGAACCCCACGCAATCTTTTAAATTCGTTGAGATAGTACTCAGATTCCATTTCTTAAAATATAATTCTTTTATGCCAAGTAATTGCTTGATGTTGTTATTAAATCACGCAGGATATTCACGACCCCCCGACCTGACCTTAGGCACACACCGATCAAAGACTTTATAAAGAGTGTTATAAAACGCATGCACCACCAGATCAACGTAATTATAACTGGATAAGAAATTCCACTCAATAGCAGCTATCTCTAAATGCAATTCCGCCATATCCACACGACGAAAGTTATAGCGTACGTTATTGTTGGATGGATAGTTGATAGGTCTCCACAGTATCGTAATGCAAAATTATTTCCAGAGCAGGATGATGTAAATCTTCTGAAACAAATGGTACTACGTCACGCACAGTTTCCAGTAATACAGGTATGTTTGTAAAGACAAGATGCTTCCATAAAATAAGCAATCGAAGCAGCTTTCTCATCGCCAGGGGCATTCGTACTAAAGCCAGGAGCGTTGAAATCACCAGCTATAACACATAGCTTGCCCAAGAGCATAATTCCCAGGGCATCAAGAAATGTTTCGTAGTAACCGAGACCGATATCTGGTGGCATGTAAACGTTAGCGCTATACACTGAGAGATGAGAAGCCTGACACCCTACACAATACTAAGTCAATTAACGGGGCCAAATCAGCAAGGGCGGAAACATCAACTGAAGTTACATCGATGGTATCAGTAAAGGCTGAGAGAGCACCGCCACCAGCAGATCGGCCAACCAAACGAAATCTTCTATCACTCCTATACATTACAAATGAAGAGCCAAAGAGTTCACCACTGCTAACATCCTTACTAAAGTTTCTGTAAACAGCACTATATCCGCGTCGGTATTACACTGTGTAGAATAAATGTTATTAACCTTAGAGCGTAAACCACGTACGTTTTGATAGCGGATACGCAAAACATCACTACTGTTGGACCTAATCAGTTTAAAGAATTCTTCAGCTGTATGATTCCGGAAATTTCTGTATCACTTTACGGTAGATACTCATCTGATAGGGCGTCTTATCCTTAGATACACTCACCATTTTAAATTCATTAGAAGACAATTTTTTTTATAATTTCGCAAGGCTTTATTGACGAGAATTATCAGCAAGTGATAATTTAATCGGTCTTTTTCTGTCTGACTTGGAGGGATCGAATTTACCCAATCTTGTAGGTTTAGGTTCATCCAGTGGTATATCCAGAACACTTAATATATTTTGAATAGTATCCCTATCCGCCTCCACCTGGCTATCCCTATTGTTGTCAGCTTCTTCAGGGATATTAAAAAGAATATTATTCTTCCGTTTATCCCGATCCATGATTTCCCGAACTACCGTCTCCATCTCGAACTCATCCGCACACTGTTTGGGCAACACCCTTACTCTTCCACATATTAATCTCAGTTTTAAGTTCTTCGACCAAGGATTTCAGCGAGTGAAGATTTTTTAATTGCAATTTGAAGTCTCAACAGACCGGGCAGTAATAGGCCAATTTTCTATCCTTGCTCTTAAGACATTGAATCTCAGCTCTTGTGAGACCAACGTAAATAATTTTTGCATAAATTCCAAACAATTTCCTTATGGGGAACAATATCTTTCTTACAGATACCATAATATGAATCCATAGTAATCCGTAGATTATAGCGAACAAAAAGCAAGTACGCACAAAGGAAAGGGATGCAAATAAGGACACCTTTCACTACAACACACAACAGGGCCGCGGAGTGTATGTACATGTAACAGGAACAAATATAGTAGAATATAGTTTGACCGAGTATGTAATAACCAAATAAAAATAAAAATAAACTGTAAGAAAGAACAACAAAAAAAAAGAAAAAGTTACACATAGAAATAGATGGAGGATCATGAAGTAAGTGCCTTCTAATAAAAGTGATAATTTTTGATTTAGAGGTAGACAGATTTAACCTGTGATCATCACACCAAGCGCCCAACTTACCCAAGGCAACATTCAGAGTACTTGACGCCATAACTAAGTTCGAATGCTTGGAAAACAAAACTATGTCATCGGTGAACTGGATGATGTTATATAGTTTCCGAGTGAAGAAGAATAAATATTGAATAGAACAGGGCTAAGAGGGCTTCCTTGAGGAATACCTGAAGCCAAATCCATACTTATAATCCTTAATGCTTAAAATCTTCAAACTGAACAATTCCTATATACATTTGATGATTTCCCTGGAGACATCTAGATAACGTAAGCGAGATATTAATGTCTGAATTTTAACGTTGTCATATGCGCTTTGAACATCAACAACAGTCGAAACCATATATTGTATAGAAAGAGAATTTTGAGCAGTGTGGTAAGATAGGAGAGAGACCCTATCAATAGCGAAATAACCCTTACGAAAGCCTGTATTTGGGAATTAATAAATGGTGTTTTATAAGGTACTCAAAGGTCTTCCTGACATTGGAAATTGATCTGTAGCTACTGTGAGAATCGGAAGACTTGCGAATGGGGCACAATTAAATACGTCGCCGTGAATCGGGAATCGGATCCTCTTCTAATACTTTTTTGAAGAGAACAACTAAAAATAGTTTCGCACTACGAATTAACATGGTGTATTTAACATTGTCATGACCTGGAATGGTGTTTTTAGCACTAGTTAGCGAAATGTCCAATTCCTTTCCGGTAAAATGCCTATCAAGGAAATTTGCGATCCTAGAAGAACGATTTAAAATTGTTTTTTGAAAATCTAAAACATAATCTGGAGAATACATATGGGATCATACAGTACACTCTCTGAAATGGGGAATGGTGATCTGCAGGCAATGTTATTCTTTTTAATTTTCTAGCTTCCTTCCAAATCTGCGTACCAGAGTCTTTATTAATAGTAGAACGATATACTCGATATGATTGACGCTTCTTTTGTCTTAAAATCCTGTTGATTTTAACTACAGGTCTTTTGGCAATGAGAAAGGAATACATTGTCTTGTTAGAAAGAAATTTATGAATTAAAATTTTTCTAAGTTTAGTCAGCTTTGTGCGTTGGGAATCCCACCGTGGAGAAAGCTGCTAAGATGACGCCTTGCAATTATAAGGAATCTTATCTCGCACTGCATTTTTGATGCATTGAATAAACTTTTCATGAGACGATGACTGAATAAAATCAGATGTGTTACGTTCAATCGAGTGTTGATAGCCTGGCCAATTAGCTTGTCCAATATTAATAATTTCTCAAATCAAGAAGGAAGAGAATAAGAATCCGTAAGTTGAATGTGCGTGAAAATAGGAAAATGATTGCTTCGAAACGTTTGTGAAAAGGAGGATAGTGATATATCAGGAGAACATATTATCAGATCAATTACGCTAGTACATGACTTACGAGGAGTTGCTTACCTAATATTATCTTTATCTTGAGAAATGGAAGACTACTGCAAACGTATTGCTCCATATTTTATAAAAGAATTCAGTTTATAGTGTGATTAATTATAGGGGTTTTTAATTAATAATTGCGCTGGGAGTTCTTTTGAATACATACTTTGGAATAATTATAACGTTCTCAATTTCTATTTCCATAACGTTGGTCTTGCTATTCGACTCGAATTTTGGGAAATAACCTACTTCCCCGGATTCAAACTGCAATTTTGAAAAAAAAAGGTTAACACGTCCCTTTAACATATATACCTGTCTTAATGACACCATCATTTTAAGATTAAATTTTAAGTATTCGTAAGATCAACATTTCCAATACATTGTAGATACTTATTCTATTTTTTTTTGCTTCTAACTGGATTTAGTCTGCCGGAGCTAGTTCTATTGATAGTTTCTTTTCTAATTTTCAATTCCATCTTCTCTGTTACTTTTATAAAAATGGCATGTGTTCGTGGTTGCCTGTCTATTCATTTTTCTTAAGTCTTTTTGTCAGTGAAGGCCATGTATATGGTCTTCATCTAGTTTATCAATGAATAAACTCCATTTAGTTCACTCCAATAACTTGCTGCTTTTCTTGCACACTTATCCCCTTTGCTTACTTCAAAAAATTTAGATACATGTGTAAGCGTCTTTTGCTCACAGCAGTTGCCAACGCCAGACGAAGAAATGAGAAATTTATGAGCTTGGCTATGATATATATATATGAAAAATCATCTTTTATATTACAATTGATTTTACAAGAAAGTGTACAAAAGGAACAATACGAGGTTTTAAAATATTAAATTAACAACTTTATCAGTGCCTTTCTAAAACTTATTTTCTGATTTGGTTTCCTCATCGGCGGCACCTTTTGACACTATTGGCTATTAAAATTTCGGGCAGTTCCCCACAACTTAGTGTAAAAGTAATGCCAAATGTAACAATGTCACATTTATTGGAAGATATAAATGTACCTAATATGTTGGTTCATTATAAGAAATTAGATTGATATAAGACTGCAATATGGAAAAGTGGTACGTGGGATTTTCTTTGAACTTTTTCTTTGAAAAATAATGATTACCACTAAGTTCTTAAATCTATATAAGATGTTCTGCCTCTATCTTGTATATTTGTAATTTTAAGTATGAATAATATATGGACGAGTACACTTGCTGTATTTTGGTTGACATCTTTTATATATGTTGCAATCGGGAGTACTGGTAATTCCAGATCGTATATTATGAGATAGAGTTCTTTCCTTTATCCTTTCCGTGGGCCTCCCCCTAGGAAAATCTCTGTCGAAAGCCCCCTACAGAGTGAAGGTTATATGTTTTTAAATATTAACCTGTTGGCTCACTCCATCCCTCTAGCTTCGCTGCGTCGTCAAATCAAAAAAAATGAAGGATTGAAATGTGTATATTTCACTGTAATAATAAATCATTTGAACATTATTATTATAGATTTGTTGGATTAGTTGGTTATTGAGTACTTTTTATTTGCTAGTCATTCACGTCGTACGAGTAAAGAACAAGGGATCACAACAGAAACGTTCGTTGAACGAAAGTTACGTAAACTTTATAAATGCTTATATAAAGCATGTATTTTCAATTCTGTAAAGGTAATGCGCTATTGTTCTGTATATAAAAAAAAAATTCATGAGACAATGTCTGCTTATAAAATGTTCATGCATTGGATACTGGCTATGGTTTAAATTCAAGAGGCATTTGGCTGTCTTTGAAGAAGGTGTAAAGTATGTCCAGATAATATTTTATTTTATCGCATAGCTTCGACTACGCACGGGTTATACATTTTTTGAAGCGGGTACATCTTTGGCAAAAATTATGAGATGTATCAAATGATCAGTTAGTTCATCAGTGGAAACTATTTGTTCAAAAAAATATTTCCCTAAAGTTTTGGCTTGAAATTTCAGTACGTAGTACTTGCCAGCCACAGGGATTATTTCATTTGCTGTTTCACTTCCAACAGTTTCATTTTCTTCTACTTCATCATCTGCTTGTTGTTCATAACTTACATCACTCACTTTATGGCACTTCAGTTTCTGATGATGTAGCAACAGCAGCTTCCTCTTCCACTCTTATATAATCATCTTCAGTAGCTATACTGACCCGTAGTTCAGTATTGCTGCTGAAGATGATAGTTTAGCTATCGAAACGTGCGTAGAGCTTCAGTGTTCCAGTGCCACAGTGTTCAAGTACGTGATTTTGACAAGTGCACTTTCCGTTTTCTTATTGTTGACAAAACAAAACTAAAAAAAAACTATATGACTAAGTTAGTAGTAGTTACAGTCGTTAGATGGTTGGTGCCAACCATCGTTATATAAACTTCCTAAAAATAAATTAGACCTGCATTATTAAGTATAAATATCCAACACTCCCCCTTAATCTAGTGTCTTCAATTCTTCATTTATTGAAACAAAATTGCAAAATTGATGCTTTTGGTTGGTTAACGTTTCAGTCATAACATCGGCTATCATTTTATCATTTGCTAAATATTCTATTTTAATTTCATGTTTCTCAATATGATTTCTGATAAAATAAAACTTTACATTGATATGTTTGGTTCTGTTACGAAATACTGGATTAGAAACCAGTTTTTGAGCACTTTGATTATTGTTGTACATAATCACATAATTTTTTGTAAACCAATTATTTAATTTAAAAAACCTTTCAGAAATATTGCTTCTTTGGCAGATTTAGAAATAGCAACATATTCCGCTTCAGAGCTCGACAATGTTATTGAATGCTGTTTTCGAACTTCCCACGATATTGCGCCATTAGCCAACTTAAATACAAATACCGCGTATGACATGCGATCGTTTAAATCGTTTGCCCCATCGATGTCTACATACCCTACAACTCTTTATTAGATTTACTGTAAACTAGACAATAATCAGTTGTACCCTTGAGGTATCTTAATACTCTCTTGGCACATTGCCAATGTTCAATTTGATGGCCCTTGTTAAATTGACTTTGAAAACTAGTTACAAACGCTATATCTGTTCTTGAATTTACAGCTAAGTACATTAAAGCACCGATCAACTATTGATATGGCACATCAATACTTTTCTCATCATTACTATATTATGTCTCGAAAATAGGAGGAGTAGCGGAAGCATATCGGTTCACACGCACACGGTTGACGTTTTACGTGTTACTTTACTTTTGCAAATAAGAAAAAAAAAATATTGTGTGCGTAAAGTACCTACTACATTAATAAATGAATAGATAGAAATTACCTCAACACTTCATGCAATGATTGAAAATTATTCTTAATAAAATGTTCTACTTCTACAAATCATACAAATAGGACTTATATAAGATTGATTTTTATTTTTTCATTTGGTACTATAAATCAACTGAGAATCTTTTATGAGTATTAAAAGATTGGCGACAATTAAGACATTATTGTAAAAATCTTAAATTCTCGTGATCGTAATATTAATAGTACATTGTATATAACATGGCATTTATTATAGCAACAAAAGTGGAAAATGTATAAATATATTTCCTATTCACTCTCTGATAGAAAGTCACTTTCACTGTCGTTGTCTGTGTCCGTAACATTAGTTGTAAATGGTTCAATCAAATCATCCATCAATCCACATTTCTCCTTTCTTTACTATTGTGTGCCGTATGCAGTTTTGCCAGATTGCTGCATAGATTAACAGCTGCTAAAAGAAGTTGACAAACACTTGCTAATTTAAAATCTGTATTTCGGGAAGCTACTTCCCCTTTCATTTGTGCCCACACTAATTCGATGGCTTTTAAATCGCAATAGTACGGTGGTAACCTTAATGTTGTGTATGTAGGTGGTCGAATGGGAGATTTTTATTCATTAGAACAAATACATAAGTAACCTATTCTATATATTTCTATATCTGTACATATATATATATATATATATATATATATTACTTGACGGTGCGCATGCATATATATAACAGACTTAATCATCCCTATTATCAGATGGCGTCAATTCATTACACTGATCTTTACAAAATTATTTGTTTTAATACCTGTAAACAGATTGATCTTTCGGAATCATAAAAAGTACCTGTTTAATTCGAGATTGACATGTGAAATTATTTCTTGTCATGGCATGGTATACCTGCATCAGCAGAGTTTTCCCAATACATAACCAACTTCGGGAGGCTATGGTACCCGGATAAAAGCAATACTCCAATGAAAATTTTAATTTCTGTATTACAAACTTGGAAATGAGTAACGTTTTTTGTCTGGCATACAGAATGCTCTGCTCCACGGTAAGATTAACATCACGGAAAAAAGCATTTTCAAACATTTGGCTTTCTCGTATCTACTGATTCGAAAGAAGAATATCCTAGAGTGATAATAGAAGGCAGCTTTTAATAGATCTTCATTAAAAGCTTCCATCTATTTATGCAAGAGCATTTTGTTACATTAAATCTATTAAGGTTGCAGTGACCAAAAACATATGCGTCATGGTCCGACTATAGTAGTAATAATTTTGCTAAAAGGGTCGGTCAATATTGTTGCGGATAAAAACAAAGTGCTTCTAGTTCGGCAACAATAGAAAAGCAAAACAAACAATGTTAAAATATATTTACAAGATTATAACAAAACTTAAAAATTCTATGGTGTTTCTGCTTGAGCTCAATTTTTACATATCAAAAATGCATAATCCAAGCAAAGGGCTACAGCGCATACAGCCATCAAATGTTCTCAGAACATTATGTCTACACGCCTCTTTAAATTGTAATTTTGTGTGTTTGTTTCTTCAATTATTATGATAACGTTCTTTGACCTTGTCGGAACATACGAAACTGCAGTTATATCTTATCTGAAGGTAAAAATGGAACTACGAGCTTCTATCTTTCGTATGTTTAGAAAAGCTGCTGGGATCTCTTCTATTTTTTCTTACTGTTCCAACCGAAGTAAGTTTGTGCGTTTTTAGCAAATCAAGCATAAAAGAGTAACTGGTAAACTAGTGATCAAAAGCAACAATTTTGTTTACTTCTAAAAACTGGTTCATCTAAATTCTTACCAATGTTCTGAGAACTATTGCTTTGTAGTTAAGGTCTTTCTGGCCAACGTAAACTTCCATACTGAGGCAGGTAGCACGTTTTTGCATCAATCAGGGCAAAGACCTTCAACCCGTACTTGGCTGGCTTGTTGGGTATACAATGAAGGAATGATACGCGTCCTCTAAATGCCTCTCGTCGATCGCTAAGTATTCACTGAATACATACTGTATTTTACAGATATCAGCAAAGCTTGCAAACATTGCACGAATAGGTACCAGTTTATCTATCTCTTTGCGTTGAGATCTATTTTCTATATTGTCAAGCCGCAAAGACTGTAACACTACAATCTGTGTTCTATAAATTTGCAACAGTTTGTTAGTTTGCCTTGTATAGTCCCGTCAGATAAAGTAAGCCAATAAGGGCTTTTATTTCCTTTTTGTCTTTATTCTCTGCTAAATATTAGTGAATTTATCACCGGTGGCTTTAATTAGTAATTTAACGTTTGAATAACAAAGAATATCGTCCAGCATATCTTCCATGACCAACCAATGAGCAACCAATAGTCAAGCACCGATTTCTTACGTTTTTTTTTTTCTAACTGGATGCCATAGCCATCATCCCTATTTTTTAACTATCATCGGATTCTATATTTGAGTGTTCATCTCGTACTTCAACATGCCTGGCTGTATCATTTGTTTCTTCTTCCGATTTCGCAGCAAATCGTTCTTCATCTGAATATCCACCACATTCCTCCCAAATACTATAGCAAACATTCCTGTTCTTGTTCGTAGAACATATTAAGATTATATAACTTCTAAATAAAGTAATTGAAAAAGTGAAGGAATGCTTTGCTGGTAACAATGCTTGATGCTTTCGTAGATAAAGAATGTTTGAATGCATCAAACGGCCGCCAACTTTAATAATTCCTTCTTCGTCCATAAAAGGATCTAAATACAATAGTTTGCTTTTAGGAGCTATATTGGACACATTCTGGAGCTGTCTGTATTCATTGCTAAAGCCTTCCTTTCGTGTGAAAATTAAAATCTTCATAGCCGGATTTAATTCAGTTGATGTGAGGTAACCAGTTTCAGTATTATTTTATTTTCAATACGATTCTTGGGATAATTTTGGAACTTCGGACAGTAAGCAATTACTTCGTTTTAGTTTGTTTATATTTGAATATATTTTAAATATATCGAAAACATTCTTCTCACTTGTGCTTGCTAACGTTACTTTCACTTCGGGTATATTTTTTATTTGTGTTGGTTCGAAAATAAGTCAGGAAAAGTCAGTTAACTCTTATATTTTGAGTTATTCTATTAGTTACAAAAGCTTTAAAAGCTTTTGATGACTGTAGCCATGACAAGACGATTGCAGAATTTGTCCAGAAATATATTTTACCTAGTTGTAGCGACAAATATTCTGTTAACTTGGGGATTAACTGTGCTAACAATACTGCGTCACAATAGTTCTGTCTAGAGACTCTTATTTCATTTAATTTCCATATCTCTTGTATATAGGATAACTACGTGCGCTGTATGTTAAGAGGTAACGATTCATCCCAATACAGCTTTAGTTTCCAAATTTCTCGCATTAACATCTTTGCTCGTGATATGAATGGAACAACGAGACCTAAACGATCGGATATTTTAGAAATATCTTTTAGTATAATAGTAAATAATTAATTTTTTGGATCTTTTTCACACATCGCTTTCATTATCCGCTCCAGTTAGAAGGGCGTCTACATAAAGGTCCCTTAATATTATTTGGGATCTAAATGGTTGTACATACATCCTTTCTGGCAATTGCTTCTTGTAGAACTTTTATTACCAAGTAGAAAGCTGAAGTTGCTCCGTACGTTACAGTCTGAATTGATGATGTTTGAACATCATCTTGATCAGATTTTCGCCATAATATTCGTTGAAAGGCATGCAATTTTCATTTTGCTTACGCCAGCTGTTAGGGCATATTTATGTTGAAGTTTAGGTCAAACTACTATAACATCATTTAGATATATTCCAGTGGCAATTTTCGTAGAGCCATCCAAAACTACGCTTACCTTTGTGGTTAAACTATTCCTTGAAGACTGCGTGATGTGACAGGTAAAAGTGTGCTTCGGTATTATAATTATTGGTATTAACTTGTCTCATATGTCCCAACTCTGCGTATTTATTCTTAAACGTTACACACTCGCTTTAGAGCAGGATCCTGATTTAGTTTCCTTTCCAGCGAGTAAAATTTTTTGAAAGCTTGATCATGAGAATTTCCAAGCGACTTTATCTTCTCTTTGGATAGTAGAGATACTACAAATCGGCCTTCAGCATCTCTTTGTGCTGTATGATTACAGTATTGTTCGCCGAGATTCCCTTCTCGAGAATATGTTGGTCTATCTAACATGGTTCCTATTTCCCAAAATTTGCTCATATTTTTGCTCAATGATTGCAATGTAACAGAATTGCAAATGCTTATATTTGTTGACAATTGTGTTGCAAGAATTCGGAAACAATCCACCCAAATAGTCTCTTTAGTAAGCAGAGTCCACTTCGCGAGAGATTTACTTGCCCAACGCATAGTAATTTATGAAAGAGCTCAATTCCAATTAACATTTTTACATCGTTTGTTGCATGAAATCCCGAATTTGCTAATTTGATGTTCCATGGTATATCCATCTTTCTTTGTGGTATAGACGTAGGAAGTAAATTTTCTGATATTTTATCCAGAACAAGACAATTTATATTTGCCTCGAATGGAGTACATCTGAATGCTATTAAAACATCTATTGATTGTGTAATTTGAGTTCTGGCTTGAGTTACGGCTGTTAATGTAATATTAATTGGCTTTCGTTGTAAACCCAGATAATTTGTCATCTTCTGCATAATTAGATTGGACTGGGATCGGTAATCTAGAAGAATCGTACATGTACGCTTCCGTCTTCTCTTGTCCTTAATATTTATAAGTGTTGTAGATTGAAAGACTATGGAATTGCTTATGTTACACCTGTGATTTTTCGTCGAGTGGACCTTCATGGTTGGGGTGAGCTAGGCTGGCTGTGTGCCTTTTCATTTTCAATATGCAGAAGTGAATTGTATTTTCTGTGATAGATTTTGCAGTTCTGCTTCAAATTGCAACTAGTTGTTGGATAATTGTCTCTAAGGCAGTTTACACAGCAACGTCTTGTTTGCATTTCTTTGAGACTTCTGCTTAGTTCTAAAGCAAGAATTTTGTTGCAATCGTAAATTACGTAATTCTGCATCTTGCAATAAATGCATGAAATGTTTGCTTCCTCTGGTGCTTTATCTGTCGCCAAATTTTTCGCTAAATTTATTCATTTCCTCCCTCGTAAAGATACTAGAATTTTTGGGTCTAAAACCATCATTTTTACGCTTCAAAAATCCTTTCAATTTAGGATATTTTGAAATATCTTCATTGTCGTTAATAAATATGGTAGTTTTTAACGTGGAGTATTCACACCATAAACTGTTGGGAGTGTTGGGTGATTTTAACTTCATAGATCGATCACGAAAATATGCCAAATAAAATATTACACTTTCTGAAATATTCTCTACATACCTCTAGTGATATCAATCTGAACATTTTATAGGTTTCATTGTAAGTTTTCAGATTTCTCTGGCAAAATCTCAGTACAAGCTATAATTGCTCTATTTGATCCATATTTATGAAGTTTATTTAAAAGCAAAACTTTTGAGAATATATTGCATGTACTTTGACATTTATCAGAAATATAAATTTATGTTGACACATACATGGTTACCATAGATACAACAAAAAATTCCGAATTGATGTTACTAGTGTGTTTTGTAAACATAAAGTATAGTAAAAGTAAAGTGAAAAATCATTAAACTTCGTATATTTCAAAAAAAATGTATTTATGACGAAAAATCTCATATGCACCACGGTTGGTACAGTATAGTTTTATGGTCTCCAATATATGCAAACCTCGACCCTACGGGTCTCGGTTTGCAGTCATATTCTCGACCATAAAACTGTAGGTACGAACCTAGTTACATAAATAGCTATTATGTCTCACCGAGTAGTAGTAAAGTAAGTTTGTGAATAATACCATCCGAACTCGACTAATTTATGTAGTTTACCCTTTGTAAATCTACGGAATAAACCATTTCCTTCCTTTCGGCATCTCTGACGTATTCTTCTGTGGTGATAGTGCTAGTGTGTATTGTAGTGCATTTTCCATGCGTCGCAAATGATAAATTTGGCATCTAAACTACTTTGTAGTTTTCTCCTGT
The DNA here is from genome assembly GCA_902654985.2 of Oryctes borbonicus. NCBI lineage: Eukaryota > Metazoa > Arthropoda > Insecta > Coleoptera > Scarabaeidae > Oryctes > Oryctes borbonicus. The sequence goes on along the minus strand of LR736863.1, from coordinate 8,955,504 downwards.
ATCAAAAAACTTGCAATATATTTCGCAATATTTTTGTATGGCATATGTATGGATTTGAATAAAATAGAACATGGCAAGCAAAAAATATGTTTGCTACAATTCGCTAATGGACATGGTGTATTTTCGTATTATATACGTATGATAGAGTACCTGTTAAAGATACATCTATTTACGCTCAGAAATATTCTCGAGGACTTTATTACGGCAAAACTTTTTCACGGTAACACGCGGATATTTTGTTTATTATACCTGCAAAGTAGGAAGAGAAGAAATCGTATAAAGTTCTAGTACTCACTAAATTGAACTAGCACGATGTCAAAGATTAAATCGGGGGTAAATTTGAAATTGGGACCTTGCAAACTTGACAGGTTTCCTTAATCCCGATATTTTATGAAACGGAAATCCTACTACGTTTTTGCACTTACTTTCGCTTTAGAGAGCGGAGCGCTGTGGTAAAGCCACCCTTTCCCTTATTGGTTTCTCCACCCTAAATTCGAATCAGAGACCGGTAACGTGTATGAAATATTTTCAATACAGTTCGGAATATTTTTTCGGGATACAAGGTCTTAAAAGGATGATGTCCAGTGAATGCAAATCAAATCTTAATGTAAAAATTATAAGCGTTAAGTAATTGGCGGTACTTTGTACGAACGCCATATTTTTAGAAACGAATATAAAATGATTCGAACAATATATTTTCATGCGGAGATTTCTAAAATCTCAAGCAATAACGAAAGTTATAGGTTTTGTATCATCCAGTGAAAAAATCACCAATAAAGGTTTTATTTTTATTTAGAACAGACTAATTTTATGTCATAATAAATACACTATTGCGGCAAACACGAAAGGAATCGACGCACTCCTACGTCAGACAAATCAATTAATTAATTCGGAACATAGGGTGCAGTGTGTTTTGGAATAAGTGGAAGGAAAAACTTTTTATAAACGACTGCTGGACCTTTGAAATAAATTCCTTAACAACGCCCAAAGCCATAGTCCTATAATTATTGTGCTAGTATCTAGTTACATTGACTGAAGTGTTTTCCACATCGTATTAGTTAGAACTATAGAAGAAAAAAATAATCGTATTTTGTAAACTTATTAAATGTTTTATTTGAATAGATTATAGTGTCAACGGGGTATGAAAAGAACTGCAAAAATTGTAGAATCAATCTGAGTTCTAAGAAAAAGCAACTGAATATACAAAATAGACTTTGTTTTCTATGGCTTGTGACCCTAAAGTGTTAGGCCACAATATGTAGATGCTCTTAGAAAGAGTCTTCTTTATATATCTGATTAAATTTCATTAAGTTATGAAATACAGGTTTACTCAAGAGTAGTTTAGAAAGAGAAGTAACCTAATGTAAAGTATAAATGTTAACTAAGCCGAATTATTTAAAAACAATGCAAAACGGTAAACCCCAGAGCAGTGACTTTTTAAAACTTTAGAGAATGCATTTCTATTCTTCTTAACTTAATAAATAAGAGATTTAATTATATAGGGGACAAACATATATTTTATTAGCTACAAATAGGTTCAAAATAAAGATAAATTAAGATGTTTGTCACAATTAACTTAAATTATTCAGGAATATACTGCATTATTTATTACAACGTAATCCAGCATTACATACGTAATGCTGGATATGAGGGGAATAAATACTAATCATCGAATTAATTAAATTCATTCGGGATATGTGGGAATCCGAGAGTATCTCAAGAACACTCTTCCAGTAATTTAAAGTTAAACGGAAGACGATAACTGAATTTGAAATGAGTATGAAATTTAAGTCGACATTAACCCGACACAGCGATATTTCAACGTATAAACACTATGTGATTCTTTCCGGAATTCTGTTCTGTAACCACCACCCGTGACCAGAACTTCGAAATACAAAAAAATTAACAATTAGATAACAATTGGACTCAAAGTCAGTAATTAAAGTTAGAGCCACCACACTCCCTTATTAATCGCCATAGTGATCGTTTCGGACACAGGAATTTTTTTCCAAATACAATGAAAAAACGAACGGACACCATTGTTTTAGAAGTAGTATAAAGCAACATGATGAAGGGACTCAACCGGAGCACTGATTTTATGGTATTTTACATCGCTCACAACAGTAATCTAAATCTACAGATCTCAGAAATCTACATTTCACTAACAAATAATACCATTATCAGACGAACGATAACTAATTTACGAAATTACATTGAGATACGCCCAAAATAATAATAAAGATTGTTTAGGGTAATTTTGTCTTAAATTTAATATTTCGTGAGATGAAGAAAAAAGTTATTATACTGTTCCACCATTACCGTCGTTGGTTGGACTTAACATCTCTTGCCACATTCCAAAGATAGTAGGATAGAAAAAGAATTTCTGCTTCCAAAACCGAGCTTCCAGCCACCAGAGGGAAGTTAACTTTTGAGCGGGTGGACACAACTTGATGTGTGCGTGGTGCTAGTTACTGCTAAGAGCGATAATACCACAGTGAGTTGTGGCGACTCAGCGGCCGATTCGGCTGTAAAACTACTTCGACATGTCGTCTACGACAAGAAACGCGCGCGTTTTTATTGCAACAGCGGTGCTTCTTTACATACATTATGCTGTACGACCGTTGACACACATCGGTTTATCTCCCTAATGCGTCCACGTAACTATTCAAAATTACTTCGAAACAAGTGTTGCAGTTCATCGAGTCAAATCTCGATATAGAAAAATTAATAAGCGAAGTACGTGATCGTCAAAAGAAGCAACTGACATACGAGTAAAATTAAGAATTTTTCCTGATCTTCTCCAAATAGAGTATAAAACTATCCGATCATTTACTATTGGATGTACTCACGTCGATTCTGCTTGCGTTTCCTTTTCCAATGCAAATATATTAAACGAAAAAGTATTCTAAATCGTTATCCATTTTGTAACTTGGCCAAATGCAGTCGCATTTGTGCAACCTTTGGACGAGAGCAGCTCGGTTGCAGCGTTGACAAACCGTTATGTGTATAAATTGTCGAGCGGCAACCGCAAGTGATGCAATTTCACCGCCATTCTCTGACCGTAGCACTAGCTAATGTTGAGTTAAGGACTATTTCTTTGTAGTTGTCACATTTCTTGTTGCCTTGAAAGAATGTCACAACTGTTCTGAATGATTCCCAAGCATTCCCCTCAACTTCAGTCATCTTTTGCCCAAGTTCTTGAGATGCAAATTCCAGACACTGGTAAACTTTCAGCATTCTAAGCAGTTGAAGGGCATGTTGTCGGTGGTAATTGCGGTGTTCCTTGTGTATTAAATATCGATTTTAATGCCAAGCATTATTGAGCATCGTCACTGTCGTTTTATCATGGAGTAGCAACAATTTAGTCCGTTTTGTTACGCAATCAACCGCAATCAGGTATAATTCACCACTGTAATCGAGAATATAGCAACCTAATTTACTAAAGCTAGTTCTGGTAAATCCTGTGGTACTAGAGACTCCTCAACATTGATTTTTCGGTATTTCTCGCACTCTCTACATGTCTACAAAATCTTGTAGACATTGTAGATCATTATTCATATTTGGCCGATATAGCAGTTGTTTTACCCATTCTTGCATTTCCAAAGTGATTTGCAGGTGTTTGCCCTAGCATTTCTATCCTCATTGGTTTCGGTACTACTATTTTACCATTCATAAACAACAGCTCATTTGCAACATGGGTATCATGTTTGTAATTACATTATGCTTTTAAATCTTGGGGTACCTTGTCTCATTCATGCATTACGATTTTTTTCTTTAAGTGTTTTCTTGTTTCTTCCTTAAATTCTTTCTTCAGTGATGCTAGTGTTCGTGAAAAATGGTTTATATTTGACTACATCCTTCACAAAATTCTTTGACAACAGGTCGAATATCTTTTCCTGTACATTGAAATCATATTTTAATAGCTTTATTTTCATGAGTTGTATTTTCGCAGTGTATATCGCCTTTTTTCTTATGGGCGCATTTGGGTTGTCATTAGTCTTCACTTCGCTTCTTCTACCATAAATATAACGATGAAAGCAAACAAACACTATTGATAGAAATTCCTTTTCCATTTGTTGAACATATTTTTTTCGCAATATGTCAAAGCCATGGATCTAAATGCTACTGGTCGAAAAATTTAAGCTTGTTTATTACTTTATTATATAATTCAAGGCGCACACACATTGCATTACATTACTTTACCTTAATATAATCTAAATCTATCTTTTAGATACAATTCTTTAGAGGAGAATGTGCGGACAGATAATACCATTTGATTAAATGGCTAAAGATTTCTAAAAGCTATACATAATTCACATCAAAACATTAACGTTAACTGAAATAACTGAGAAGAAAAGTGTTGACCCTAATTCATAATGCTCTCGGTTATTTTTGAAAAAAAAAAAATTACGATGAAACTGCGAAATTACTAATGGAAAAAATGATGTAAATATGGAATAATAAAAGAAAGTTTTATTTGTTCAAGAAAATTATAAACTACATTACTTGCACCAGCCACAAAGGTACTCATGTTCGGTACTTACTTATTATGTACCTATATGGAACGCATCAAACACTGTACTTGTTATTGGTGCCCTTTCAACTAGCTGAAAATTCATATTCACAAAATATTGTAACTATTTAAGCGGGTTTTAATTCTAATCGGGCGATATAAGTTCCCAAAAATGGGAACTTTATATTTGTCTACATCTTAATAGACTCTAAACACTCTACACTAAAAATAGCTGAAGCCACAACGATCAAATTAAGGTAGGCGTCTAATTGTGTGGCCATGTTCTCACATCTTTCTTTACTTTGCAGTTGCTTGTACCGTCCGTAACAATATGTAGTTTGCATCGGTATCGTCAGATTTAGAATGCCCTGGTGTAATTTCCAGATCGCTACCCGAATCATCCAGTTTTAGATCAGCATCTGAAATGTCTGATTATCAGATAACAATTTCTTCATTAAATGCGGCAGTTTAGGTTTTGACTTCACACGTGTTTAAGAGTTTCTACCGTCCACCAACATGTTAGAATTTGTCTTTTTCGCAATTAATATGTTTGCCTTTCTTTCGTCTTTTTTTGTTAAACGATAAGATCTTTGTAAGGAGAAAATATAATCAATGAAGCTCCAACCGCTTTCCGCCGCTTACCATAATTCTTGTGCTAGTTGTATTAAGTATTAGAGAAATGTCTAAACGTAAAACATACATAATATCTCTTTTTGGCTACTTCATGTTCTGTTGCTAGAGGATCAGACTCGGAGAAAATTTGAGAGATCCAAATTTTAATTTCTTCATTGTAATAGATTTCGAATTGATCCATGGATGACTTGTCCAGAGGTTGCAGTGAGGTGAATGGAGAGGTAAAGACCAGATGAAATAATGTTCTTTAGTCAGGTCTATGTTGCGTGTATGGCTATAGTAATCTTCAAGAGTTAATAATGTAGGACTTTGTTTTGTTGGTTTTGTGTATTGAATAAAATGGTGAAGCTATTACGTCAAAGTCAGGGTCAAGGTCTGTTCCCACCTAAATGGTGCCCCCTCGTTGATGTTATGTTTATAATTTTTCTTGGATATATTGTTCGGGGAGGTATGAAATGCCCAGCAGTACTTATACAGTAAATCATCAAAGCTCTTCGTTTCACCGAAGTTAATTATGCAAACTAACATTTACCTCGAAGACCAGTCACTGAGGAAACCTCGCTTGGAACAATTGTTACCTCCACTACCAGCGGAGGAATAGGAAACCTTTTTCAGCTTCTTTTCAAGAAAAGCAAGGAAACTATAGACTATATCTGCGCAATGTGCTTCACGAAACTAGACGGACTTGTGTTTATTCGTCTCATGAGTGTGGGTGTTCGTGTTGCTTACTAATTTCCTCGAGAGTCAACAAAACATGAGTCTGTCTAGTCTCTGCCAATTCCATGAAGCGCACGAAAAGTGTACTCGTTTCTACAGGTTTAATTCTTACATACCAAGCGATCAAAAATTGGTTAGGTCAAGGTTGGCCATGAATGGGAAAACTTCTTTCTTCAATTCTGACACTAACATTAAATTTTGCAATTGTAATTATTAGAATCTACAGTTGGAACTTTACTTCCTAGATAGCGCAGAACTACTTAGGCACTTAGATCTGATTATAGCAACGGAAAAATCGTCACCTTTCGAATAAAGTTACCCAACTGATAGCTGCTCTTATTCTAATTCGCGCCCAATGCGGTCCTGTTAAAAATTACGTCACCCCTGCCGTTGTATCGAACAGTAACTATTATTAATATTTTAGTTAGATACACTTGACTAATGCAGCGATTCTTAATATTTTAAGTACCATTAATCCTTTAACGGGAATAGCGCTGTAGTCGAACTCTATGTTAATAATGTTACGTCAAGAAACGTTGTCTTGTACCGTCAACATATTGAACACATTTCCTTATAAACGAGCTGAACTGCATTTTTCGATGGACATGATGAATATAGCGTATTTTGAGTATTATAGTTTAAACCATGATCTGAAAAGTATTTTTGCGGTCTAGTTCGAACCACGCTGCCGATGATACAGCAACATACAAAAGCAAAAAGGGATAAAGAATACTTTTTCCGAAGTTAGCTGTGACGATCGTAAACGCTTTAAAATTCTGAGCGATCTGAAACACAAACTAAAACTCGTATGTCTTATTTGCATGGCTGCAAAAAGAATACATTATCGGATAAAAAGCGTAACACAGATGTCGGAAGAAAGGTCACACGAAGAAAGAGATGGTAAAATGGAGAAGATAAGAAAAAAGCTTTTAAAAGCTTTGAATATCTATCGTGGCAACATTCAAAGTCATATTAAGTGTGCACTGCCCGTTGAACTTGAAAATTTTACGGGTACTGAAAAGGGATTTTATTATTACTCTCTTTTCTCTCATGTATTTGAAATAGACAAGGAATGTACTGCCTTGTTCTAGTTTATTAATTAACAACACTTTTAACTATAGTTAGTAAGTAATTGTAGTATTTGTTGCATGCATAGATACGTTTAAGAACGCTTTAGAGTTTTACCCCGCAATATTCGTATTATTCATACATAACTTCGGGTAATTCGATTTTGTAAAACAATTTGTTTGCATCTTTTCATTTGTTGGAGTTTTGAAAGGTATAACAAGAAAACGTAAACAGCGTGGTTTACAAAATCAAACATCACACGAAATTATATGACGAAAATGACATATAATATGAATTTTCTATTAGATTTAGCAATTATAACATTGTGCGTATAGTAGATATTAAAATAAAATTATCCATGTAAACTCCGTGTGAGTTCATGGTTAAGGATAAATAAAAACAAGTTAGACCACTATCTCACAATATTCTCTATTAAACATATTATTAGTTTTTTCTTTCTTTTTAACGAATAGATCCTTTAAGACAATTTTTCTTTGTTTTTACTACGGTCGCAATAATTCAAAATGGAAAACTTATAATGTAGGAGACAACGAACTAAAGACACGAACACAAGTTAAACGGACAAATTGCGAGTTACGTTTTTAGAAATTTAAAACAACTTTTTAAAAAAGATAATTTTAATTTCTACAAACGGAACCGTTGACAACTTTGTAACGACTATAACTTCTACGTACATATTATCAAGCCAAGCTAAGCCTAAAGTGCTGCGTATACATAATTTTGTGAGTTAGCATTTTTATACATATCATATGATGTGAAATAAATATTGGTTTGTTTTTAATATTTGTTTCTAAAGTATTATATTTATTTAGAATATCCTTAATTTTGCTAAATTCCACAGATTTTAAATCTTAAGGTTTCTTCTGCTTGCTTCTCAGTTCAATATTATATTCGAAATTAATTGCGTTATACAAACTCTACATCTTGCGAATTTTTAATAATAATACCATCTATTTCTATAACACAATTTGGCGAGACTTAAACTATATTTGTACCCTTCATTTGTCTGACGTATTGATTATTAACGCAAGAAACAGAGATTTTGGTTTGATTAACAGAAACAACAATCAAGCAGTTATTTTCAATTTTCTAGGTTTTAACGTCTTCTAAAATTATTGGAATTTGTTTACAAGTTTGGTAATTATTTGTTAACATTACAATCTGCACTTTACATGGGCTCCTATCATTAAAGGGTAATAAGTTCACATTATCACACAAAAATTCGAACAGCACAACTACTATAATATTGTTCATATTGTTCATATCGGAGCATATAATGGGTCGATGGACGTATATTCTTGTTTTATTCCCATTTACCTTTGGAAGTGGGTACATATGATGGAGATCGTAAATAGTTTTATCGGTTAAAGGTATTTCGAGAATGAAGACAATATTTAATCCTTGTTGCGTGATCCTTTGTGCGTCCTCTTGATCCATATTTTGCAGTAATTAACTTTATTACGGAGCCTACTCCATTTATTATGCCTCGTTTTTGAAGGTTGTGATTGGGAATTATTTGTTCAATTAACTATATATTGATAATTGTGCATTTCCACGGTGTACCACTCTTCTGCATTTCCTTTGTGAAATGATTGACTTAATTAAATAACATCATTTATTGATTCACACTGGGAAATAATCTTTTCTAAATTAATGTTTTTTTTATTAATGTCCAACTCTTGGTTATTTTGATTTGATTAAAATCGTCAACTTCTACTGGCTCGCAAAGATCTACTTTATGATCTTCATCAAATGAGTTAATGAACTTGCAAAACATTGAGCGTTTTCTACTTTTACAGTGGACGCTGATATTTCTACGTTTGGTTTTAATTCCCTATATGCTCAATACTTTTCTCCAGAATTTACAGTTAGAGGAAATTTTACTATTTTTCCGATCACGCGGGAATTATTAATTTGGTTTTTTTTTTTTCAGCCCGTATGTATCGGAATTTTTGCACTGTTAGGAACTAGGTATTTATTTTCGAGATCAATTGGTTTTACAACACTATAGCTGTGTTGGCTTGTATTACGCACTGATTGAATAATGAAATGATTTTCTTGCACGAGACGCGGGTAATATGATGAAGCCAAATAAGTCGAAATCAATGACTTAGTGGATCGTGTGTCTAACGTAAATTTTGAATTTCGATTGATAATTGATTGATTGTTTCAGGTAGCATAATATAAGGAAGTTTTGTGACTGAAGTTGTGACGTTAATTTCACTTCGTTGTTGTTTCCGAGGTTGCTACCCAAAAATATTCCTCTTGCTTCTGGTGCTCGGTTTAAGGTGCTTCTTCGATGGTTTCCTGAAACTCAAATTCTGTGGTGTTCCCAGAATATCCAGTAGCGTTGTTTTCATAGTGATTATAATAGTTTTGATAATTTCCATAATCTTCATAGTTTTCGTAGGGTTGAGTCCATACTTTTTGTTGGTGGAAGAATTCTTCATTATGAAATTATGACTGGTGCTTTGATTTGTACTCGTAGAAGTTAGTGGCGTAAATACCGCCAGAGCGGCACTTCGTTTCATGCCATCCCGACATCTATAATATGGTATGGTAAAGTGGTGGCACGTCGGAAAATCAATAATTCATGACATTATTGATGTGAATGGTTTATGGAACACACAATCGATTGCAAAAAGTAATAAACTCTCCGTTGTTATTCTGTATTGCATGATATTTAGTAAAGGCATAGTAGGAGTTTTACCAGCGGGTTTACCAGGTTTTTCCAAAAACTTATTCACATAAAATAAAATAAAATTACTTAAACAGAACACATAAGAAAATGCTTAGAAACAATAACCAAAAAATAATGCTAAGATAGCTTAGCTTCCTCATGGTATTGATGGAATAATTCACGGCAAACGCAATAAAAGGAGAGAGAGAAAAATACATTAACACACGGACATGTTTCTGCCTACCCGGCGTCATCAGCATGGTTTCGAGAGTACTTTTCATATCTCTACCTTCTATCGCTGTTGCCTCGCAGTTAATAAATTCCACAACTTTCAAAACGACAAACTCGACATTTCTTGGCGTCCTCTAGTGCCAAAGAAGCGCATGCCTGCCATTCAGGAAGCAGCGGCATAAACCGGGTACTGTTCCCCAAACCATCCCTCGAGCAGTTCACATGACTGCCAAACACGAGATGGCGACGCTGGTAGCGCTTTGGGAAACCGCACATGTGAATATTCCGACAGGCTTACCATGCTGTATATAAACAGAACACATCAGAAAATGCCTAGAAACAATAACCAAAAAATAATGCTAAGATAGGTTAGCTTCCTCATGGTATTGATGGAATAATTCACGGTAAACGCAATAAGAGGAGAGAGAGAAAAATACACTAACACACGGACATGTTTCTGCCTACCTTTCCCAAAGCGCTACCAGCTTCGCCATCTCGTGTTTGGCAGTCATGTGAATTGCTCGAGGGATGGTTTGGGGAACAGTACCCGGTTTATGCCACTGCTTCCTGAACGGCAGGCAAGCGTTTCTTTGGCACTAGAGGGCGCCAAGAAATGTCGAGTTTGTCGTTTTGAAAGTTGTGGTATTTATTAACTGCGAGGCAACAGCGATAGAAGGTAGAGATATGAAAAGTACTCTCGAAACCACGCTGATGACGCCGGGTAGGCAGAAACATGTCCGTGTGGTAGTGTATTTTTCTCTCTTTCCTTTTATTGCGTTTGCCGTGAATTATTCCATCAATACCATGAGGAAGCTAAGCTATCTTAGCATAATTTTTTAAAATTACTTAATCTACAACAAAACTGTAGTTCAAAGAATTGAAAATGAAATAGGACTGCACGGTGGACGCAGGTGGTTTGGCTACGGGCAACTTGGTGGACGTGAATGGTCGGTCGGGCAGGGTATCTGGCAGTGGCGAAAATAAATTCTTGGTTGGGGTCATCCCCAACATGTCAATGTATCGGTTGCGATGAACATCTGCGTATTTCGTGAGAGCGCACTTAAATCCGGAGAACCGGGTGACATTTGCAGATCAATGGTGCTGGGTAACGCTTCCGGTGTCGTTGTGAGCTGTGGCGACGTGATTTGGACTGGTTGTGCGCGCTCCTCTAAGAAGCGGTTAGTGGCCGGAGACATCTAATACCTCGGTGTCGAAGAGCAACTGGCAGCACAGTACTCGCTTGGTGGGTTTTGCACTGTCAATGGAATTGGAATGGAGTTTTTGAGCCTGCAGGGTTCGCTTATAAATCGGTTTAGCTCGTTTCTAGGCAGTAAAAATTATGGGATTCCTTGGTAGCGGGGTACTTCTAGGCGACGCCTTCCAACGGTGCCACCTATACATTTTTCACGTGGGTTCTAGCGAGCTTTCGGTTTCCAGGAATTTGCAACAAAATAATATTAGGAGAGATGACTTTGGAATTCATAAATGGCCACTCATATTTCGGTGCTAACTTGATTGACAAATTTCGCGGGACGCTAGGCAATACATGCGCGCGACCATACGCTGCCTGTCCTACTTGCGGTCGAAACGGTCGTCGGTGTAGGTTGTACAGACGACTTTGCCGTTGGAGACTCTTTGCCAAGCGGGTCCGAACGATGTCACAAATATGATTTCATTTCTTCAACTCATCCGGTAACGCATTTCTTTCTAGTGGCAACAACTTTCTGCCGAAATTCAGGAAGGCCGGTCTGAAATCGGTTGTCATGTTTGGCCGTGTTTGTAGCAAACATAAACTGAGGTAGATAGACACCCCATTGTTGTTGATCCTCGTCGATGTACAGGGCAAGTATTGGTCCAAACACGTTCCACAGGGTTCTGCTGCGGGGAATATGGGGCTGTGAAACGTAATTGGATACCCAGCTCTCTAGCAGCTGCTTGAAAATTGATGTCCATTGTCGGTTATCAGCACCCTCGTTTCCTTTCTTTAAACCTGTGTTTTTTACAGGACGTACATTTCTTCACGTAATTGCGAATTTCTTGGCCAATAGTAACGACTGACGGCCCTCGCGATACTTTTCGTGAGTCCAAGGTGGCCAGCTTCCGGCACATCATGCACTTCTCGGAAGTCTTGTTGTACGTGCTGGGGAAGTTTCGGTACAATTTCGCAGTATGTATTGTGTACTCTGGACATTGGTCTGGGCTCTCTATAGCAGTCTATACTCTCTATAACACAGTAATTAGCTTACGAAAATCAAGAACAATATCCAGAGGCATCACGTGTCATTCTATCTGATTTCTACGTTGATGGTTTGAGTACTGGAGGCAACACGACATATGAAACTGTAGATAAGTTAAAAGGACCGTGAACATTCGTGCGTCAGTTGGATTCAAGTTGCACAAATGGGACACAAATGAACCGGAAATAATGGAAAATTTAGAACCCGGTTTAAGTGCTAATCGAGTATATTTTGAAGATAGTAATACAAAGAAGACAGTAAGATTATATTGGTCATGTATACATGGTACCCTACAATTCAGCATTGAAAGCATGAAATAACGAGCTACCAAACGTTCAATATTATCCGACATCGCTCATATATGGATTATTGAGTTCTTGTATAATTGTACCTAAAACATACATGGGATGAATCGATTCCTTCGGAAATGTATACGTGGTGGAGAACTTTGCGATCTAAATTGATTGTAATAAACAAATTATAACTGTCAAAAAGCATGTAAGCAAAAAGCATTTGGTGCATGTATTTACACGAGAAGAGAGATTGGGAGATACATCGTTAACTTATTTTGTGCAAAAAGTCGAGTATTACCTTTGAAGAAACTAACCATACCAAGATTAGAATTATGTAGTGCTATATTATTGTCCTAACTAATAAAAAAAAAAATAGAAAGAACAAGCCAGTCCACACATGGTTTGACTCATCAGTTGTATTACAACCTGTCGATAAGAGCGAGAGCTTCTTGGAGATGAACTATGGTGTAAGGGACTTTTTTGGGTTGTTAAACCATATTTAGAATGGCCAGAATCGGATTCATCAATAAACCTCTCGAGTTATACAAACAAGCAAAATCATTTGTATTACGTTACAAAGCAATTGCCGCAAGACACCAAGTGGTGGGGTACCTGGGCCAATGACAAGCGATGTGATGTACAATACAACTAACGTTTTGTCAACAACAATGTTTTGCAACTGAAATACAACGGTTCAGGAATCAACAGAAGTTAGTAAACTAGGAAGACTGCAGAAGTTATGTCCTGTACTTGATAACGATGAAATCATGCGCGTAGGTGGATGATTACATGACTCAAATTTTGATTATGAAAAGAAACATTCTGTTATCTTACCGAAGACACATCAGTTTACCTCACTCATTTTCGAGGATCAAGACTAAAAAATGGGTCATGTGGAGCCTCAATTGTTGTTAGCATTGGACAGGGAACACTTTTGGCCAATAGGAGGCAGACCACAGGAAGAAAGATTGTTCATCAATGCATTAAATGTGGTAGATTGAACCCTACACAAATCAATCCAGTGATGGGAATACTTCCAGAACGAAGAGTCACATTGTCATTGCTGTTTATCGGCAGTGGAATTGACTACGCTGGGCTCTTCATACGCAAAGATCGAATGGGAAGAGGCGCTAGAATATCAACATGCTACATATGTCTGTTTATTTGTTTTACTACGAAAGCAATTCACTTCGAATTAGTAAAAAGTTTATCAAAGATGCATTCTTAGCTGCATTTTCAAAATTTACGTGTAAAAGAGGAATATCGGCACACATTTTTTCTAACGAGATTTAAAGGAATTATCTATTCACCTGAATTTGAATGAGCATTCAATAGTCGACAGTCTGGCACCCCAAGGAATTACATGGCATTTCATTTCGGTCTACGCACTTCGGTGGAATTTGGGAAACCGGAGTAAAATCCACAAAATCTAAAAAGAATAGTAGGGCATGAGAAATTAACATATGAACGGTTGTATGCAGTAAAAAAACTCACGTCCTCTTACCCCACTATCTTCAGTTCCTGTAGATTTAAATGCTGTTAGTCTCTTACACTTCTTAATTAGAAGAAGACTTCTGACCATACCAGATTCAAACATACATCAATACTCCTACGTGGAAGTTATCGAAATGGGAACATCTTCGGCAGTTGAGGCAACATTTTTGGAGACGGTGGTCCACAGAATATATATCCGAATTATAAGTCCGCCAGAAGTGGAGTTCGTCCCAAGGGTAGCTGAAAACAGATGCATTAGTATTAATCAAAAAAAGACATTAGAGGGAAGGTGAGCCTTACCTCCAATGGAATTTAGATCGAATTGTGAAACTTCGTCCTGGTAGTGACTGCATCAGCAGAGTGGCTTCCATCAGAACTCAAACCGGAGTCATCAAGAGAGCTTTACCTGTTTTAGAAACTTAAGTGTAATATCTGGTTCCATTAATTACTTGTGTAAATATTTTTATATTTACCTTTGTTGGCATTGTTATTTATTGTTGCTTAAGATTGTTCTTGGTAATATTAACACTCATTGAAAAGCATCTCTTTCAAGGCGGGGGACATGTTGTGATGTTATTTATTTATGTAAGTTTAACCAATATTTGTAAATACCGTAACGTTAGACACATTTTTATATAAAACTGTATTTGGACAATAGTAGGAAGGGATGAAAAAAAGTGCGGGAAAAGATGTTAAGGATTTATTATAATATAGACGTACATACCACACACAACTAGTTTTGTTATCGAAATACAATCCATTATAAGCAAACAAAAAGTAAACAGTAAAATTCATCAACGAACAGTGTTTTCCAGTTAATGCTTGATTTACGTTGCCTGCAGGAACAGTCAGTTCCTCGATACTACTAATATCTTTCCTAGGGTATTCAGGTATGATATATCTGTATGAAATCCACTTAAAATACCCTTCACTAGACACTACCTATCTTTATCTTGACACAGATGTTATTCATTATATTTGTATACTGCTTGATTACCAATAAGCTTAAGAAGAATGTTCTTGTGTTCTGTAATTCGTTGACATGAATCTAACATATCTTTGACACTTTTTTTGCTTGGTTGCTCTGAGTAAGAGTTGATATTACACGTCTCCCACTTATCAGAAACGTTTAGAAGGTTGCAATGATAACTAGTAAATGAGAGAAAATTTCCTTCCAGTTGCATCACGCATACAAGCGAGTGAGCAGTTACTCAAGGTGCAATTTGTGCTTGTACACTATGTTTCAACTTCCTTGGTTGTGCCGTCTCTAGAGTTTTTGGTGATAACAGGACAGGCTGGAGTTCCTCTGATTTCAGGTATAATTAATTCTGTTTCATCGGTATTGCTCGGAGAAGATATTGGTTGCGCTATTATGATGTTCATGTGCTGACTAATCTCGGAAATCATAATTATTTACAAGAACATGCAATATGGTGTGGACATAATAGAACGTCTGTACGCACTTCATTTTGTTGTTGTTGCTGTAGCGCCAATGCCGACATCTCATCGAGTACCTCATTATATGAAAGATCTATTTTAAATTTTGCTAGGATAGGCCTACTTGTTATTGGTTGTTCGTTTTCCTGTGATTAAATGAATTATATTTTTGGAAAGAAAATGAACAGCCGGTTGAAATCGCAACCACTACGTACTCTTCTTCCAGTTGAGCCTTTTTTTATAGTTCTTCAATCTGGCAGGATTACTATTCCGGGCATTTTTCGGTGCTTTTGGCAACATTTTGTATTCAGCTGAAGGTGTTCATATCCCAACTGTTATGAGCACTTTCGTCATATGTTTCCCAGAAGTTCCCTCAAATAAAAAAAAAATGAAAGCTATTAATGACTCATTTTGTATTTATTGATTGAAATTAAATCTCCTTTCCACATGTAGGATACCTTCAGAATTACGGCGTCTTCGCATCTTACCAGAATTTAGGAACAATGGTGCTTTAAATTGCAATGCCTAAAATTGTATTCTTCGTGCCGCGTTAATTACTATTGGAACCGCATTAGCTTGCAAATATGTTGCTTATTTTGTTTATATCTTAAACGCGTATAACCTGATACCTTACTTGTAAAATTCGTTGTGGGCTTTTTGCGTATGACCCATAAATTGAGCAAATTGTTCCTTTTTTTTTTAGATTTAACGATTGCATTACGGTGACAATTTATTTGATGTAATTTGCATTTTTAAATTTTCTTTTTAGCGAACTTTCGAATCACCACATCTCCTCATGCCCACTGGTTTGTATCCTAATATCCAAATAAATTTGGATTATTGCTGGGAACTATATTAGTCGAATTTCGAATACGGGGAATAAATTTACCACAGCTCGGCTATCTTTACCGTCTGTTACTACTCGTTTATAATGCCTGGTTAAAAATTTCTCTAACTCTGATAATACGTTCATACATTCGTCTTGCTTTATAGACGCAAAATTTTACACGTTACCGGTTTTTCTTCTGTTATATAGTATAGTATGTGTAAGGCATGCATAATCTTATTTTAGAAGGTCAAAAAGTATGACTTTTATTGTAAATAATGAATTTCGCAGATTTGTGCGTAGTTGTTAGCTACCTCTATAGTGATGCTATTTTATTTTCTTGGTATTGGATTATTTTATTACGATTTTAATCAGTATTTGTGCTAAAACTTACCTTTTAATTGGATATACAAGGATAATAATGGTTTAATAATATATAAATTACCCATGCTCATGCAACCTATTCTTCAATCCAACTTCTAACTCCAACTCTAACTAATACCGATATAATCCGTTAGTTGGAAATTCATCACTTTATCCAATATTTTAGAAAAAATAGGAAGCAGGCTAATACGGCTTAAATCTTCTTTTATTCTTTTTGGAAATAGGTATTATATAAGCATATTTCTAAGCTTCAGATACAACGTACTCAAGGATACAAGAGCTAATTAAATCCACAAGATGTTTTAAAATGTACGAACCGCATAACTTGTTCATAATTATACTTAAAAGATTGTTATTTCATCAACTAATTATAATGGAAAGTATGAGCCAATGTCATGAGTTGATTATGATGTTATTAAGGTATGCTTTTGAGTTGAACTTGTGGGAATACCGTTAGAAACAGTTATTAATACTTCAGGGAGCCACTGTACACCTATGATGTATAACCAGTATTGCAGTACATTATGTATTACCATTTCTCATTAGTAAAGTTATATTTACGTAATTACTATTATATAGCTACTTTATACTCCAAATGGTTAGAGCGTAATTGAATTGTCGTTTCTTCCTTTTGTGGGAGAGAGACAGTCTTAGATCCCCGAATAATCTATGCGTCTTAATTGCAGGTAATAATGAATGAAAAAGACTGAAAGAGACGTTAATGATTTCAATTTACTACGGGAGAACTTTACAGCGCCTAATTAGTGTGATTCATTTGATTTTCAAGTGAAATTGTCCAGCTCGATGCTATATTTATACATCTGCGTTGCAGGTGTTTCTAAATTTGGCTCTGTCTAGGAAAAAACCTTTTAAGGATAAGAAAAATGGTATGAAACTTGAGCAATAAAATCGTACACACGTGTAGAAGGACATTGAAAATATTTTTAGATGTAACAGAATCACGTTTTAGTTTAGTCAAAATTTGCATGCTAAGTTAGCATATAATATTTAATCCATATATTCAGAAGACTTGCGAAATTCATCGGCGTTAATTAAAATTAATCCTATCTAGTTGAGTACCCAACCCGCTCAGTTTCCTATCTAAATGCGCTTCATGACCGTCAACGAAGTGAATAGTAGGACATTGAACGTTTAACTTTTTCAACATTTAAATAGAATGTATTTGTATATAGAAATTTTCAGTTTCAATTCAAGCTGTCTCCTTACACGCATAATCAAGTTCTTCAGGAAGTGATTCAGCTATTTCTTTAAGAATTTGTTTGTAAGGACAAATAATAAGTGGCTTAATAGTTAGGTCTACCATACTAAAATTGAACATATTTTTTATTCCTTTTTCAATTAAATATATAATTTTTTAATGAAAACAGATCGTGTTTAATGCACGTCAAAAGGCAGGAAGATTTTCATTATACACCTTTAATTTAAGGAATCTTAAAAAAAACGAATACAGTGATTAGTAGTAGTGACAGAACAGTTATTGGTCCAGGCCAACAACTAGTAAATGCGTAAAATGTACGTTTTGCATAATATTGTCGACGTCTCTTCGTGATTTTTGAGCAAACAAGTAAAAAAATGTTATTCTGATGATATAGGTTAAAGAACTAGCCATTGGCACCTAAGGTAATAATTATGAATTACTGCTGTTTATGAGTGCAGTAATTGGCCCTCCAATATTACGTACACATAACATTTTAAGGTGAAGACTTGAAAACCGTTAAAACAGTGGGTTATCAAGCACGGGACGGTATGATTTGGGGGCAATCCTTAGAGAAGTAATCGATATAATTGAAGTTTTGGGAGTATAAACGCAAGGGTTTGTAACATACTTTGGTTGTAGCACCATCTTATGAAAATATGTGAAATTCTTATTACAAAATATTAAATTCTAGGGAGCTTGCATAGGCCAACTATTGTATCGCTTATCCTATGTAGCATACGTTCACATTAAAAAGAAATCTCAGACTGTGCATTATTCTTATCATTAAAAATAGACAATTTCAAACCAGAAGGAATATGAACTTTCTAAAGCTTTCATGTGAAAAATCTTACAACATTCATATTGATAATATTAATATATAGTAATATTAAGATGAGCTCACACAGAGTCAACCTCGATCCTTTTCTTTCAGATTGATACGCTCCCAGTTGATATCTCTCTTAGAGACATGAACTATTTAACGTTTTAATGGACAATTCTTTTGAAGGGCTCTTTACACCCTGGAAGATGCGAAATTAGGTGGTACAGTCTACTTAAGATCGTTGTTGATTGGTTTTCTTTATTCGTTTTATTGCTGGAAAACTAAAGCAATACAAATTACCTAATTGGTGAGATGGTGTATCATGTACGCAAAACGAAAATTAAATTCGCCTCACTTTGTTATTTGGCGATACATCCTATCTGCTCGGGAACTGGTAGTAGTTCAAAGCATGATTGGGGTATATGAGACCCCACCTCATCAGTTAAAGGTTAATCTCATCACACTGAGAACACTAGCACTGAGCTATGAGATAGATTTTAGGTGAGACTACTATTATAATATGACTCAATTCTGGTGGTTGGGTAATCGGCCACAACCCCATACAGAATTATAGAAAGCCTCGTACATAACACATAAACGTAGCTCTATTTTATGACCTTTCACCGTAACAACTCGATCAATCTGACTATTACCTCGATCTAGTGTCTTCATAGATACAAGCACAAGTATTAGTACATAATGATACATAAATATAAGCAACAACCATAATGATATATATGCATAAGATGGTACCAACATCTATACATGAAAAGAATGTGCATAGACATAATTACGCACGTTTTAATTCAAACGTTCATTTCGCACATGTTAGCAGCGGGTAAATTTCCTAACTCTTAAGGTAAAATAGGTTGTTTAGAACAGGAATAATAAAAGCAGGTAAGTTTCAGGTGTTAATGGAGTTTACCTCAGACCTTTATATTATCAACAACACCACTAAACGGTACCTGTCTTAGGTGAAAATCAAAAGGGTCTTCTATAACATATGGATCGTTGGTACTTTCTCTATGATGTACTGTCCCAGAAATGTTGGGATTTACTTATTGTTTACTGCAGGTGTGTTGCTGCATCTTTTGATGGGAAGGTAGTTAAGCAGGATTAAGTAGTAGCCTATGGTACCTATAAAAACCTCTGCACACTTGCTAACTAAAATTTTAAGTGATAAAGAGTGTTATCTTGTCTTGTGAAATGTATTAATTGTGACTGAGGGTTAAGCTTAAGTACTGCAACACACACGCAAGACTCATTTCAAGTAGATTTTCTTCTGAGTCTTAAATAATTATATAAAGGGTACTATGTTATGTAAAAAAAAACATAACTTCTATATTCGTTAGACATGATTGACGACTGTTACAAATTTAAATAACTCGAATAAGTTTTGAAAATAACTGGAGACGTGATAGGTAGTGATAGGTAGCGTGAATGATCTGATTTTAATTTTGTTTCACTTAACTGTCGATATTATTGTTTTGATTATTATACGAAGTTTCTGTTGCTATTTTCAATGAATAGCTGAGGAGGAAACCATGTTATACAAAACGACCAAACAGATTTTATATCTTATTAAACTTATATCCAAATACATGCATGTACGATTCAATTAAAGCTAGTTTAGATATGAAGTTAAGAAAATACAGAAGGTAAGGAGCTAGGAACAACTTATTTATTATATTTTACTTTGCTTGTATAACAATTCTGTATAAAGACTTTTATTTTAAGCCAGGATTTATTTTCCAACAAATCTGGATATCATTCCCATAATTCCTCACATTCTCGTCTTGTTGCTCTTTAAAATAATTTAACACAACATTTTTTTGTTCTAATGTCCATTTCTATCATTCCAACTTTTCCCTAAAAATAAAGCTCTTTTGAGTTGGTCATCTGAAGAAGACATTTTCCATTACTACCCTCAATTTCCTGAGTTCTAGCAATCCCAACTTTACAATGAATGTACGATAAAATATAGATAAAATATATTGTCATCAATATTTTATTACCTCTTTCGTACGGGAGATCTGACAGCGCATTGTTTACGACATTTAAGCTCGGGGTTATCGTTAGTCGAACTTTAATTTTTTGTTGAATTATGCATAAAAATTCACAAGTCTAGTAGTAACGTTAAATTTCAAACAATGGTTTTAATCCATGATAACTTAATACATATGTTCATATAATTGTAGTGTGTTTGATACATAGCTTTTTATCTACCGAATTTTATTTTCTTTGATAAACCCAGCGAAAAGAGCTGAAAATGATGTATATATATCACAAAGTAAACCTTACAATTTAAATGAAACGGCGCTTGTTAGAACTCGAGGCGTTGAAGAATTTTAAGAATAACTCATAGTAAATGATTCATTACTTTTCGCTACAAACTTTTGAGACATGTAGTGTACATTTTACTATGTTTTTACCTTTGAATTTGGCAGCATCTCCTCTTTCCATTAACATAGACAATTTTGTAATTTTTGCCGTCCGATCATTTGGTAACCTGTAAATTTTACTGTGGGTGTCCCATCATTGTAGCCAACTGTTCGATGTCATATTAAATAGCTGGGTTAATGTAGCCAGATGTTTTCAGATGGAGCAAAGCACTTGGATTACTTGCACCAGACAAATTAACTTGCTTTTGCAAAACTTCATCAATTGGCTGATCAGATTTACGAAACTTGCAAATAGATATAGATTATTATCTTGTACAAAACGTGGTCGTTTTTTCTATAATAGCTTTCATATGATTTTGCATGCCTTCACTAAAAAGAATTAGTACGCCCCTCGCGCGCTTTCTTGTAATAACTACTCTCTTAAATTTGTATACCTTTTCTGTCACTGTAATGGCTTCAGAAAATTCTTCATAATTATTACTTTGTTCTTGCAATGAAGTATATGTAAAACGTTTCATTCGTTGAAGTTATCCTATCCGTTTCGTATTTAGTAACAACAATCGACAAAAGACCGTTTCTACTAATAAAATGAAACTTGGGAAATCATTTTCATTTTCTTTTAAAGTGTTTGCAGCTTGATTTCGTTTATTGATCAAATATGTACTAAACAATTTTAAATCAATCGCTAAAGGAATATTTGTGATTTTATTCCAAGATTTTGTATTAAGATCGTTTCCAGCCTGACTAGGGATTTCATATTTCCAATGGTTCTATATTAATCTAACAAACGTATTTATGTTAGCTTCTCTTTCTGCTGGAGACACACTGTTATCATTATACTTTCGCTTTATAATATGCAAAATTGCAATATTACAACAATCTTTCTAAGGGTCATACCTGACTATCACCTTCACACTATTAACTGCAACATCAAAATATTTGGATTGTAATAAGTCGAAAAGGTTTTTTATAATTACATTTATGTTCTGCGATTGTATCAACACTTTTGCAATTCTCTCATTTTAAATATCTGGCCCCAAAACACATATAAAAGTATCGTTTTTAGGTATAAGAGATATTTTGTCTGCAAGCATTCTCGGAAACACTTTCGTCACTAAATTTGAATTAACGTAATTTTGGAAGCGAAAGGTTTTGTCCTTGACTTAAAGATGCAAGCGCATCATTATTTTTATTTAGCGAACATTTCCTTTTGTATTTCCATAATAATTTCTTGGAACAGTAACCGAAACAATACACACATGGAACGTAATTTTCATCTGTATTACTTAAATAACTTTTGTGTATAGGTTTATACAATGTCTGCGAATTATTAAGATTATTGCCTTCGTTTCGTAATACTGACATTAACTGTTTCCTTTTTAATAATTTTGGTTTGAGCCAGAATATTTTTACAACCTCTATCTTCTGTCTATGGTTTCGACATATGTGTAATCCAAAATTTTGAACTTCGCTTCCACGTAAAAGCAAGAGGACGTGTTTGCCATCCTTATACCTTCCTAATTCACTAGTACCTTGTTGAACGGTGGATGTACACTCTCGTTTGTCTGTAGAGAGTGTAAATGATTAAAGTAAATACTAAAGGGATCATTGCTTCACATTGCTTACGTTTGTATTTAAAGTGATTGCGGATGCTGCAGTATAAATTGAAGATAAAGTATTATCGGAAGAATCCTATAAAATCCATCAATATTAGAAACAACAAGATTTCTATAGTATTTACATTTTTGATATTAAAAAAAAAGTAAAAGCAAAGTATCTTCAAATTTAATAGTCATCGTTTAAGAAAAAAATCTGATACAGAAAATAATGGTCATTAAGTTTTCAGAAGCTTTAGTTTTGCTTTTATCTTGATTATAATGTTAAGAATTGAATGATCAATGTAAGTGAAGTACTGTTCTGGAGCAAAAAATATACAAGCGGTGCTTACAGAAATTTGTTTTTCCGAGTTTCGATTATCATTTTCTTCTAAAGTAGCTATCTTTGGGGATCTGGCATTACTATTGTAAGTACTTGAAAATATTCGCTTTTTATCGTCTGCAGCTAATTCTTCTAAAAATTACCCATAATACAAATGCTATTACCAATGTAGTCAACAATAATAAAACAATGTTAAAAGTGTAAATTTCAAAATCAACAACTTGGAGTCGCCTTTTAATTAACAGAATAAAACATATACAAAATGTTCATGGTGCTACAATAAGAAAGAAAAAGAAATTACAACGACAAAAATTAGAAAACTAAAAATTAAACATTGTCACCTTTAAAATCCTACCATTTTATATGAAAGAAAGTTTGTTGGAAAAAATCACTAGACTCATGTAGTAATAATAATATTTAAAACAAGGAAGTAAATTCGTGTGAACCTATGCATGCATGTAATAAGTTAAAGTATAATAAAATTAGTAAATGTTAAATACAATAACAGACAAACTGTTGTTAATACACACTTTTGTCTTATGTAAGCAAAAATTCGTTTATACAAAACAGTTCATATCGTCGGCTGTTTAAGAATGCTCATATTCAGATTCGGCATCATCAGCAGTTGCACCAGCGAATTACAGCTGACATGCACCGTGCCGTAGGGGTAGTAGCTAGCATACCTATTCAACACATTTCATATCGTCGTCCGTTAAGAGTGCTCACATCTAGATTCAGCACACACAGCACCAGTTGACATGCAGTTCTACCGGCAGATTACGGTTGACATACACCGTGTATTAGGGGTAGTACCTACCAATCTTATACAAAACTATTCATATTGCCAGCCGTTCCACAATGCTTATATCCAGATTCGACACACAAAATCCCAATTCACATACAGTTCTACCAACGAATTACGCACTAGCCTTATCTGATACTTACTGATAGTTTCTGAACCAACACCACCGTTCATAACACCGGTATATGAATACCACGAAAATCGCATTTCCAGCTCCCGCTGAGCACACTACATGAACTGTGCCAACTGAAGAAATTGGACGACGGCAAAAATGTGACAGATTAGTCTTATCTGAAACTTGATAATAGTTTCTGAGCCAATCCTGCCACCCATAGCGCCGGTATGCGAATTCCGCGAAAACCGCATTCCCATTTCACGCTGAACATACTACGTGAACTGTACGAGGTGCATAAGTTGCACGATTGCAAAATGTGACAGATTAGCCTTAGCTGATAGCTAGTTATAGATTCTGACTCAACTTCGCCGTTCAGAGCGCC